>OX375872.1:132984329-133437300 GCA_947359465.1 Metellina segmentata
ACTATTAGTCGACAGGCTGTTCCTGTATTTTGAAGCTCCCTCAAAAGCAATGCTCAGTCTACTTATAATTCATCTCTATGACACTGACACAGCCTTCCCGACACAATTTGGGTTTGCTTTTCGACTTAGAGCTGTAAATGTTTTACATTGCACTGGTCTGTGGAAAAGAAACAATTGTGAATGGCATTCTTTTATAGGGTTGTCTGAGACTAAGCATAGGATTGTTTCGTTTTCTATCCAATCTCGGATCCCAGTTTTTAATGCTATGTTACGCTACTGGTATTGCATCTCTAGTTTGACGTGTTGCTAACTTGAAATTACAGCTTAGTGCGATAGATTTATAATAAAGATTCGTACGTAAAAAAAAGAAACGTTAAATTTGACGTGTTGCTAACTTGAAATTACAGCTTAGTGCGATAGATTTATAATATAGATTTTTTAAACAAAATTTAAATTTAGGGAGTGAAATTTAGCATTAGTGTTTCTTCATCCCAAGTTGGGGAAATTAATAAATTGCATGACGTTGACAATCTTTCAGTGATTACATATTGCTGACTTATTAACGTATTCACCTTGGCTTATTTCTCATCGGTAGGTTGATTAATAAAGGTTGCAGTAAATTAATTTTTCTCAATTACTCTTTTCAGAGAGTGATTTTGATATTGTTTAGCATTATTTGGGGAAATTCTTTTGTAAAATGTGGAAATTGTAAGTTTAGTTTTCACCAGTAACATCTTGTTTGAGAAGGAGGCAGGTATGTATATAATTAACGTCGCACGGGAGTAACACAGCGGGCTACTGGCGACGGTCCAGGATCAACCCACGAAGGGAAAGATCCGATTGTCTGAGAGGCAGCCTGGTTGGAAGAAGAGGAACAGCAACCGGAAGTATGCGAGTTAGAGACGATCTAAACTAAGACGGTCGCATACGTGGGGACTGGTAAACGTTAAATTTGTCGTGGCCTCAATATCCTCATGTTGGCGTGGTGTGCAAGTTTGGAGAGCTGATGTGAAAACTCTTATGTGACATAGTCATTTGACCGTGGTTCAAAATTAGGCGTCCTCGGATCTTTTCTTTCGTTATTGACCTCGGACAGTCACCAATATCAAATCGTGTTGCAATAATTTGGTAATTTTTTTAGTTAACGTCGTACTAGAGCAACACAACGAGCTATTGACGACGGTCCGGGATCAGTCCCTTAAGGGAAAGATCCGAGGACAACACCTCGTAATTTTGAACCACGGTCAGATGACGAAGCAACACCTGAGCTGGCACCCCACTCTCCAAACTTCCACGCCAACCCAACGTGAGGACTTTCGGATACGACAGATTTAAGGTGCACCAGCCGCCTCTACACCATACGCTTACAAACATCCATGCCCGGACCCGGATTCGAACCAGGGACCTTCTGATCTAGAGGCTAACACCTTAACCACTATACCGGTTGGTCAGCAGTATTTTTTGGAAAATAATTTAGTATTTTTCGTAAAACGTGCAAGTAGTATGTTTAGAGTGTGTGTCAAAAATCACATCTTGTCCAAGAAATGCTTGGATACCGTTTAGTAAGGCAAATACTTTAGTAAAATGCGATAACTTACTTTAGTAAGCGGTGAGTTTGGCTTTCGACAGTTACATCTTGTCTGGTAGGTAGTTGAATTGACGTCGAACTGGAGCAGGACATCGGGGAATTGGCGACCGTGCTCCAATAACCCGTGCTGAAATATAGTTAGGAATATTTAGATTTTTTAAATAAAATTTAAATTTAACGAATGAAATCTAGCATTAGTGTCTCCACACCCCAAGTTGGAGGAAAGAAAGAAATTACATGACGTTATCAGTTTTACAGTGATTACAGTATATTGTTGACAGTCAGGTATTAACATGTTCAACTTCGCTTAATTTTCATCTGTGGGTTGACTAATATAGGTTGGGAGTAAACAATTACCATCTCCATATATTTTATCCAGGAAGTATTTTTGATATTGTTTATCATTGTTTCTTCTTCGTTCTTTTAATCAATGAATGTAGTTAGTTATTTTGTCATTAGACCTTCAAGGGGTTTCGACGAGATATCTCGTCTATCAAGATCTTACCAGTATCGCCAATGACGAGGTATAGCGTCAACAAGATATTGCCGATTTTTTTATGATAACAAGAGCAAGATCTGGCCAGTTTTCTTTTAATGACGAGATTACTCGTCCTTTTTGATCTGGTAAGTTTTGCTAGTGACGAGATACCTCGTCGAACGACCACCGGGAGGGTTAAGTGTATTATGGGGTAAAGGCAATTCCACACTACTCGGGAATCACAGGGTTAAATGTGAACATTTCTCGTCCTACAATGATTGAAAAAAGTATCTATACAAATCAGTAGCTTTGTTCCCAAAAGTCGGTAGGTAAGTAGGTATTTTAATTAACGTCGTACTGGAGCAACACAACAGACTATTGACGACGATCCGGGATCAATACCAACGCCCAAAAGTCAGGAGATACAAGTCATTAAATACTATAAAATTAGTTATTAATCGTGGAATGAATATTAATTGCGTTCATATACCTACCGAAAACTAACTAATAATGTACAAAAGTTATCACCCTATAAGATGGTTAAATTATTCGATGTCTTCACCTTACAAGCTAAGGGCAAATTATTCATATGTTAAGTGAATGATCTCTTGTAAGATCTCTCCTCATCTCAACAATGACCACAATTAAAGAGGTTATTTCACATATTTGTCACTTCTTGCAGTTATTACTAAGTATTAATCTCAATTTGAGCTCATTTGGTGGCTCGAACACGTTCTTTGTATCGTTTGGATCCATCATAATTATTCTTTTTCATGCTAATGTCCAGTAATGAGTGAAGAAATAGCTCCATTCTCTCGGGGATAAGTATTATTTCCAATTGCGTTTGAGACGAGCCGTACAGGGCTTTTTTTACGTGGCACATTTCTTTTTCATTGAGAACGAATCAAAACTAAATGAAGGAAATGATTTGAGCGTTAAAAGCCATTTACCCAGCGATTCATGTTTCAAAATAATTTAAGTTTTTGGAATAAATTAAGAGTAGATGTTGTGCAATAAAAGTCCGTGCAGTGTAGAAACTACGCTATCAATAGTTCTCAGCAGATATTTACGAAACAAAAAAGATCGTATAGTGAAAGAACTAAGCTACCAATAGTTCTCAGCAGATATTTACGAAACAAAAAGATAGTATAGTGAAAAAAACTAAGCTATTAATAGTTAGAAACAAATGTTCACACGAAACAAAAAGACCGTATAGTGGAAAAACTAAACTACTGATAGAACAAAGCAGATGTTTATGTCCCAAAAAATGACCGTAGCGCTGGAAATTAAGTTTTTCATAACATAGTTCTAAGTAGATGTTCATGTAACAAAAATTATTGTAAAGCGTAAAACCAAACTAATAGTTCTAAGTAGATGATCATGTAACAAAAATGACCGCAGAGCGTAAAACCAAACTAATAGTTCTACGCAGATAAGCATGTAACAAAATGACTATAGAACGAAAAAATTAAACGGAACTGTATATGTATGTACTACTATAAAAGGAAGTGTTTGTTTGTTTGTTTTCTGCACGCAAAAAAAGTCCTGACGAATCTATGGAACTTACAGTAATGGGATTTGGCACACAGGTAGTCCGAATTATTTGCAATTTACCTTAAAGTTTGAAAATCTATGCATAATAGTATTGTATAAGAATAGTAAAAATTTACTAATTTATCTGAAATTTTGCGTAAATGTTAATTTATTTTACAACCACTTGGTGTTATTAGTGATGTAACTTCGTACAAATATATATCAACAACTTTCATGTACTCATGTGGCGGTATTGAAATTACTCACACATACATAAACAATGAATTAAAATATAACATAATATTATGCAACTCAACATTAATTTATATTACGTTACATGTTATTATTTTGGATTAGGATGATGCTAGGATGCAGTAATGTATAATTTGTGCATAACATTAACTCTTAGTTTTTACAAAATGTACCGTTTCAAGGCTTTCGTTACATTAACCCTTTAAGGGGTTCACCACGTATAAATCCGACTTGAAATCTACAGGCTTCCCTGCAAGACTTGTTAACCAATTTTGATCTTCATGATCAAAAGAAACTATCTAAAGGATTATATTGATCTCGTCATATGACAGTGGTTCAATATTACGAGGTGTCCTCGGATCCAAGAGGAAGTATAAAAGTGTAGTGAGTTTAAAATATTTTAATGAAATAAAACGGGTTGGTTGTACAGTGTTGGGGTTGTGAAACTTTTGATAGCAGTTTAAAAAGTTTAAAAAATTTGCAATGTAAGCATACACTTGTCAAAAAGCAAGCCAAGTAGAAATGCGTGCTTATGAGCTACTTGTCAGCTTCCAATAAGCACTGAATTTATGACTGGATTTATCTTTCTTTCACTCACCACACCCAAATAAATACTATGAGCTAACGAAAAGTTTTCATGTAAATATCCTGGCAGCCGTGCTCCAACAAAACCTACTCCATTTTGTTATAAAACATTTCAGGAAATGATGACATGTCAAATCATCCTCCTCGACCATATTACCACGCGAAGATCCGTGGGCATTGGTTGACCCGATTTCTTAACTCTTGGTGATCGTAACCATGATGGTGGTTGGCTCGACGAGGTATTTCACCATTATTAAAATTTATCAGACCTTAATGGTCGAGATACCTAGTCTTTAGAAGAAAACTGATCAGATCTTGACCTCATTATCATTAAACATCGGCAACATCTTGATAACGAGATATCTAATCATTAGCAAAACTGGTCAGATCTTGAAGAACAGGATATTTCGTTGAAAGCACTTAGAAAGGGCTAAGAAAAAAATTTAAGTGAAGTTTTACTTGATACACACATGTTGCTATCGTTTGATGAACTAGAAAATATTTTGCACAATATTTGAGGCAGTGATGACTTGTCATATCATTCTCCCTGACCATAGATTACCACGCAAAGATCCTTGGGCACTGGTTGACAAGATTTCTTAACTCCGGGTGATTTTAACCCGCCTAGTTTTTTTTTTTGACCAAGTGGTCTCGTCATTAGCAAAACTGACCAGATCATGATGGACGGGATACCTAGTCATTAAAAGAAAACTGACCAGATCTTCCCCTCGTTATCACAAAACAATCTGCAATATCTTACTGACGAGATATCTCGTCAATAATAAAATTAATGAGATCTTGGTAGACGAGATATCTCATCGAAACGAACGGTTAACGAAAGTCATGTGGTCGTGGGAATTGGCTGTTTCGTGTTAAATTCCGTTGGGGCCGTGTGTTAATCCTCGTTTTGAATAATGTTGCAATCATATATGTCCTCCATTATTATTATTAGTGCTTTGCATCACTAGTAATAAGTCATTAGGTTCTAGCAAAAATGACCAGATATTTCGTCACCAGAAGAAAACTAACCAGATCGTGATCATCATTAAAATTGGTCAATATCTCGGAGTTTTACCGAAAGGTGTTTGTTCTTGATAATTGGCTGCTTCGCATTGAATTAGTTTGTGGTCCTGTGTTCATCCTCGTTTTGAATAATGTTGCCAACACGTATGCTCTGCATTATCATTTATATGACTTTACACGTTCGGCAAGATTTTCTATTTCGATTACATTTACAACAGTCCTGACATACTGATTGACTTTCTAAGAGTGCGATGCCCGTTGCTGAATGGAACAGTTTTGTAAACAACGGTAGATTTGTAGGTCTTTCGCCCGTCAGCTATTGGCTAAGGGAATCGCTATGTTGGTATTGACGTCATCGCTGCATCATCTGCTGAATAATAATTTGAGAAACAGAACGTTTTCAACTCAACTTTGCTAATTATGCTGGTATACTTCCTGCAATCAACATTTTATACTTGTAGTAAAACTAAGCATTTATATATGAATTTTAAAACAGGTGATTTTGACAGATTTTCTATCAGTCCTTTACATTAAAAGCAAAACGGTTTCTATACTGTTCAACAACTGCTTCGTTGATCATTTACCTATGGCTTAAGTCTAGTTTCAAATGTATTTTATGATTTTAAAGAATTTATTATTACTTTGTGGCATTACGAGATTAGGTAGAAGAGTAAAATTGCTTTTACCCCATAAAGCACAAATGACTAAATTTCTAAAAAGTCCACGGATTCTCTCAACCTTTAGAAAGATTCTATTGGTCTTATTCGAATAGAATCCTTAGGAAGAATTCTCTTCGCGTTTTCCCGGAATGCAATCATTTGAAACCCTTCCATTGGTCCTTTCTATAAAATAATCCGTTGGAAAGATTTTATTGGTCCTTTCTTTATGCTAGAATCGCTTGGAAAGATTAAATTTATTTGGAAATGTTCCATTGGTCCTTTCTAGCAAATAATCTCCTGGAAAAATTTGGTGGGTTATTTTTTACGCTAGAATAATTTGGAAAGATTAAATTATTTGGAAATGTTATATTGGCCATGTCCTTTGAGTAGAATCGTTTGGAAAGATTCTGTCGGTAATTTTCTTAGAAAAGAATGGTTTGAAAAGATTGTAGTGGTCCTTTTTTTCTTTGAATAGGAATCTTTAGGAACGATTCTATTAGTCCCTTCTGTCGAATAGATTACTTTGGAAAAATTCTATTGATCCTTTCCTTAGAATTTGATCCTCTGGACAAATTCTAATGTTTTTTCTTTAGAATAAACTACTTTGAAAAGATTTTATTGCTTCTTTCCTTAGAATAGAATCCCTTGAAAGGTTCTATTGTTGATTTTCTTAGAATAAAAACTTAGGAGAATTTCTATTGGTCAAGGTGCTTAAAATTGGTTAGAAATCACGCAGGGAAGACTAGGTTGGAAAGTGGAATAATACGGGTGATCCTCTCGTAAGGTTAAGATTCTTTAAAATGATCATTCAATAAAAATGTTGACGGAGGACTGAATATATTTCTAGATTTGAAATATTGTACTAAAATGTTTGAGAACCGCTATTTAAGTTATAAAACTCTTCAATTTCCACACTGCACAAAATACGAATACTGTAGTATACCTATAGAAAACGATGTATGAATTTCAACCACTTGTTGTAAGCTACCTTGAACTTTAATAAACGAATGCGAATAATGTACTATACTCAAAGAAAACGCTGCATGGATTTTAAGTACTGTAATTTACGTAGAGAAAACGTTTCATTGATTTTTAAATACTTTAATATGCGTACAGTAAACATTGCATGGATTTCAAATACTGTGATATATGTAGAGTAAATGCTGCATGATTCTACATCACGCTGTTGTAAATTATATCTTTATCGGTAAGCACTTAGGAATAAAGGATTCAAATCGAAGCAAGAAAATTTAAATTGATTTCTCACCCAAGGCAGTTCACGATGATAATGGTGAGTTAAAAACCTTTTTTGCTTAGGTCTTCCCCTTAGTTTACAATAGATAAGACCTGGAACTACTTCCTCACTTTTCCAGACCTCCACTATCTCTAATCTCGAAAGGGAGATGAAAAGAATCGTGGTGGAATGCCCTCTTAAACTGTGAGTTTATTTGCAAGGCTCACCGCAGGGATTCCTAAGATGTGTCAGTTGGTCAGTAGTCTGTGAAGGGCAAACTACTTTCACCTCTGGGGCGGATTTGATGCAGGCTATATTAGTATAGCCCACATTTCCTCTTTCTTAATTAAAAAAATAGATGAAAATTGATCGCATTATCAGTTTTTAAGGGGCTTGTGGTTTATTGTGCTGGGAAATTGCGTGGGGGAAAAGCAGATTCAAAAGCGACTGACCGAATCAGCAATGCCAGACAGCTTTTGTGAGTTACTCACATCTGGAAGTATTCGACAGACGTCTTCTGGGAAGTAAGTGGCCTTATACCGCTATTGGGAGATTACAAACTTTAGGATGTATTTTCGCAAAAAGGGCATATTGAACTTTTAGGTGCTCTAAATGATTCCTGTTATTAATATTTATTGGGCAATACACGCAAGGCATGTTCGAAAGGGGATGGCCTGATTTACAATGATAGACAGCTTTTGTGCGTTATTCACATCTGGAAGTATTCGACAGACGCTTTCTTGGAAGTAAGTGACCTTATACCGGCATTGGCAGGTTACAAACTTTGGTATGCATTTTATCAGTATAAGCATCTTGAAATTTTACGTACACTAAATGATTACTGTTGATATTATATATTGGAAAATACATGCAAAACATGCTCGAAAGAGGTGACCTGATAGACAATGCCAGACAGTATTTGTGCGTTACTCATATCTGGAAGAATTCGACAAACGCTTTCTGAGAAGTGGCCTTATACAGGTATTGGGAGATTACATACTGTGTATATATTTTCTCAGAATGGGCTCTATTGAATTTTTCTACCTTGTGTTTGCTTCTTCAGAAAACTGTCTAATCGGCAGTTTACCCCCTGGTGTTTGCTTCTGCGATGCATCTGATTATTGGAAGAAAACTGACCAGATATTGATCTCGTCATCGTTAAGAAATCATCAATATCCTGATAACGAGAAATCTGATCATCTGCAAAATCGGTCGAGATACCTCGGCGAAACCTCCTGGAGTGTTAATGAATTGGTCCATCAAGTTCTGACCTAGTTCGTAAATGATCAGATATCTCGTCATCAAGATCTTATCGATTTTGTATGACGACGCTATCAAGTTCAGAAGTTTAATTTTCTTCTAGTAGCAAGTTACTAATCCATCAAGATCTGGTCATTTTCTTTTAATAACGAGATATCTCGTTCATCAAAATTTGACGAGTTTTGATAGTGACGAGATATCTTGTTAAGGGGGTCCGGGACACAAAAATCGTCAAATTTTCTAAATTTTTTTTTATTATTATTTCAAGAAATTCTCTGTGTTGTTTTGCTTAAAATGACGTCTAAATCATGTTTCTATCTTAATTAGAACTAGAGATATAATAATTTTTGTGGTGCGTTGTTTTGAAAATCTAACTCTCTTAACAGTTGTTGCCATGGCAACAACATCTGTCTTTAAAACTTTAAATGCGTTGTTCTCCATGATACTTTTTTTTCAAGATTTCCTGTATTCAAATTGCTATAAGTCGAAAACTGATAAAGTTTAAGGGTTGAAATTTGGAATATATCTTTTTCAAACATTATACTTTAATTTTTATTCAGCAAATTTAAAACAAATATTTACTTTTAAAAATATGACTTTTTTTAAAAAAAGTACCTTAAAATTTTCAAAAATTTTCATTCAAATATATTTTATTTTTTATTAAATTAATATTTTTTAAATTACTGAATCAAAATTAAAGTTTATAAATTTGTGAATAATTTACTGCAAGAATTTTGAAAATTGATCAAGAATATTTTAAGTTTTAGCAATTTAAAATGACCCCTCTTTATTCAAAAAATTTTAATTTAAAATTTTTAAAAAACTTTTGGAAAAATTTTGTGTTGTGATCTCGCTTATTAGTTAGATGGGTAATCAGTACAAAAAAATTCAAAATTCTAAATTAGTTAATAAAATTTTTTTTTTCAATGTGTCCCGGACCCCCTTAAGATAAAACTGCCCTATTAGTCCAAAAAGGAAAAACATATTTTCCCTCTCCTTTAACCTGGTGACAGTTCGTAATAGATTTTTGTACATCTACACAAATCTATTGAAAACTAGCTACTACCGACGCAAAGACAAACGGCCCGGAGTGTTAGTAATACGAAAAGAAGCTTACAGTAAAAAAGGATTTGAACTGAAGTGATGACGAAACACTGGGTGCCACGAGACAAAAGCGTAAATATGAACGCTTAAAAAAAGAGGTTAGGTGGTCCTTTGTGACTGACGGCCCTAGAATATTTTCTAGGTGGTTCGAGATCTACTAAATACACCCCCATACCATAAATTTCAGAGCACCTTCTATGCAGTTGGTTAACCACTATATAGTAGTTCTTAAAAAAAAAAAAAAAAAAAAAAAAATCTTTGAAAAAGGACCAAAATCCATTTATCTCAATCCAAACATCACTGTAATTATTGAGAAGTAGGAGTTTATTATTGCAACGTATTAATGAACAGTATCAGGAAAATGTAAAAGGCTTATTTTTCTTTTTTCATTTCGAAACGTAAGTTCAATAAATCGAGGAATTGTAAGGGGTAACAGCTAATTTTTCATATTCTACTCAGAGATGTACTTAACTTGCATTAAAAAGTAGACTGGAAGTTGGTATAAGTAAAATTATGTTTAAAATTAAAGATTTTACGTAGCAAAATAAACAAGAAAGATGTAGGCCTTTGATTATTTGGTTTGTCAGGGAACTAAAGCTTATAATAGCAAAAAATTAATAGCATATTTTTGAAGAGAATACCTCACATTTTTTTCAGGGTTTGTTATAGTCATTTGAACAGACACAAAATCGTGATTCAAACTCACGCAAAATTTCGATAACTTTAACAAGTGAAAAACGCAAGATTATGGTCAAGTTCAAACTACTGTACATAGAAATTAATAGCAGGTAATATTTTAGATGAAGTTTTCAGAGGGAACACTAACGGCTGATTTAAAATAGTAGCTTCCTAATCCTAGTCTATCAAATTTTTAAAACCTCTTTTAGATCACGTTTTGGATATTGTATGTCCGTATATGATAGGAACGGAATAGAAGATGATGAAGGTGAAGTCCCCAACGGCTCTATATAGAAACTGATTGCAGATAATAGTTTTGTTTAAGTTTTTCAAAGGGACACTAACGCTGATTTAAAAAAAGTAGCCTCCTAATCTCATACTGGGAACTTCAAAAACCTCATTTTGATCACGTTTCGGGTGTTTTTGTTCCATTGTGCGATTGTATGATAGAAGCTAATAATTAAAGCTCTCTTAAAACGAAAGCTAATTGATCACCATTTCAAAACTTATTCAGATCGAAAGCACCACAAACGGCGCAAGACCATTCAGTGTATTATGTTTTAAGCCGATCATTTCCCGAGATTGCCTTCTACAGAATTATTCAGCTCCCTGCAGTACCCACAAATGATAAGTCTTAGATATGTTTCATAAATTACGGCCTGGACCCTCCTTCTTAATGGTCGAAAGCGGATTATAGCATTTAACCGCATGAGTAATTCAGACGTAAGGCAGTAAAAACTCAGCCAAGGTGCACTTAGAGATAATGAAAAACATCCAGGAAACAGCGCTCTGGGGTTTTCACTTTTCGGCGATCAAGGGCAATTCACCATTAATGGCCACCAAAAAAAGAAATCGGAGGTTGAACTTTATGCTCAAACAAATCGAGATATATTGTTTAATAAGTACCTGCACTCATTATTGGGCATGAATACATGAATACATATTAAAGCAAACAAAGTTGAATTTTTCGGCATGCAGTTTTTGATTCTGCTTCGTGTATTGGGGACTGCCAAATTACACGCGTTCTCTCTTGTGAACGACTATATTCTGCGGAATCTAATTAAGCCGTGATCCATCATTCTTTTTGTGCTTTGCCGTCACTTTGAACTCTTTCTACGCATTTCATTATGGGAAACAGTTAGAATGAAAACTCCTGACTGTTTTTTTTCACTCGCGAATAATGAAATGCAGTCCGTGAGTTGCGAGGCTTTTGGAATTCGAATAACAGACTTCTGGAATGTTTACTTGACGAAGTTTTGAATGGAAAGTCTTCCGTGGAACTCAACCTCCACGTCCGTCATTAACAAAGGCATTGTAAGGAAATGGGGTTCAAAACTCTGACGGTCTTCAAACTTGACGTGGAAATAGTTAAGCGTTCTTTAGGATGCTGACATTATATCAAAATTAGTAAAAGCATGTGGAAATGGAACTTAATTTGGAACCTCGTCAAAAACATACAAAAAGCCTGTGTTATTCAAATGCATAGTTTTGTAACTGTGGCTCAAACTGATGCCAAAACCCTCCAAGTGATTTGGATGAGGTATTTCGTCCATCAAGATCTGACTAATTTTGCAAATAGCCTAATAGCGAGACATCTCGTCTATCAAGATAAGGGCCAGTTTTGCTAATGCGACGACAAACCTTGATAACTACCAGGAGGGTTAAAGAGGAATTAGAAACATGCATATAAATTCCACATACATTTTCTAATTTTGTTAGAATTCCAACATCCCAAATAATTTTTGATTACTTCGATTTCTAAATTGCAGACCGTCATAGTTTTGAACCACATTTTCTCATTAAGTCTATTAATAATAAACTTGGAGGGGTTGACTTCAACTGAAGACACATTTCCCATTCAGTAGTTGGAATGAAATCTCCGGGCCGCTTGTTTTTTCATTCGCGAATAATAAAATCCAGTTCGTGAGTTGTGAGGCTTTTGGAATTCGAATAACACAGGCTTTAGGAATGCTTACTTGACAAAGTATTGAATGGGAAATGACCACACCGTGAAAGTCAACTTCCAGGTTCATCTCAAACACAGGCATTATAAGGAAATGTGGTTCAAAACTACGACGTTCTTCAAACTCACAAAGAAAATAGTTAAAAATTCTTTGGGATGTTGAAATTTAGGAAAAGCATGTGGGGGACGCGTGTGTTATTCGAATACATAATTTAATAATTGTACTATTCAAACTAATGCCTAAACACTCGAAGCGATTTTGACGAGATATCTCCTACCATCAAGATCCGAAGAATTCTGCTAATTGCTAGACATCTCGTCATCAAAATCTGGTCAGTTTTACTAAAGACAACATATCTGGCTGAGGCAACCACCAGAAGGTTTAAAGGTTAAATGATAGATTACACTTGTAAACATAAATTTCTTGTACTTTTCCGATTCAAAACTTCGTCAGGCAAAAATTCGAAAAGCATGTATTTGACCGGATTTCATTATTTTTGAGATCTTGGAATTTTAGCAAAATTAGAAACGGCACATAGAATTAATGCTCATATTCTAAAAAGAATGACGTAAGTGGAATTTTATCTATTTGTTCAGATTAATAATAGCTTATTAGTTTTACTTTTAAACAATACTACTCATACAAGTGTATATTGAATATTCCCACCCCCAATTTTGCAGTAACGTCTTTGTTCCCCAAAAATTTGGGATGAAATAGTCAACACAAAGTCACTAATAAGACTGACCAGATCCTGATGAACGAGCTATCTCGTCATCAGTAAAACTGACCAGATCATCCTGAAGATTGTGCCATCACGTCATCAGCAAAACTGACCAGATCCTGGTGAACGAAATACCTCGTTATCAGCAAAACTGACCAGATTCTGATGAACGAGCTATCTCGTCGTGAACAAAACTGACCAGATCTAAATAAACGTGAATCATAATTACATAATTATATTTCTGGCATCCTTAAACGAATATCTATGTAAGTAAAAACCTGCAACAAAAGTAACATCGATCGTAACTAAAGTACAAAGTAGAAACTTACTGCAATACATACTAAAACGGAAACCCCTTGGTTAAATAACCTCCGAATTATGTGGTTGCTTGCTAATGAAACCCTTACGCTTTCAAATATTCGACTTTCAAACTCTAAACAAGGAAATACTGTGTCATTACACGGGATTAAAGTCACGAAAAGGCGTAGAGTGCAAAGCCTCTTCGGGTTCCTCTCTTTGCCCTTTTCTTGGGACAGAAAATTTGAAATTATATACCACAATATGAGCTCCTAATAGGCAGGTGAGTGCTTGCAAATGGAAGTTGAAACGTTTGAATCGCAATATTTGTGAACAATTTCATACAAATGGATGAAGGACTTTCGTATGGGCTTCAGGGTATGACTACTCAGAATGCATACAAAATATTTTTCGGGTTAATGGCCACATATTTCTTAAACACTAATTGGAAATTGGAAGTGTAAAATTGATACGTACTCCCTCTCTCTTCAAAATAGATTTCAGTAACTGTTTCTAAAATATTTTACTGAAATTTCAAAAATATTCTGCAGTGAAATCGAACCTCTGACAGTAGTAGTAGTGCAGAGTTGTTTTTACTCCACAAACTATTTAACGCAGTGTTTCTCAATCTTTTTTGGTTGACGGCCCACTAAAAATATCTGGAATTATTTGCGGCTCACCTAAATGAAAAATATGCAAAATTTGTATGATACAAAAAAAAAACCCAACATATTAGTTATTCACAAAATTTATTCAATGAGAGGGCTGAGACTGTTTTCTTGAACAAATTAAATCAAAACGAGGTTCCAAAGTCGCCAGAAAAGTACTTCCGTGTGTTTCTTTGTTTACCTTATGTTTGTGAAACACCAGATTTTATTAAATATTTGTTCATTATGGCTAAATGAATAAAACGTTTGTTAATTACACTGGTGTCCAAAATTATCTTTACATGCATAGGAAAAAAGTAATATCAAATAGAAACGCGGGAAAACTAAATTAGAAAAGATTTGTTATAGTAACCGTTGAGGTAATTACAAATACTATTTCAAAAAGTCACAAAACCCATGAAATTTTAATTATTTGTCAAAATTCCTCGCGGTACATTTGACAATCTCTCGTGGCACACTAGTGTGCCACGACACACAGGTTGAGAAACACTGATTTAACGGCTAAATCGTAGTTTCAAAGTCGTAGTCACCATAAAAGTTTTTTCTGATTGTGAATCGGGGGTTTTCGGTATTTCAATGTTCAGCTCCATAAAGCTCATTTGTAAAATTCGTTACACTAGAAATGAATAATTTCTCCAAATTACCGACCAAAGAACCACATAAGAAATCATTAGCAACACTTCATAAGATGTCCTAGTACGTCTTCGCCCATGATGCCAGAACGAAGCAATCCCGAATACCTGCGAATAATTTATTTCGATTCCATGAGATCTTAATGGACAGTTGAACTCTTGAAAAAAATTACGAGACGCTACTAGGTGAAAAGGAAATATTTTTACGAATTTCCCATCGAATTACATAAAGAGTTAATAGAGAAACATTTCAATGTTCTCATACAAAGTTCTCAGTCAATAGTCCGTTGTGTTACTCCAGTACGACGTTAATTAAAATACCTACCTATCTACCGGATGTCTAATTATGTTATCGGTGCCTCAATAGAATCATAATCAGCATATCAAACTCACTTTTAAATTTTGTGCCACTTTAGAATTAAAATATTTCCTCAAGCTCCTGTTCAAAGACTCTAAAGATCGATAACATTTCAAAGTCATAGGAATTAAAACATTTTTTCTGGATGTTATTCTGCCTTCAGTATCTCAATGGAGTTCATCGAGTTCATTTCTAAATTTGGTACATAACATTTTTTTTTCTCCAAATTAACCAAAGAACAACACAAAATCACTAGCAACATTTCACAAGTCGTTCGAGTACACTTTTGTAAATGGATTGACGTCGGTACAAAGCTGGTAAAAACAACAATCTCGTTTTTGGCTCACAATCCAAAAACCATCCACGGGGAATTGATTTTGATCCCTAAGATCGAAATTGATTGCATCAATCTCAATGTACAGACGTCAAAAAAAAAAAAAAAAAAAACGACTTACCCGATCGCAATTGCACAATTTACATCACAGAACAAAACGGAAGATATCAATCGATAGGGGTTGATGATTTCTACAATTATCAATATTTAAAATTTGTCTAAGGGGCCGTCTTCATATTAAATTATCCGCTTGCTCCAATAATTTCAATATGAACCCCCATTTGTTATCAAAAATTTGGATTCTACACAAAATTTCAAGCCGATTTGATGAAAAATAATGTAAAACGGCGCGTAAAATTGATCGATAAAGTCCATAAAAACCATTGAGGGAGCGTATAAATGTTCGGAGTTCAATCACATTATAAATATTAATAAAGACTTTTAGTGGCCGTCGCAGTCAATGAAATGTTGCAGGCGCCTTGGTATGGAGTCCATTAAGATGGTGACAAAGTCAGAATACATTCTGATTGAATCCCAGGATTGTTTGGCAGAAATTTATGTTTTACTTTTTTTGTGAACAATTCCCAATAACGACAATCATAATCGAATTTT
Organism: Metellina segmentata; assembly: GCA_947359465.1. NCBI lineage: Eukaryota > Metazoa > Arthropoda > Arachnida > Araneae > Tetragnathidae > Metellina > Metellina segmentata. Next base: position 133,000,310 of record OX375872.1, read on the forward strand.
TCAAACAGTCTCACTGCGCTACTAATTATGCACGTAATGAGCAGGAGAATTTGGAATTCCGATGTTTAAGCAACAGTTGAATCACTAGTGTCAAAATTTGCCTATTTTTCTATTCATAATTTTTATGAATATTAATTTCATAATTAATAAGAAATAGTAAATTTAGTTTGATAATTAAAATGTTTATAGGTTGTGTTTGGGTTTTTGGGTAGCAAAGGATGAAAAAACAATTTCCAAAAAAATATTGTCTGTAGCAAATATAACAAAAAAGGTGAAAGACCAATTTAACATAAGAAGATCTAATTTTCAAACATTTAGAAATCGGTGAAAAATCCTATAAAATTGATGAACTTTTTTCTTTTCGCCTGAAATTGTGTGTAAGAATCCAAATTTGTGAAAACGTTCGTACTGAAAGTATCGGAGAAAGCACTCACTTTAATATGAAGACTGCCCCTTAGACAAATTAAAAAAAACGATATTTGTAGAAAACATTAATCCCTATCGATTGCTACCTTCCATTTTGTTCTGCGATGTAAATTGTGCAATTGTGATCGGGTGAGTCGTTTTTTTTTTCACTGCTGTACACCATATGAAGAGTATCTCTAAGCCTTAGGTGAAAATGAATTATTTGAATTAATTTTTAATAACCCATAGAGTTACACACAGAATCAATTGAAACATTTCTGACAGAAATTGAATTTCGCCCAATGTCTGAACCTCGATAGGATAATAGTCAGTTCATCAAGCTCATTTCTGAAATTTGTCAAACTAGAAATGAATTATTTCTCAAAATTACCGATCAAAGAACACACGTCATTAGCAAAATCAAAACAACTCGTCTGAGCACGTTTCGTAAAGGCCGTTACTCCGGATTGAAGCCGGTTAAAACAACAATCGCGTTTTGGGCCAGCAATTCAGATATACATCCGTGGGTAATTGATTTTGACCCCCGAGATCGGAATGTATCGCATAGATCACAATGGGAACAGTGTAGAACTCAGTATACAGCAAGGAACTCCCGAAGAGAATCTCTAAGCATTATTAAGTGAAAATGGGTTAATTTTACGGATTTTCCATCGGATTTCACAAGAAATCAAAAGCGGCATTTCAATGTTCTCCCAGAAATTTTAATTTGACCCTAATGTTTGTAATAGTTCAGATCATCAAGCTAATTTCTGAAATTCGTCACACTAGAAATTAATTATTTCTCTAAATTACCGACCAAAGAACAACACACGGAATCATTAACAATATTTCACAACTCGTCGGAATATGCTTCTTCCGAGTATGACATCGGAATGAAGTCGGCCAAAACAACAATGGCGTTTTTGTCCCGCAATCCAGAAAGGCATCAGCGAGGAATTGATTTTGAGCCCTTGAGATCGAAATGGATCGCAGAGTTTTCAATAGACAGCATAAAACTCATTATATAGCAGATATATTTTGAAGAGTATCTCTAAGGGTTTTTAGTTGAAAATGAATTATCTTCATGAATTTCCCATCGAATTACACACAGAATCAACAGCAACATTTCAATATTCTTATAGAAATTTAATTTGCCCCTTAAGTCTGCGCCTCAAGAGAAGAATAGTCAGTTCATCAAGCTCATTGCTAAAATTGGCCACACTAGAACTGAATTATTTCTCTAAATTACCGACCAAAGAACAACATACGGAATCATTAACAATATTTCACAACTCGTCGGGGTATGCTTCGTCCGAGTATGACTTCGGAATGAAGTCGGCCAAAACAAAAATCGCGTTTTTGTCCCGCAATCCAGAAAGGCATCCGCGAGGAATTGATTTTGAGCCCTTGAGATCGGAATGGATCGCAGAGTTTTCAATAGACAGCATAAAACTCATTATATAGCAGAGATATTTTGAAGAGTATCTCTAAGGGTTTTTAGTTGAAAATGAATTATCTTCATGAATTTCCCATCGAATTACACACAGAATCAACAGCAACATTTCAATATTCTCATAGAAATTTAATTTGCCCCTTAAGTCTGCGCCTCAAGAGAAGAATAGCCAGTTCATCAAGCTCATTGCTAAAATTGGTCACACTAGAAATGAATTATTTCTCTAAATTACCGACCAAAGAACAACACACGGAATCATTAGTAGCATTTCACAACTCGCCCGAGTACGTTTTTGCAAAGGGCGTGACGCCGGAATGAAGCCGGCAAAAACAACAATCGCGTTTTCGGCCCGCAATCCAGAAAAGCATCCGCGAGGAATTGATTTTGAGTCCGTGAGATCGCGATGGACAGCAGAGAACTCCCGAAGAGAATCCCCCGGCAATAATGGGTGGCCACAAGAGCAACGAAGCGAGGAGGTGACGATGACCCTGATCTGGCTGCAGGGCAAACGAGAGCAGCAGAAAGGATAATGACGAGTGTCACGTTCTTTGAAATACACCTTTCAAAGGAGTGCCAAAGGGGGGGGGGGTGAACACATTCTCCAAATCAGGATTCATCAACAGCGGACGAGGAGATCGAGGATAGAGTTCTTCAAGTTGATAAATTTCGAGGTTTTCCTTTGTTTTTTGGATTAAAGATGGAAAGCCCGATTTCTCGAAGTGTAAAATTATTTAGTAATAACTTCATTCATTTCCCTTTATTCAGTTGTAGATGTTTCGATATGCTTTTTGCGAGTTAAGAGATTGCTCTTTTGATTTTGTATGAAAGATGGCATTCCCTTTTTCTCAATGTTCATGACTTATTTAGTAATTACTTTATTCATTTCCCTTTATTCAGTTGCAGATGCTTTGATTCGCTTTCTTCGAGTTGATAAATTTAGATATTCACTTGTTTTAGTTGTTTTCACTTTCTCTTTCTTTTTTCTTTTTCCGAGTTGATAAGTTTAGATATTCACTAGTTTAGTTTTAATCCCGGTTTCTCGATGCTTAAAATTACTGAGAAATAACTTCATTCATTTCCCTTTATTTAGTTGTAGATCTTTCGATTTGCTTTTTGTCGAGTTTAGATATTGCTCTTTTGCTTTTTGTATGAAAGATGGAATTCCTTTTATATCGATATTCAAGAATTGAAGACTAAAAGTGGTAAACGATGTAAGTGCCAAAAAAATTCAAACACTGTTTCTCACGTTAACGCGTCAAATGAGCAATGCTTTATAATGTGGTAAACGTGAAAAGTACCTGGTCGGTCCCCTAAGTAGTTCAAAAAAGCGTATAAAGAGGTCGCTTGTGTAAACGTCCGTGCGGACTGCAAAAACAGTTTTTTTGCGATTTCCCAACATTTTTCGCTTTTGGCACTTACTACGTATATATCACTTTTAGTCCTCTTTTATTTAGTGTAATTACTTTATTCAGTTGATAAAATTTCCTTTGATTCGCTTTCTTCGAGTTAATTTCAGGATTTCACTTTTGTTTTTTGGATTAAAAATAAAAAACCCAAATTTTTCTCGATGCTTAAAATTTATTTAGTAATTACTAGGGCAACTTTTTTGTTGCAGTAAAAATGGGAAAATGTGCATTCAATTTTGATACACTAAAATCTAAAATAAATTATTCGTAAAAAATGAAAAAAATCAGAATTTATTGACGATTTTAGTGGTATACAAAAGGTTGCAAAGATTTTCTTTAAAGACCAGAGATCTGATATCTTCATTCGCCGTCTCGATGTTGTACTCTTTAATCCGATTTTTCTATGAGACGAATCAAAAATTCGTAGCTGCTTTTGATTTTCAGCAAACGTTTTGGCACCTCTGGGTGAATGAAGTTTAGCATTCCAATAATCTGCATTGTCTGTATATATATACATTCGGAAATATTACTTAACAAAATAGGTATTAAATAGTTGCCTATTTAATTTTGAGCTAAATTTGCAAAATTAAATAGTTGCCTATTTAATTTTAAGCTAAATTTAAAAAAGTTGCAGTAAGTTGCATTTATGCAAAAAGTTGCATTTATGTTGCGGTTGTAACTCATTTACAATACACCCCATGTAGGAGGAATTTTGGTTTTAGCACTTTACATGCAGCGTAGAACGTGTGAAAAAAAGTTGCATTTGATGCAAAAAGTTGCCCTCTTGTAATTACTTCATTAGTTTCCCTGTATTCATACATAAGCAAATACATTTTTGATTCATTTTCTTCGAGTTGATAAATTTAGAAATTTCATTTTTGTTTTAAAGATGGAAACCCCAATTTCTTAATGCTTAAAAGTTATTTAGTAAGTACGTCATTCGTTTCCTTTTATTCAATGGATAATACTTGCTTTGATTCGCTTTCTTCGAGTTGATAAATTTCAGGATTTCAGTTTCGTTTTGAATGAAAGACGGAAACCGATATTCCGTCTGTAGAGCTTTAAAACTTATTCAATACTTCTCTCATTAATTTTTCTTTATTCAATTGAAAATAATTTTTTTTTATTCGCTTTCTTCGAGTTCATAAATAAATTTTGATATTTTTCACTTTTAGTTTTGTATAAAAAATTGGAAATTCTTATTTCTCGTTTATTTAATAATTCCTTCATTAATTTCCTTTTATTCAGCTGTACGTAATTCTTTTGATTCACTTTCTTCGTGTTGATAAATTTCGAAACTTCACTCTTTAGAAGATGCGCACCCGGTTTCTCTATTTTTAAAACATTTTTAGTAATTACTTAATTTTTTTTCTCTTTACTCAATTTCAAATACTTGTTTTAATCCAGTTTCTTTAAGCTGATAAATTTAGAGACGTCACTTTTGTTTTATATGAAAGATGGAAGCCCCAATTTCTCTTGATGTTTGAAACTTATTTAGTAACTACTTCATCCGGGAGCAGAAAGTGCTTAAAACTGTGACGTACGTCGCAGAACAAAGTCTTTGCAGAACAATTTTTTCTTAACTTTATCAAAATTTTGGCCGATTTTTTTAATCATAAGTTACGATGTTCTGTAGTGCAAAGCGCTCTTCTTGCCACACCTTTTTTTTTCTTTTCTAGCTACGAAACAACCTCCCTACACAGCCCAAATTACCACAGACACTTTATAAATAACACATCTTCTATGACAATGACAAAATATTTCACTTCAAAAGTTATCGACAGATTTGCAAATTATGAAATTATGAGATGTGTTTTATTATAAATATGTAATATTTATAGTAAAATTAGCCGATAGTTGTGTTCTACGTCTGTTTTTGATTTTACTGCAATTTACAAATTCGGACAAAATGCTTACAGAACAATTGCAATTGCTTGGAGTTGTGTTGCAGAACACTGAATATAATTCTGCACTTGGGCTACTTCTTGGGCTCATTGATCTTCATGTATTCAGTTACTGGAATGGTGGTTATGGTAATTACCGACGCACTGGAGTAACATAACTGGTCAATGGCTAAGGTGAATGATCAATATCCTCAGGTGAAAGATTCTTTATTCAGTAACAAATACTTCTTTTTTGATTAGCTTTTATCTTCAATTTTATAAATTTCGAGTGTTTGCTTCATTTTTTCATTAAAAATGTAATACCTAATTTCTTAACGGATTTTGTTTAAAAATTTGTAATTAGTAATTACTTCATTTTTTCCCTTTATTCAATTACAAATAATCGATTTCATTCACTCTCTGTGAGCTGATAAATTTTGAATTTATCTTGTTTTAAATGAAAATCCCAATTCTTCAAGAGATCATGTTTAAAAACGTGTATTACAAGTTCATTATTCATTACCCTTAATTCAATTGTAAATTCTTGTTTTGATTCGCTTTCTGCGAGTCGATAAATTTCGAGGCATGATGTATAACATCTTCCTATACAGTAACTTTTTGTGTGTTACAACAAAACGTCGGGGGAAATGTTTTTTTTAAAAATAGTTATAACTTTAATGGTAAACAAGGTGCCTGAAACCAATAAAAATTTGCATCAAGATAATTGACATTAATATACCTTGACGTATATTAATTAGACTTAGGATTCAAGTGACAAAATTTTCGTAAATAGCACATATATTCACTTCTTAATCCAAAGCACGTGTATAACACCAAACTCAGAACTGACTGTAGAACAACATATTTATGTGCAAAAATAGCAATATAATTGATAATTTATAGAGATAGTATGAAAGAGATTAATGCAACACAGTTTATCGTAAATATCACATATTTACTCCATTATCCACAGTTCCATACTCCATTATCCACTTCAGAGGCACCCGATTGACCTCCCTTCTGTTTTACCCTATGTGTGCAGAATTATATTCAGTGTTTTACAACACAACTCCAAGAAATTGCAATTGTTCTTCAAGCATTTTATCCGAATTTTGAAAACTGCAGTAAAATAAAAAACAAGCGTAAAACACAATTATGGGCTAGATATGCATTACATATTTATAGTAAAACATCAAAATTAATTAATTTATTTCATTTAAAACCAAGGAGTACATTCAGAATTTGAAATTCTGTCGATTGCTTTTGAAGTGAAATATTTTGTCATTGACATAGATGTTATTTATAAAGTGTTTGTGGTAATTTGAGCGGTGTAGGGAAATTGTTCCGTAGCTAGAAAATAAAAAAGACGTCGTAAGGAGAGCGATTTGCACTGCAGAACATCGTAATTTACGATTGACAAAATATCGGCCAAAATTTTGATAAAATCAAGGAAAAATTGTTCTGCAGAGACTTTGTTCTGCGACGTACGTCACAGTTTTAAGCACTTTCTGCTTCCGGGTGAAGTAGTTACCAAATAAGTTTTAAACATCAAGAGAAATTGGGGTTTCCATCTTTTATATAAAACAAAAGTGAAAAAGCTTTAAGCACTTTCTGCTTCCGGGCCCTCGTCTACCCGTCTACTTTTAATTTTGTCCTCCCTTGCAATCTGTTGTGTTTGGCGTAGCTTGGTCAAATATAGCCCTTGCACCATAAAACCCCAAACCAACTACCGTACGCATGGAACACCGTACGCATGCAGAAGACTGACTATAGAATAACGTATTCTTGTGCACAAAAGTAACACTATAATATGACAAGTGTTATGGTCAATTTAAAGGTAATATTCGTCTAACAAAGTTTCTCGTAAATAGCAAAATATGCCTCAATGCTATGTAACACCAGACGACTTTAGGACTGACTGTAGGATTACGGACTTTTGTGCGTAAAAGTAACAATACAATTGATAATAAATAGGCTTAATATGAAAATTCTCAATTTCTCGTAAATAACATATATTCACCCATTACCAACAGTACTTATATCACACCAGACGTACTGACTGCAGAATAACGGAATTTTGGTTTGCACCAATGTCTCAATCAAATTGTTCAACACTGTCCGGCCAATCATCCAATGACATCTTTGGGAAATTCACTGATTTCTTTGTTTGGGTCTTCCTCGGCTTTTTCCGAGCCCTTTCCTCTAATTTCCTTACCCGACCGATCCTAAAGCGTAGTCATCGCAGGATAGCTCCAGCGCAGACGGAATGATTGATAGATTCCTGCATAAATGACTATCTGAATATCATTTTCACGCTTACCATATAATTTAATTTCCGAAGCATGTCATAACAATCTCATCATATCAAATTATCCAAAAGGAGTTGTCAGTAGAAAGCACAACAACAAAAAGAAATTAATCGCTGCGTCCTCAAGTGGTCTGAGTCTGAAGCTGGAACCTAAGTTTCTCCGCAGCAGGATATCGTCCAGATTTCGGATTACCGGCAAAAAAGTAAAAGCTCATTCGCTTCCACGGGACATGCAAAGTGAATCTGACATTATTTTCATCAGAACTTCTTGAAAATGAAGCGTTTCGCTGTGTGATCTTGCATGTTCCACTGCAATTTCCAGTGTTGTAGACTTGCACCACTTGACAACTAAGAATAATGAACATCGTAAGCGAATGATTGCTATCATTTGCATGGTACTGACGCCGGTTCTACATCGGTTACAATACTTTCTATCCGTAGATTTATTATTCGGTCCTACCCTTATCATTTGGATTCATTTTACTGTGTCTGAGATCTGCAAATTTGAAAAGTTTATAGACTACAAAATTTCATAAAATGATTAGTTTAATACAAGCGCGAATACGATTCTCCGAAAATGGCTGAAGCAGTTTTCTTTAATAAGTTATTATCATTTCCATCAGGTTTCTTTTGGTAGCCAGTGATATTCGAAAAAAAAAATTTCAGTTATAATATGGACTTAGATGGATGTTATACTAAACATGACATTTTTTAATTGTATGACTTAGAAAATCGATGACTTCTTTGAATGGCTTGATAAATAGATGACTTTTTCGAATGCGACATTGTGCTTGTATCACCAACGACAAAATACAGTTTATTCAGTTCCTTTGGAAATGCAAATTAAAACTGATAGCGGTTTGTTTAGTATTACATTAAAAATGAAGTGTGTTTTTAGTTGTGGGATCTTGGTATGGTCCACTGTAGTTGCCAGTGTTACAAACTTGCACCGCTTGACAGCTAAGAATAATGAAGATCGAAAGCGAATGATTGTTCACATTTGCATAGTACTGATGCTATATCTCCATTGGCTACAGTACTTTTATCCGTAGATTTATTATTCGGTTCTACCCTTATCATTTGGATTCGTTTTCCTGAGCCTGAGATCTGCAAAGTTAGTGAAAAGTTTATAGATCAAAATAGTTAAATGGATTAATATGGTTAATTTAATACAAGAGTATTCAATTCTCCGATATTCGTGTAGTTTTCTTAAATAAGCTAGTATAATTTCCATTAGGTTATTTCTGATAGCGAGTGATATTTTAAACTTTCAGCTATAATATGAGCTTAGATTTAATAAACATGACTTTTTTTAATTGCATGACTTAGAAAATCGATGACTTTTTTAAACGGCTTGGTAAATAGATGACTTTTTCGAATGGCATGGTAAATAGATTCATTTTTTGAACGCGACTTAATGCTTGTATTATCATTCAGTTCCAATGGATATGCAAATTAAAGATGACGATGACGAAATTTTCTTTAGAATTATCTTAAAAAGGAAGTGTTTCGTTGTGAGATCTTTGTATGTACCACTGATATGAACAGTGTTGTAGACTTGCTCCACTTGACAACGAAAAATAATGAACATCGAAATCGAATGATTGCTATCATTTGCATGATACTGACGCCCCCCCCCCGTCTCTCCATCGGCTACAATACTTTCTATCAGTCAGATCCAGAGACATCCTGAGATCAACAAAGTTCGTGAAAACTTTGCCAATCTCAGACAGCACGAACACGAAATCTAACCGTATTCACAAGAGATGTAACTCTGCAGGAGTGCCACCTGGATTAGCTAGAGTGCGCTGTTCGATAACACGGTAGTTGGCTAGTTTGGGAATCGTCATTAGAGATTCTGACTCCGTGCGGGTAACGTGTACTATTTCGCAAATGCTGAGATGGCTGACATGCAAATTGGATATAGAAAAGCTAACTGAAACGGAAAGAAGGTTGAGTTGGGTTTTAGGGCAAATAATCATATTTAACCAAGCCTACGCCAAAGCACTAGACAACGACGAATATAATGAACATACACAACAAAACAGTTTACTGCCGTAGAAGAGAGAAATACACCGGGATAAGTGATAGGAATCGAACCTACAGCATATACATTTGCAGCGTGCAAACTCACACAGGAGCTGACCAACCGGTCAGGTGGTTAGGGTGTTAGACTCTAGAGCGGAAGGTTCCTGGTTCGAATCAAGGGCAGTGCATGGATGTTTGTAAGCGTGAGGTGTAGAGGCGGCTGGTGCACCTTAAATATGTCTGGCCGAAAGTCCTCACGTTGGGTTGGTGTGGAAGTTTGGAAAGTGGGGTGCTAGCTCAGGTGTTGCCTCGTCATTTGACCTTGGTTCAAAATTACGGGATGTTGTTCTCGGATCTTTCTCTTAGAGGATTGATCCCGAACCGTCGTCAATAGACCAATGTGGTACTACGTTCTAGTACGACGTTCTTTAAAAATTACCAAAATTACCATGCATTAAATATCAATGTAGAGTAATGGTAACTTTTTTTACGTTCGAAGGATTGTGTGGCCAAAACTACACTGATGTCCAAAATTAAGGTCACAAACATAAAATCTGTGAAAAGTGGAGAAATATCCAATTTATTGCAACGAAATTTGGCACAGAGATATATTATTATGAGAGAAAGCATATAAGAACATAACAATATGAAAAATAGTTGAATTGTTAGTTAAGATACAGGTTATATCAAAAACGGTCAAATCATGATGCATTTATCTCGGGATAGGTCAGTCTAATATGGAGTGTGGCCACCGTGCACAACTATACAAGCCTCACAACGAGCTCTCATACTGTTGATGAGGGTGTCGAGAAATGCTTGCGGCAATAAATCCCATTCTCCAAAAGCGCGGCTTTTAATGCCTGTAGGATCCTAGGAGGGGGGCAACGTCGTGCAATGGCTCTTCATATACCATCCCAAACATGTTCTATATGATTGAGATCCGGAGACTTCGCGGGCCAGTTCATACGGCGAATATCCTCTTCTTCAAGAAAATAAACAACATTGTGAGCTCTGTGTGGACGCGCATTATTGTTTTTAAAAAGGAAGTCAGGGCAAGCAGCATCACGGAACAACCTCATATAGGGTTCAAGGATATAGTCCCTATAGCGCTGTGAGGTAACACTACCCGTATCAAAGACGTGCAGTTGTGTACGACTGCTCAACATGATGCCGCGCCATACAACGTTTCATCTGCCAAATTGGTCAATTTCTCTTACGTTGGAGAGATGATAGCGAGCTCCATGTTTTTTCCAGATGAAGAGAGAGAGAGTTCTTTCCGAGAATCACTCTGTGTGCTAAATCGCGACTCATTAGTTAAAAGAATACGCCCCCATTCTTGGTGTACCAAGAATGGTGTGTTCGGCTCCACGACAAACGGTCTCTCTTGTGTAATGCGCTCAAAGGGACACACACCACTGAACGCCGGGCGTAAAGGACCCTCTCTGCTAGACGTCTGTTTACTTTTTGTCTGGAAATTCTTTTTCCAGACGCAGCAACAAGGTTATGAGAAAGCTCTGGAGCCTTTGTCTGCCTATGCAGTCGTGCAATTAATGCCCAGTAGCGATCCTGCGCTGGTGTCGTCGCTTTTGGGCGGCCTTGACCGGGATTCCTAGTGATAGTACCACTGATTTGAAATTGATTCCACTCCTGGATACCACTTTTGGTGCCACTTGTAACCTTCGAACCACCTCTGCTTGAGACTGCCCGGCTTCAAGCCTACCAACGGATCTCCATCTCATTGCATCATCTAAACGATGGTGAGAACTCATTCATACTGCAAACAGTCAAACTTGTGGGGTTTTAACGCAATATTCACAAAATTGCAAGATAAAATCCCCAGATGCTTAAACGGTCAAATTCCACTTTGTTCTTCAAAATGAACGTCAAACCCCATTTAAACGAAACTGGAGGCTATCATTGGGCTACCCGTTCTTCAAAATATATAAAATACAAATTTTATTAATTCTTTTTGGTAGCAATTTTGAATTAGTTCGAAAAACGTGTTTGTGACCTTAATTTTGGACACCAGTGTAATAATAATACTGATCTGCATGAAAATCAGCCCCGACACCATTCCTGCTGATTCTTATGTAAAATGACCTCCTGAATCCGAATATGACCCCCGTTTCCCCCCATCACCCACCGTTTTCTGTTTGATGTTTATCAGTATGTTTATGACTTTTCGATATAATTTTATGGATCGAAAAGTCAACTTTTCGGTATTCTAGGCGGGGATTCTGTGTTTCCAAGTTGTTTAGATTGTGTAAAACGGTCTAAATTTTTTAACTCTAGCTTTTTTAAAGTGAATTACAGTACGTGAGTGTAAGTTGTGATTAATACCGAGCATTGATTTACTGCTTAATAATGCCACGCGAGTGTAAAAATCATCCCGATAGCTTTTGCTATGTTTTCGGTGAATTGACTTCAACGAAAACTCCTTTCTCCACTTCTTAAAACTGCTTATCAATTTTACTTTTATTGCCAAATTGGCGATCAGGAAAAGGATTGGGCTCCAAAGTTTTGCTGCACTACTTGTTACAGTAGTTTGACCAAATGGCGCAAAGGTATCCGTAAATCAATGCCATTTGCTATGCTCATGGTTTGGCGCGAACCTCGCTGTAATCTCACAGATTGTTTCTTTAGCATGATTTCAACCGTTTGGAGCCCAATACTTGTTCTGATCGCCAACTTGACAATCAAAGTAAAATTGATGAGCAGTTTTAAGAAGCGGAGAAAGGGGTTTTCTCGTTGCGCTTTTAAAGTCAATTCACCGCAAACATAGCAGAAGCTATCGGGATGATTTTTACACTCGCGTGGCATAATGAAACAGTAAATCCAGGGACGTGCCAACGATTTGAATAGGGGGGGTGGGGGGCAAGCGTAGGCGTAACTAGGGTTGTTAAATGGGACGGGGGGGGGGAGTACCCCGAAAAGTACCCCAATAAAAAGTGGGAAGAATTAATTAATTATGTTACTATTGGTTAATTAGTAACAATAAGTTATAAACAATCAATTAATTATATTAATATTGATTAATTATTAACAATAAATTATAAACACTTAATTAATTATATAAAAATATATTTATCAATTAACACTTGATTTTTAAAAAATCATATTTTTTTCTTTATACAATATTTACTAAATAACTTTATGGTGAATTTTAAAACTTACAATACAATTAAATTAGAAATTAAAACGTCGATTTTTTCGTAAACTTTTCGAATTTTCTGAACTTCTTACATTTATATTTGATTTGCTTGAAGAACATCGGTAAAAATTATATCGATTCTGACTCTGCCGCCTATGAGTGCTCATAATTTTTTTTAACGGAATCTATACTTAAAAATTCGGTTTCAAAAAAGCACAGTATGCAACATTTTAAAAAACCAATAAAATAAGATAAACATTAATTTTAAAAAGTTAAAAACTAATAACAATAATTAAAATATAAAATGTATTTGAAAATTTAGTTTAAATAAAGCACAATTGACAATAATAAAAAATTCCATTTTTAATCGAAAAATTTTCCTCTGACTTTTTACTTTACATAATCTCGTATGAGTTCTTTAAAACAAAATTTATCACATAACTCATGTTTGAAAGTTATCATAGCCAATCTACTTAGTATATGTAGAGTTATTGTGGACCTAAAATAATTTTTGATGATTTTTGGAAAAACTTTTTTTCACCACTTGCAACTTACATAGGCAAAGTTAGTAAAATTGTAAGGGCAATATTAATATAAATGTGATAGATAATAATAAACCTGCGAAAAATTATCTTGAAAATTTCCCGTTTTTTCAAGAATGGGAAAATGAGGACAACACTTCGTAATTTTGAACCACGGTCAGATGACGAAGCAACATCTGAGCTGGCACCCCATTCTCCAAACTTCCACACCAACTCAACGTGAATACTTTTGGCCACGACAGATTTAAGGTGCACCAGCCGCCTCTACGCCATACGCTTACAAACATCTATGTCCGGACCCGGGTTCGAACCAGGAACCTTTCGATCTAGAGGCTAACACCTTAACTACTATACCTGTTAGTCTTCGGCTCATATATCGGACGAAAGTTTGGAATATAATGGTTCAGGTAGGCAAATTTATTAGATTTATTATTGCCTAACATTTATCAAAAATAAGTTACAATATTTACTGCTTAGCGACCGCAAATTTTGTTCATACTACCTAATATGAAAATAAGAATGTTTTTGTTAACTACAACTTGAAATAGGAATTTTTATTGGAAACCCGTTTTTCAATAGCTGTGTATTACTATTGTTTTATCTATCTATATAAAAAAAAAGTTGCCGCCGCAGGATTGAAAACTGTGTTGTTTAGCTCGATTCTTAGAAAGGTTTCCCGAGAAAGTACTGATCGGAAAAAAATGAAATTAACATGGTTTGTTCTTCATCGTATTCCCTGGACGATTATTAAGATTTTTTTCCCGATGCGGCTATTAGTTTAGGGTTTATTAAGTGTCAAAATTGAAGAAGCGAAATTTCTTCCGCGAGTGAGCAAAACACATAAAAATTTTCAGTCTTCAGCCGTGAGTTTTTTTTAAAGAGTACCTCTCAACGTAAAGTTTTGCAGCTCGTCGAGTTTTTTTTTTGATATTTCAATTTGGTTCTTGATAATATTTTTTTGAAATCGGGACATTTTTGTTACTTTTTTATAACTGCCGAATCTATATCTTATTACTATTAGTTTTTAATTTTTAAAATATCGCAGTATACCTCAGAATGTACTATTTCTTACGGTGCTATTATTTTTAAATTGGTTAATAATTAAATTGGATGCGATCAAAAGTTGGTCATACAAAATTCGGAAACTTTGGATATTTTCGCTACTTTTTGTTAAAACCGTTATATCTACAGCAAAACCCATTATTTTTTAAATTTGAGAACATCACTGAATACATTACATTACACTCTTTCTTATGGTACAATTATTTTTCAAATTGGTTAATAAATAAAATCGATGCAATTAAAAGTTGGTCATACAATTTTCGGAACTTTCACAGATCGTAACTTTCGATACAAAACTAAAACGGTCATATCTATAACGTATCACCGTTAGTTTTTAATTTTAAAAATATCGTAGTATACCTCAGAATGTACTCTTTCTTACGGTAAAATTATTTTTAAAATTGGTTCATAAATAAATTCGATGCAATCAAAAGTTGGTGACACAAATTTCGTAATTTTCAGTTCGCATAGCAGTAGTCGGTTGAATTTTTGACTATCGGGTTTGCGAGTTATTAAATTTATCGTAGCAACAATTGCCATAAAAACGTTTTCTTTTTATTTGGCGAGGAAAGAGGCTCGTTTTTTTCGCTCTGTTCTCAGACAGTTTACCGACAAAGTACAAAGTACAGATCGTAAAGTTTGGAGATTAACACTGTTTACTTAAAATTGTACAGGGAACAAGATGCAGAAGATTTTTTACTGATGCGGCTATTAGTTTAGGGTGCATTAAGTGTTAAAGCAAAAAAAAGTGAAATCACTTGCGAAAGAAGTATTGGTTTGCAAAGCAAACCAAACAAGATTGCGTTGCAATCCCCGGGGTCGACGAGCAGGGGGCGAAGCCCTCGCTGTGACGTCATGTACCGGAAAGTGAAATCAGGATAATACGAATTATTCAGATAGTTTCACTCTGTGAACGAAGGGTCGCCCAACTATCTTGAGTACATGCAGTGTAGACATTATACGAAAACCTTCATGTCCTAAAACTTTTTATTTGTTTTCATACATTATATTTTTTTCTTTACACTAATTTTTGCGCCCCACCCACGAAATCGGCTGCCCAGAGCAAATGTCAAGTTTGCACTCCTCTAGATCTGAGCTTGCATCAATTGACAGGAAATCAAATTAAGAGTCCATATTTGCTTTAACGCTACTTTTTAATGCTACTTTTGAAGTTAAAATGTTAATAGTGCTCCTTGATAGTGTGTGTGGGGGGGGATAAATACGGATTTCGCCCCTTCTCCAGAGTGACAGGAGGGACTAAATACCATAAATACCAACTGCCCCCCCCCCCTGTTGGCGCGTGCCTGTTTGCTTTCCTCTAGATCTGGGCCTGCATCTATTGACAGGAAATGAAATTAGAGTTTAAATTTGCTTAAACGGTACCATTTTTAATGTTACTTTTGAAATTAAAATGTTAATAATGTTCCTTGATATTGTGTGTGTGTGTGGGGGGGTCTAAATATGGCTTCCGTCCCTTCTCCTCAGTGACAGGAGGGACCAAATACCCCCTGCCCCCCACCCCTGTTGGCACGTGCCCGTTTGCCCTCCTCTAGATCTGGGCCTGCATCTATTGACAAGAAATGAAATTAGAGTTTAAATTTGCTTAAACGGTACTTTTTAATATTACTTTTAAAATTAAAATGTTAATAATGTTCTTTGACAGTGTGTGTTTGGAGGGGATAAATATGGTTTTCGCCCCTTCTCCTCAGTGACAGGAGGGACCAAATACCCCATTCCCACCTGTTGGCACGTGCCTGTTTGCCCTCCTCAAGATCTGGGCCTGCATCTATTGACAGGAAATGAAATTAGAATCCAAATTTGCTTTAACGGTACTGCTTAATGTTACTTTTGAAGTTAAAATATTAATAATGTTCTTTGATAGTTTGGGTGTGTGGGGGGGGAGCGAAATATGGCTTTCACCCCTTTTCTTCAGTGACAGGAGGGGCCAAATACCCCCATGCCCCCCTCCCCTGTTGGCACGTGCCTGAGTAAATAAATGCTCGGTATTAATCGCAACTTCCAGGCCCGCCGTAAGCGGGGGTGCAAGGCGAGCACCACACCGCGGGCGGCACGTCCAAGGACGGCGGCAATTCTAGCGATCGACCACGTATCATTCAAAGTCATTGTCATAATACCCACCTTTAGTATAAGAAATGAAATGTCCTTGCACGGAGGAAAATATCCGACCGGCACGCAATTACTATTTCTTTTATATTACTAGGGGGCTCCGCCATGACAAGACTGGCGGAACCTTTAGAGTACGGGTGGCCGATATTTCGGCCACACTACTTTTTTTCCAAAAAGGCGAGACTGACCTATATTTCGGCCACTCATTTCCCACCCCTCGTGTGGACTAATTTTTAAAACAACTCAGTAGCCTCAGCTGTAAAGCAGTTATTTGATCCATTATGTTTCGCGATCACTTTCCAAAATTCTAAGTATTCATTCTACAAATTCCAAATGACAGGATGTACTCCCCCCCCCCTAGGACAATGAAACTATCATCCTTGGAGAGGGGTGTACAAAACCGGTCGCGTGTTGCAGCGCTCTTGAGAAAGCTTACATTGGCAGTAAGAAAACGGAAATTTCTCAGAAGGACTGATAATTTGGAATAAGACCATAGTAAAGATAGGGACCAGATGCGCACATCAAAGGCGGAAAAATATATTCTTCCATTTCTCCAGTCTTGAAGCGAAATCTGGTTGAAACCTCCCCGTCTCGAAAAGGCTAGGAATCCCCACAGAGCTTCCTTCTCAGTTTGTACTTCATGCGTACAAGTTGTTCGCATTCGAACAGTACTATCGCACATCAAGTTGCAATTATTTTGTTAATAGTTCTTCTGACGTTAGTCTAGGTATAATTAATGATATTTTAACTTGGTTAGAGAGCTATTATAGTTAAATGTATCATCTGTCAGTGTAAAATATATAAGTGCAAAAAAAATTCGTAATTATGGTAAGTACCTACGTTTATTTATCGGCTTATCACAATAATTGCTGCTCCTTGTAATCGTCTGTTTGTAGCATATATACAATTAAATCTTTACGAAATTTAAAATAAAAAACCGGCCAAGTGCGTGTCTGACCACGCACAGGGTAGGGTTCGGTAGTCAGTACATGCTCTACAAAATTCTTTCAAGACATCTGAGCCAAAACTCGATGTGTTTTAAAAATACAAAGTTAATTTTACAGTTCATTTATACGGAATTCCCATGAACTTTTTACAGACTCAACTACGTGATTAAGTGGGTCGATTATTACTCGTAAACTAGAAAAGCCCGCTTATCGCTGATAGCTTTCCTTTTAAATTCGTTATATTTGCATGTTATTGTATTAAAAATTTAAATAAAAAAATACTTGCCGCTTACGAAACATTTCAGGAACCGCAGAAAAGGAAAAAACTTTCAGGAGCGCAATTTCGACAGCGAAAACGAGAAAAGGAGGTACAGAAAGAAAAACTGTCGGGTTCTTTAATGAAATTTTTAAGCAAGCCTGAAAATAAGGAAACGGATTGTCAAGAAAATGTTGACGTAGCTTCAACAAGCACAGCCTTAAATTCAGAAGCTATGGAGGTATCTGAAGAAAAATATGCATGTTGTTGTCCTTCTTCAGAAGGAGACTCCAGTAAAACCTTCTCTTGTTTTACTGGAGTCTCCTTCTGAAGAAGGAAGGACGATAAATTCCTGTAAGGAATTTATCGTCGTCAGTGATATATAGCAGTTTAGATTATGGTAGTTATCCCGGTTTGTGGCCTGCCTCTATGACTAATGATCTTGTTAATAATTTGGTTAGTCGTGGTCCCGAACAGGTGTTTAACTACAATGACGAAAGAAAATTTGCAGAAATTATTAATATAGAAATCTTCCCAATGAAGAAAAAATTAACAGAGGATGGCTTGCTTACTCTATTTCAGAAGATTCAGTCTATTGTTTTCGTTGTAAAATATTTGGTAAAACTGTAAGTAGTTTGTCTACTTTGAACGGCTTTTCTGATTGGCAGCATTTATCATTAACATTGAAAAGACATGAAACGAGCGGTTCCCACAGTGAAAATGTGAAGTCGTGGGTACAACTGAATAATATGTTAAAAAATAAAACTACTGTAAATAAAATGCAACTGAGATTATTAGAATAAAAAAAAGAAACAATGGTGTGATGTATTAGAAAGAATCATAGCTGTTATGAAGTTTTTATCTCATCAGTGTCTGGCTTTTCGGGGTTCGTCAAAAACATATGAGCATGATAATGGTAATTTTCTAAAATCAAATGAAATGATAGCATGCTTTGATTCAGTCATGCGGGAACATATTCACAGAATACAATTTTCAAAATCTGATTCAAGTCGTATGACTTACTATTTAGGAGATCAAATTCAAAATGAAATCATTCATTTACTCGGCACGACCAGAAAAAATTATATCCTGGACAAAGTAAGAGAATCAAAATATTTCTCCATCATATTATATTGCACATTAGATGTAAGTCACACAGAACAAATTACAGTTGTGCTCAGGCATGTTCTTTTAAACAATGAAACTAAAAATGTTGCGATATGCGAAAATTTCGTTGGTTTCTGTCCGATTGCAAGCCCAGCTCCACAGATGAAGGTCTATTAAATTTTCTTTTGGATTTATTTTCATAATTAAATCTCAACATTCAAAACTTACGTGGTCAAGGTTATGATAATGGTTCTAATATGCGTGGAAAACACAATGGATTGCAAAAAAAAAAATATCAATAATCGCGCCTTTTACGTTTTATGCTCGGCTCATAGTCTCAATTTGATTCTCAATTTGATAGTCAATGATGCAGCAAATATTACGTACGAAACTGTGAATTTTTTAAATATAATTCAAGATATTTACGTTTTATTTTCATCGTCTACAAAAGGGTTATCGATAATTTACAAACATTTACCAGATTTCAAATTAAAAGATTTAAGTACCACTCGATGGCCTAGCAGAATCGATGCAGTCAAACCATTACGATATCATCTCCAAAAAATATTTGATGCTTTACTGGAAATATCTGAGAATTCGTTGGAATGGGATTGTCCTACATCTCACAAAGCTCATTCGCTTGCTTTGAACATTCAAAATTATAGATTTATTTGCTCGGTTGTAATTTGGTTCGATATTTTAAACGAAATTAATGCTCTGAGTAAAATGATGCAAAGCCTCACAATAAATACTCAAATCTGCATAAATTTGTTAAATAAGTTGATTGATAAGTTCGCAGAATATCGTGCGGATGAAAACTTTGAAAGGGTGTTAGAAGAAGCTACCAATGTGGTTCACGAACTCAATGTAGAAACAGATTTCCCACCAATAAACACAATTCGTCCAAGAAGAAAACCAACACAATTTCAATATGAACATAGTGATGAAGTTTTACTAGACCCCAAAATCAAATACAAAGTAGAGTTTTTATTCAGAATCCTAGATCAGACATTAACTTCTTTAAAGGATAGATTCAAGGAGTTAAAAACATTTACCTACGTATTTGGCTTTTTCAGCAATAACTTATTTAATTACTCTAATGATGACTTAATGAAACATAGCAAAGATTTAAATCTGAAGCTTAAGGACGATTCAAGTAGTGAAACAGACATTGAGACGGTATTTATTTATTTAATGAAATCAATGCTTTAAAGTTGCATTTCCCAGAAAATTAGTCTAATGATCCACCAACCCTATTACAATATCTTTATACTAATGACTTAATTTTAACATTTCCGAACACAGCAATAGCGCTAAGAATATTACTTACATTGCCGGTTTCAGTTGCATCTGTTGAAAGGTCTTTTTCAAAGTTAAAAATTATAAAAAACTATTTAAGATCAACAATGCACCAGCAAAGACTAAGTAATTTAGCTATAGTGTCAATTGAACATGAAATCTTAGACAGCTTGGATACAAGAAAATTGATAGCAGATTTCGCAAACATAAAAGTAAGTATAGAGTTCAATTTCTGTAGATCAATATTTATATGGTTTTACACTTAAGTGAACAAAAATAATTAAGTAATAAAAATAAATAGTTTATCTTTGTAAAGTATTTCTTTTCTTTTTTCACACACTTATGAGTCAACACTACAGAGCCTTTCTGGCAAGGTCAGCGTAGGTAGTCGTAGTTTAACAGGGGGCGGCATAATCTATATTGCATACGGGCGTTCAAACAGCTAGCGGCGGGCCTGCAACTTACACTCACGTACTGTAATTCACTTTGAAAAAGCTGGAGAAAAAAAAATTTGGACCGTTTTACACAATCTAAACAATTTGGAAACACAGAATCCCCGCCAAGAATACCGAAAAGTTGACTATACGATCGCGAAAGATGTAACAAGGGAAGATAAAGATTACAGTTCACAACTATAGTGATAAAAGCAATGCAAGTTGAAACTCGTCAAAGCATGAAAATTCCTGCGGAAACCACTAAGCGCGCGAGTTATTGAGAGCTTCACCGTCGTACAGTGAATCAATCTTCCAAACTTTCTTGCGAGGGTTTCGGGACCTCTCTCCACTCACCCGCTTTTAGCCAAAATTGTTGCTATATATTTTTATTAGTTGGGGATGTTTGGGAAGGAACGGGGGGAGGGGGGCTAGAACCTGGAATATGTGCAAAATTAGTGAAAAAATTGCGAAAACAACCCAGAAAAAACGATCATTTTTAATAATTTTTTTTTACAATTTAAAGGGACAAATACCCTCTCCCCCCCACCAATCTCCCTACTTGCACAATTATTTATGTTTTAGAGCTTTTTACCTCTCTATCCCCTCAGAAGAAATTTAATGCTTAAAATAATCCTTTTCCCCACTCCAAATCAAATTTATGTCCATAAAATTATATCGAAAAGTGATAAACATCAAACAGACGGGTGATGGGGGAAAATAGGGGTCATTTTCGAATTTAGGAGGTCATTTCATAAAAGAATCAGCAGGAATGGTGTCAGGGTTCAAAAATAATAATTATTTTCAGAGCAGTGTAATTGGCCCTTAAATTAAACATACTTTTGTCTTCTTGGTTAAACGAACATTCATCGGATTAATTTGATTGGTACTTGAGAAGACACTCATCCATTGATCAATCATATGATTGGTCCGCGCGACATAATAGTAGACCGGCAATTTCACCATTTTGTCAACATTCTATAAAGCCCACAGAGGCACATCTTCCTCAGACGTGTAAGAGGCTTTATGGACCCTAAGTACTATAGTGAGCTTTACTTTTGCCATAGGGTTTGCTGTCTTTATATTCTTATTCAAAGGGATCGTGCTCCCGGGTTATTCAGGCGATCCTTTCCTACTCGCATCTCACTAATCAGCTCCCCAATCCCTCTTTCCCTTTCCTTTTCTTTATTTGCGCCAATAGCCCGCTGTGCTGCTACAGTGTTAATTAATTACCATTATCAAAGTGAACTGATCTTGATATCGAGATCATCAGAAAACGGCGAAGTCTTTAACATTAGCAATTCAATCGCCATTTCAATCGAGATATCTCGCCATCAGCAAAACTGCTCAGATCTTGATGATCGAGATATCGTATCGAAACCACTTCGAGTGTCGCAGGGATAAGTTGTTATCAGAAGTTGACGGACAGCAACGCGATGTGGCGAAACAGACAAGTGCGCGATGAGTGTTTCACTCTTCCAAGAGGAATCCGCTCAAAGACAGACGCTCTTTCAACTTTCGATAAAAAGTCCGGATAGACGTGGTTCGCAGAGCTCGTTTTCCCAAACATCGGGAATCCATTAATCGCGTGTGATATGCTGCCAGACGTTTGAAGGGATTATATCTATAAATTTAAGATAGCAAAATTCTTCTGGAGAGTGTTGCTACAAAAGTGTCAAACAAAGTGCATGGTTTTTCGTTGGTGTGGAAACTTTTCCCAAGTAGCTCTTGTGATCTCAAGTAAAACCGATAATTTGAGATATTTGTTTTGTCTCTGAAACCAACTATTTAATGGGCGTTTTGGTTTTGAAAGGCATCGAAGGTCAGTGGAGGGACTTTTGTTCGTATTTTTAGTAAATTTCAGTCGGGTAAGTGAAAAGATTTTCTTGGAGGATTGCGAATGTTTTTTGTTTTGGTGGGACTACCTGGTCATGCTGAACTATTTCAGGTTCCATCAAAGCGAAAATGTTGGTTCTTATTTTCTTGTTTCCGCTTAAATACGCATTCAAGTGTGAGGTAAAATTTAAGTTGCAGGATTGCTTTTACAGCGTCGTTTACAATTTCATTTGGTTGATTTGGGATATTTGAAGCAATAGATAAGCTGCGCCAAATGCAAGACCAATGTTCAAGAAAAATACACTACCCTACAATAATGGACCGGACAGCAAGATGTGATGGTATAAGGGAAATAATGTATCTTTTAAAAAGGGGAATGGTCCCCCACGTAATGCAATTAAACTAGCAACCCGTCTAGGTATGCTTTCAACAAGGTTTTGATACACAGCTATGGGTATTTGTGTTCATTCCTGCTGCGAGAATGTCGCCAGCTCAGCTGTACATTTCGGACGTGGTTCCCTGGTCCGTAAGCGTCGCTCTAACTCGTCCCACAAATGTTATTTGGGGTTTAAGTCAGGACTCTGAGCAGGACAGGGAAGACATTTCTCATCCATACCTTGATACCACTGCTTGACAGAGGCTGTAACATAGCATGGAGCGTTGTCGTCCTGGAAATAACACATACTTTAATAGGGGGATGTTCTCCCACGTGCTGCAATTACACTAGCAACCCTTCTGGGCATACTTTCAACAAGGTTTTGATACACAGCTATGGGTATATGTGTCCATTCCTGCTGCAAGAATGTCGCCAGCTCAGCTGTAGATTTAGGACGTGGTTCCCTGGTTTGTAAGCGTCGCTCTAACTCCTCCCCAAATGTTCTATGGGGTTTAGGTTGGGACTCTGAGTTGGCCAGGGAAGACGTTTTACATCCATATATAGAAAACAATGCTTGACAGAGGCTGCAACATGACATGGAGCGTTGTCGTCCTGGAAGTAATATTCGTCCATTCCATAAAATTGCCAGAGCTTAGGAAGAACCTGATTTTCCTAAATGTTCATGTAGGCGTCGGCGTTCAATTTAGCAGGAACAACAAGCAAAGGTCCCAGGCCATACCACACGCAAAACACTCCAAGCAAGTAGTCGTATTTTATGCAAATCCGCTGGCGTCGGGTCCAATATTGTAGTGTTCTGTGGCTAAAAAACACACACACATCAGAATCTCAACACTCTGTTTGCTAATCTTCTATTCTTCCAACCTCTACTCTTCTAATACGGCCCAGTAAAATAATAATGATAAAGTGGAGTGTGCACACTCAGTAATTATATCTTTCATCTATTTTCACCCCCTTTAGCCCTGTTGGAAAAGGAACGGATAAACAACAGGTGAGTTGCGAATTTGAATTCAAACAAAGGCAGTCGTGTACAAAGGGGGCTGGTGCACGTCAAATCTGTCATGTCCTCAGATGCCCCCATGTTGGCGCGATTTGTAAGTTTAGAAAGCGGGGCAGCATATATCAGGTGTGACCTCGTCATCTGTCCGCGGTTCAAAATTAGGGAGCGTTTTCCTCGGTAATGATAATTTTAATTAACATCGAACTAGAGCAACACAACGGGCTATTGATGACGGTGCGGGATCAATCTCTAAATGGGAAAGATCCGAGACAGCCACCACTGTCAGATGACGAGGCAACACCTGAGCTGGCACCCCTCTCCAAACTTCCACGCCAACCCAACGTGAGGACTTTCGGCCACGAAAGATTTAAGGTGCATTAGCCGCCTCTATACCATGCGCTTATAAATATCCATGCACTGACCCGGATTTGAGCCAGGTAATTGTAATTTTAGTTAACGTCATACTAGAGAAATACAACGGGCTATTGACGACGGTCCGGGATCAATCCCTTAAGGGAAAGAACCGAGGACAACACCTCGTAATTTTGAACCACGGTCAGATGACGAAGCAACACCTGAGCTGGCACCCCACTCTCCAAACTTCCACACCAACCCAACGTGAGGACTTTCGGCCACGACAGAGTTAAGGTGCACCAGCCGCCTCTACACCATACGATTACAAACGTCCATGTCCGGACCCGGATTCGAACCAGGAACCTTCCGATCTAGAGGCTAACACCTTTACCACCAGATCAGTTGGTCGGCGGTGTTAGCCTCGGATCTTTCCCGTGAGGGATTGATCCCGGATCGGCGTCTCACGTTGGGTTGGCGTGGAAGTTTGGAGAGTGGGGTGCCAGCTCAGGTGTTGCTTCGTCAACTGACCGTGGTTCAAAATTACGAGGTGTTGTCCTCGGATCTTTCCCTTAAGGGACTGATCCCGGACCGTCGTCAATAGCCCGTTGTGTTGCTCTAGTACGACGTTAACAAAAAATTACCAATTACCAATTACCCGGATCGGCGTCAATAACCCGTTGTGTTACTCCAGTGCGGCGTTAATAAAAATACTTACCGTTCCTCTATTTACGGCCGACCAACCGGTATAGTGGTTAAGGTGTTAGCCTCTAGATAGGAAGGTCCTGGTTCGAATCCGGGTCCGGGCATGGATGTTTGTAAGCGTATGGCGTAGAGGCGGCTGGTGCACCTTAAATCTGTCGTGGCCGAAAGTCCTCACGTTGGGTTGGTGTGGAAGTTTGGAGAGCGGGGTGCCCGCTCAGGTGTTGCTTCGTCATCTGACCGTGGTTCAAAATTACGAGGTGTTGTCCTCGGTTCTTTCCCTTAAGGGATTGATCCCGGACCGTAATCAATAGCCCGTTGTGTTGCTCTAGTACGACGTTAACTAAAAATTACCATTACCATCCTCTATTTACATAGTAAAACCCTACTGCAATTGATGCGCAAGTTTCAGCTTTAGGGTCCCTTCACACCTACACAATCCGGGTCAATCTGAATCCAGTAGAAACTGACCAGCGCAGATTTGGGTGCATTGGAGCTGAAAGCTCCGGATTCAAGCAGAGTGATAGGTTTGAAGGCGAACAAGCTTTATCTCATGGAGGCGGCTCTACCGAATCTTAGTGTCGGTCGGTTTCTTCGGGATTAGGATTGATTGGATTCTGTCGCGCGCGCGCGCGCGCGGAGGGAAAGGAGCACTAGAAAACTAAATCTAGCAGTTTGGTAGTGACTCAAATGAAATGATAATCTCACCTTTTAAGGAATCTTTTTCTAGTAAACTGTTTTGTTTTTTTAATAATTATTTGCAAAAAACACCTGAATTTTTTATTAAAAAAACGTTTTCCTAAACAATTGTTGTGCCGACCAACCGGTATAGTGGTTAAGGTGTTAGCCTCTAGATTGGAAGGTTCCTGGTTCGAATCCGGGTCCGGGCATGGATGTTTGTAAACGTATGGTGTAGAGGAGGCTGGTGCACCTTAAATCTGTGTGGCCGAAAGTCCTCACGTTGGGTTGACGTGGAAGTTTGGAGAGTGGGGTACCAGCTCAGGTGTTTCTTCGTGATCTGACCGTGGTTCAAAATTACGAGGTGTTGTCCTCGGTCTTTCCCTTAAGGGACTGATCCCGGACCGTCGTCAATAGACCGTTGTGTTGCTCTAGTACGACGTTAACTAAAAATTACCATTACCAAAATAAATCACACCTTGGAG
Organism: Metellina segmentata; assembly: GCA_947359465.1. Taxonomy (NCBI): domain Eukaryota; kingdom Metazoa; phylum Arthropoda; class Arachnida; order Araneae; family Tetragnathidae; genus Metellina; species Metellina segmentata. The sequence continues at coordinate 133,026,161 of OX375872.1, forward strand.
TTTTTCTCTTCTGGGTCAGTATAAAGTCTCCTTGTATGTGTATTTCCATTTATTCGACTTTTGCTGTCTTGTGGCTTGAAGCATCTTGACCATATGTGGCGCTTGCTCGACAACATACAAAAAACTCCACAACATACACAATGACTAAATAACCACATATACTGGTTGAAAGAATCGTGGAAAAGATTCTAGTTGGCAAATACTAGTTAAAAATCATTCAGAGAAACTGAATGTTGCGGAACGGATGTATGCATGTGAACCCCTCAGAGGGTTAAAATAAAAAATAGTCATTTAAACAACTATCATTGAAAGCAGATATTAAATCAAACCAACCAAAATAAAATCCAATGGAAATTGCACTAATCTCTCCACAGCGATTGACCCGAAACAGTTGCCAGTTTGGCGCCCAATGTATCACAGTGAGTCAGCTTCATCCCGAATCAGTTCCTCTGATTGGTGATTTTTTTTCTTGGAAAACAGTTGATGATTGCTGGTGTGATTAACCTGACATCTCAATCCGAGTTTCTTATTAATTGTTCTGTGAATCTTCGTGTTTGGTTCCTCCGTCGCAGCTAATGGTACCGGCACGTGAACAGAATCTTTAAAATGTCTCACTGAGGTTGTTATGGAAAGAAAGTTTAGTCGGAGACCACATTAAGTCAACGTCACTCAACAAAACATGTCCCTTGGAAGGTAAAAGTTCTCACATGAAGGTGGGGTGAAAGATGTAAGAAAGATACAAACAAAACACAAATTGTTGTGGGAAAGATCGATAAAACGATTACAGGAAAGAAATTAAGAGATAGCTGTGTAATCTAGTAGCGTAGGGCATCGATTTTCAATCAGGGGTCCTTACGGATACTAGATCGGTTTAAATTATGTAAGATTGTAGTTGTGAGAAAGATTGAGAAGTAATAGATAGCTTTTTGTACTAGTAGTAGCGTAGAGCAGTCAGTTTCAATCAGCGTACTTTATGTGGATAGTGGAAAGGTTTAAATTGTGTATGATTATAATTGCGAGAAAGATTGAGAAAGCGATTACGCAACGGAGGAAAGTAATCGATAGGTGTTTAAACTAGTAGTAACGTAGAGCAGTGAGTTTCAATCGGCATGCCTAATAGATAGTGGAAAGGTTTAAACTGTGTAAAATTATAATTGTTAGAAAGATTAAGAAAGCGATTACGCATAATGGAGGAAAAGTATTCGATAGCTGTTTAAACTAGTAGAAGCGTAGAACAGCGAGTTTCAATCGGTATGCTTTATGGACAGTGGAAAGGTATAAATTGTGTAAGATTGTAATTGTAAGAAAGATTGAGAAAGCCATTACGCGGGGGAAGAAGTAATAGATAACTTTTTGTACTAGTAGTAGCGTAGAGCACAGTGAGTTTTAATCGGCGTGCCTTATTTATAGTGGAAAGGTATAAACTGTGCAAAATTATAATTGTGAGAAATATTGAGAAAGCGATTACGCAACGGGGAAGCAGTTATAGATAGCTGTTTAAACTAGTAGTAATGTAGAGCAGTGAGTTTCAATCGGCATGCCTTATGGATAGTGGAAAGGTTTAAAATGTTTAAGATTATAATTGTGAGAAAGATTGAGAAAGCGATTACGCCGTGTGGGAGAAGTAATAGATAGCTTTTTGAACTAGTAGTAGCGTAGAGCAGTGAGTTTTAATCGGCGTGCCTTATTTATAGTGGAAAGGTATAAACTGTGCAAAATTATAATTGTGAGAAATATTGAGAAAGCGATTACGCAACGGAGGAAAGTAATCGATAGGTGTTTAAACTAGTAGTAACCTAGAGCAGTGAGTTTCAATCGGCATGCCTTATGGATAGTGGAAAGGTTTAAAATGTTTAAGATTATAATTGTGAGAAAGATTGAGAAAGCGATTACGCCGTGTGGGAGAAGTAATAGATAGCTTTTTGTACTAGTAGTAGCGTAGAGCAGTGAGTTTTAATTGGCGTGCCTTATTTATAGTGGAAAGGTATAAACTGTGCCAAATTATAATTGTGAGAAATATTGAGAAAGCGATTACTCAACGGAGGAAAGTAATCGATAGGTGTTTAAACTAGTAGTAACCTAGAGCAGTGAGTTTCAATCGGCATGCCTTATGGATAGTGGAAAGGTTTAAAATGTTTAAGATTATAATTGTGAGAAAGATTGAGAAAGCAATTACGCCGTGTGGGAGAAGTAACAGATAGCTTTTTGAACTAGTAGTAGCGTAGAGCAGTGAGTTTTAATCGGCGTGCCTTATTTATAGTGGAAAGGTATAAACTGTGCAAAATTATAATTGTGAGAAATATTGAGAAAGCGATTACGCAACGGAGGAAAGTAATCGATAGGTGTTTAAACTAGTAGTAACCTAGAGCAGTGAGTTTCAATCGGCATGCCTTATGGATAGTGGAAAGGTTTAAACTGTGTAAGATTATAATTGTTAGAAAGATTGAGAAAGCGATTACGCACAATGGAGGAAAAGTAATCGATAGCAGTTTAAACTAGTAGTAGAGTAGAACAGCGAGTTTCCAATCGGTATGCTTTATGGATAGTGGAAAGGTATGAATTGTGTAAGATTGTAATTGTAAGAAAGATTGAGTAAGCGATTATGAGCGGGGAAGAAGTAATAGATCGCTGTTTACACTAGTAGCAGCGTAGAGCAGCGAGTTTTAATCGGCGTGCCTTATTTATAGTGGAAATGTTTAAACTACCCAATATTATAATTGTGAGAAAGATTGAGAAAGCGATTATGCAAAGGATTAAAAGAAATCGATAGATGTTTAAACTAGCAGTAGCGTGGAGCATTGAGTTTCAATCGGCGTGCCTTATGGATAGTGGAAAAGTATAAATTGTGCAAAATTATAATTTTGAGAAAGCGATTACGCAACGGGGGAAAAGTAGTAGATAGATGTATAAACTAGTAGAATAGCGCAGCGAGTTTCAATCGGTGTGACTTACAGAAAGTGTAAAGGTTTAGACTGTGCACACAAAATTATAATTGTGAGAAATATTGAGAACACGATTGCAGGGAAGAAAGTAAGAGCTTCGTAAACTAGTCGGGTAGAGCAGGCTAACTTCAATTGATTGGCGTGTGTCTTACGGATACACATTTTTTGAATTATTGAGAAAAGGATTACGGAGAGGAAAACAAGAGAGCTGTGTAAACTAGTAGAGTAGGCGATTTTAGATCGGTGTGCCTTACGGACAATGAAACGTTTACATTGTGTAAGATTATAATGAGAGATCTAAAGAACAATTACGGGGAAGAAAGTATCAGAAATATGTAGATTCTCAAACAAGTAACGTTGAGCAGCGATTTTCAATTAGTATGCCTTACGGATAGAGAGCCGACCAACCGGTATAGTGGTTAAGGTGTTAGCCTCTATATCGGAAGGTTCCTGGTTCGAATCCGGGTCTGGGCATGGATGTTTGTAAGCGTATGGTGTAGAGGCGGCTGTTGCACCTTAAATCTGTCGTGGCCGAAAGTCCTCACGTTGGGTTGATGTGGAAGTTTGGAGAGGGGTGCCAGCTCAGATGTTGCCTCGTCGTCTGACCGTGGTTCAAAATTACGAGGTGTTGTTCTCGGACCTTTCCCTTAGGGGACTGATCCCGGACCGTCGTCAATAGACCGTTGTGTTGCTCTAGTACGACGTTAACTAAAAAATTGCCAATTGCTTACGGATAGAGAAACGGTAAATTATGTAAAATTGTATTTATGAGTTAGTTGCTATTCTAACTAGACGTTTCTAGACTATAAAAGGTTTGTTTTTATATGTTGTGGCATTGGTTTTCAACCCAAATATCCTACGTCTAGCTGAAGAATTCAAAGGAAATTACAAGAAATGAACAATTTTCTTTGAGTTTTATGTTTTTGATTTAGTTGCAATGTTACTAGATGTTGCTGTGATGAAATGTCGATTTTTACAAGCGCTAGTGTTAGTTTTATTGACCGGCAATTTGAATTGATTGGAATCCGATCCTGGGAATTCCGTCAAATTAAAAAAATGTAGGACTGGTTAATAGCGAAGAGAAATGAAAGCAGTAAACGATCAATCGGAGATAGCTTAAAAGCAATTCATTGTGTGTATCTCTTTTTCTTGATATTGTATGACTTGTGTCTGGTGCAGTATGGCCGCAGTATCGTCGATGGTGGTCAGTGGGAATAAAAGCGGACTGTATTATTTAAAAACATTTATTAACAAAAACAGACATGTAAATAAGGCATTGCAGTGGAGCAAGAGAAACATAACAAGGCAGCGAACATTTTATAGTTGTACTGTACTGACGATTTACTTCAATTCAGCTCGTTATCGTATTCGGCATTGCCAGATGCGAAAGTGCGAATGGGCGCAAACATCCCGGGAGGCATTGGAATATTCATGTTTCAAAACTCATTTAACTCTATTCCTACAAATATATAAAAAATACCAATTTTGACTTAGTATACGAATTAAGGCAAAAAATGACAATGAGAATAAACGAATAAAATAATCTTCCATAGTAGTAGAAATTGACAGGATATACTCAATATTTAACATAAGCAAATTATTACGAGAATCATCCATTACTTTAAACAAACAAGTAAAGCACACAATTATAAAAAACATATCAAACATTAGTATCTTCTTGAGCAACACTGAATTTTACATTATCTGGTATTGGTAATAAGTAGAGACCGGATTGCTATGCAATTGCAGGTTTAGTTTAACACCACATACGAGTCAGGAGATCAATTTTCTATCCAAATCATGGTTCGAGGATACTATAAGAGAAATTTTATATTGCATATTTTTGCATATCTGAGGGTTATTGCATAAAATTACGTAAATGTAGGGCTATTGCATATTTTGTATATTTCACCCAAAATATCAATATTTCAAATATTATAGTATTTTTTTTTGCAACGAAATATAGAGCATCTCGGGACGAAACACTGCCTTTATTTTTAGCAGAATAGAATTTGAAAATGGAACCGCACACACACACAAATGAATTAGAGGAATAAGCTAAATGATCACATCGCCGGCTGAGCAATTATAATTACATAACACAGCAAATGTGAAAAATGAAAAGAAAAGCACATTGCAGAACAACCCGATCAATCTCATAAAGATGTATAATCACGGGCACACAGACTAAACAAGCAATAAACTATATAACGAATCTGTTCTAAGGGCACCTCAGTTTGCAAAAACAACAAAGTTACTTTCGGAGGAAGAATTTTAAAAAATGATTAAAATTAACACACGGGGATAAACATTCAGACTAGAAAGCTGAATAGGCCGCAAAGACAGAAAGTTATTCCATGAATATAAAAAGAAAAGGATGTAAAATCACATAAGCAGCAATCCATTAATTTTTAATTTAATTCAGTTGTGCTTTACCTGCTGTTCAGAAACATGCCTAAAATTTCACAATCTTTTTCGTTCAGTCAAAGGGTGGCTGAAGGATTTAAATAAAACAATATAACAAAGAAATGTTTACGTTCGACGGTCAGATCGTATATTGCAAACCTTGTGGCAAAACTATAACATGTGAGAGAAAATCTCAACTAAAATAACATATTAAAACTGGTAAGTTATTTCTTTTCGTTGTTTTTATAGAAGTGAATTGAGAATTTCAATCATGTACATACAAATATGCAGGTGGTAATAGACTTGACTCTCGAGTAATACGACCAGGGCTGTAGTGGAGGGTATACGGCGGTATTCGCAGTATACCCTCTGGTGTTCCCAGCAAATTCCGTATACCCTCTGCTTTTTCTTAAAAACTACGTACACGCTTTGTTTTTCCTAAGAAAACATCGAGCAAAACATCAGGTGAAACGCAGATAGTTATAGAAGCGAAAGAAAAGTTTCTATTCCTAGACATGATTCCAACCTTGGTACATAATTCAAAAATCGTACCTATTAATCAAAAGAAATTCATTCAAAGTATTGTCGATAGAATGAAATCTAGACTTTGTTCTGATGTTAATGAAGAAAATTGTCAACTTTTAAAGGATATATCAACGTTTGATCCATATAATATAAATACAGTATAAATACAATTTAAATGCAATAAAAATATTCGCCATTGCGAAAAGAAGCTAACTAGGATATGTCGACGTTTTGTAACAGATGAAATGTGCACTATTCAGGGTTCGAGGGAGCAATGAAAACGTCCAAATTGTTCCAGAAAAATTAAAGCCTCTTTTAAGAACAATTGAAGCATTTACCATGTTCCACGGCCGACTGCGTGCGCGGGTTTAGTTTAATGGATGACATAGTGTAACAGATTTGAGATGATCTTGATTTATTTCAAACGTCTCCAATCTATTGTTTATTAATGCAAGAAGACCACTTTCAATCGGAAAAAATTTATAAATTCTTGGTTGGCCAACTATCGCTCTTCATTAGACAATGAATCAAGAGAGAAGAAAATACACAGACACAGTCACAAAAAGAGACACAGAGACGGATTTATCTAGTCAAGCAGTTTGGAAAATATTTCAAAGAAAATGATAGAGGTCGGCCTTAAAATTTATTTTTTAAAAATTACATCCTACTTTATATGTGATTAAATATTTTCTTTTAACGTTTCCTGTAATTATTTTATATCATAGTTAAAAATTTATATAGCGATATTTTTAAATTTGGATATTACTCGATGCTAGTCTGCATATTTTGCTTTGCATAAATACAGTAAACTCCCAATAACTCGAAACTTGCGAACACGAATTTCTGTTTAAGTCGAAGTTTCTTCAAAGCTCCACAGTTCCCTTTCCTGTAATATCAAATTAATATAGGCTTTTTCTCTCTCGATAATTTGAACTTGATTAATTCGAACATATTCCTCGGTCCTTTGAGTATACACCATGAGCGCACGAAGGAGGGGGGCGGTCAACCCCTGGCTTATGAATTTCCTATATATATACATGTGTGCGTACATGTTTTTTGCACCTCCCCCTCCCGCCCTGTAAAGTGTATGTAGGAAGTACATGTTTCATTTCGATATGGAAAAAATTAAATTCTGTGTGCCCCCATGGTATAACCTCTGTTTTTTTTACGACTACAGCACTGAATACGGCTTTATATATTATGTATTCATCCAAAAATTAAATGAAAGCAAGACAAAAGTTCCCTCATATTATCATATAAGTTATATAACACGGTTTTTCTTTGTTTCTCAGGGTGTAACTCCAGTGTTACGTAGGCCCAAGCGTACATGCCTTTAAAATTTACATTCAAATTTAGGCTTGATTAAGTTCGTGCATTGATTACAATTTTTCTTTATAGGAATACATTCTTCCACCGAACAAAGATTTTCTAAGCGTCAAGTTTTGCTTAGTCAATCACAATCAACCTCAAAGCATGAAGACAGTTTTTGTGAAGATTTATGTCTGGCATTAATTTCGGTCTACATTCCTTTCTTAAAACTGAAGAATTCTGTCCTCAATGAATTTATTTTGAAATACACGAACCGAAATATCCTCGATGAGAGCACTCCGAAAGAATTACTTACATCTAAGCTATCAAAGAACTTTACAAAAACGTAGGAAACACATAGGCGAGAATTACGTGTACCTTGTCGTCGATGAAACCACTGATGTTAGGGGTAATTATGTGGTTAACCTTTTAATAGGAAATTGAGTTCCCACGAAGTTGGCCACCTATTTCTTTTGGCTTCTAAAATCCTCGATAAAATTTATCACGACACAATATGCCGTTTTATTAATTCCAATTTTAAAATATTTCCCAATAATAGCAGAATAGAAAATCGAGTTTTGTTACTTTTGACAGATGCTTCGTATATGATTACGGCTGGAAAATTGTTACAAATGTTTTATAAAAACCTACTCCACGTCACATGTATTGCCCATGCACTTAACCTTATTGCTGAAAAAGTTAGATTCTTTTCAGGAATTAAATTACTCTATTGAACAACACAATAAATCTAAAAAAAAGTCCTGTGTGCATTGTTCCTTTTTAGTAGATTCGATCCAAAAACTTGGAAAAAAAAGGATTAACAATAAATGAAAGCCTTTCAATCCTTGAAGATGCGGTAATGAAAATTAATTCGATTCCAGGCAAAACTGCTTACTAAATACTTAAAGAAAATATAGATTATAAGTTTAAAAAAAATCTCGCGGGTTGACAAAATTGATAGCTATTAATAAAATCCTTCAAGGCGAGAAAGGAACCGAACTAAATAAAAATGACACGTGGGACCCTAAAATTTTTAAGTTTCTTGAAATTCGCCCCCTTAACGTCTGTGGATGTGTAACACTTTTGGCATCGTATAAAATAATTTTAAGTGACCGTAGACATAATTTTTCCGAAGATAATTTAGAAAAATACTTCTTTATTAACTTAAATTATTAGCAAGTGCAATAAAGTTATAACTACTCCCATAATAACCATAGTATTTTTAAATATTTTTTTCTATCAATTTTTTTAATATGTCGATATAATTTGTGTTTATACATTTTTTCTTTGATTTTAAAAACGTTTTTAATCTATTAGTATAGTTTATTAATAAAACTGTAATGAGAATTCTGTGAAATGTAAAAGCGATAAATGTGCATCTGTATTTGAAACTTTATGTCTATAGCTGACTTTATCATTTTGTTCCTTTCCTATAGTACTCCTTCAAATATAGTCTTTTTCATTTTCAATTTTAATTTGTAGTGAAGAAAAATGCATATTTTGAAATGTTTTACTGTATATTTCGCATATTTCGTCATTTTTTACTGCATGTTTTGCATATTTCGTCAATTTTTTACTTGCATATTTTAGCTTTTTAACTGCATATTTTGGCAGTTTTTACTGCATAAAAATCCGGTCTCTAGTAATACGCAATCACTTGAAACCGATCTCTTAAATACTCGTTCTTCGAGAAAATCCTGAACTGATCAAGGGTGGGTAATTCCGTAGACTTAATTGACATTTCAAATAACTTTTTAGATTCACGATCTAATTTTTGGCTTAATACGTTTAATATGAACGCATCAGATAAATTATTTCTTTCAAAATTAAGAATATGAAGGGCTCGAAGATGACATTTAACATTATCTACAAGAGATCTTAACTGGGAAGAATTCTCGTTAATTTTTTCTAAATTAATTAGGTTTGGTTATGTGTGCATCAACAATGGCACGTTTATTTTCATAGCGATTATAAAGAGCCTTGAAAAGCGAATCGTATGTATCTAGAGGACTTTCAATTAATTTGGCATCGGCCTTTAATGCCGATCTTAGATAACACAATTTTTGTGTGTCATTCAAAGTGTTATTCTCGCCAATAATAATGGTGAATTGATCCTTGAAAGTTTGATAATCTTTGTATCTGCCAGAAAATGTCGGTAAAAGTAGATCGGGGATTTTAATTCGTCCCGTATTATTTTCACTTGATTTTTCTTTATAGCCGAGATTGGATAAGAAAATTTGAATTTTTACCTCAATTTCTTCAAGCTCTTCGGCTATGAGTTTGGTTTGTTCCAAGTTGTTTTTAAAATCTACTGAGTCGTCAAGCTCGCAGTATCCGTTGATTAATTCATCAATGGATTTTTTTTGGTGAAGATATTGCTTCAAGTTTGCTGGTGCGAGAATCACGTAGTCTTGGTTTTTATCTAGAGACACTTGGAAGATCTGAACAAAATTGCCGAATTCGTTGACTTTGCCTTTCAACACGCCGGGTTTACTGTTGAGCGTTATGAGCTCCATATCGGTGAATAAATTTATTTTAGAATGAATAATATATCCTACGGCTCATGGGCGGACCACTTGTTGCGTCGATGGTGGTTAGTTGGAATAAAAACGGATTGTATAATTTAAAAACATTTATTAACAAAAAATGGACATGTAAATAAGGCATTGCAGTGGAGCAAGAGAAACATAACAAGGCAGCGAACATTTTATAGTTGTACTGTACTGAAGATTTACTTCAATTCAGCTCGTTATCGTACTCTGCATTGCAAGACGCGAAAGTGCGAATGGCCGTAAACAAAGTAATATTAGGGAGATCTTTGGGAAATAGGGGACTGGGAAATGGAGTACAGTGATGAAAATAGAAAATGATCAATTGTGAGTCGCTTCGGAAAACGAGGGATTGGGGAATTGAGTACAGGGATGAAAACAGAAAAAAAATCTCAATTGGGTAGTTTGTAATTTTTAATTATCGTCCTACTTTAACAACACAGCGGGCTACTGACGACGATCCGGGATCAATCCCCTAATGGAAATATCCGAGGACAACACCACGTAATTTTGAACCACGGTCAGATGACGAGGCAACACCTGAGCTGTCACCACACCCTCCAAACCTCCACACAAACCCAACCTGAGGACTTTCGACCACGACAGATTTAAGGTGCATAATACGCTTACAAACATCCATGTACTGACCCGGATTCGAACCAGGATCAATTGAGAGAAACGGTCTTTGGATGGATTCGAACTTTGAAAACCTCCGGTTGCTAATCCGTTACCCTTCCAACCGGGCTACCGGGTGGGACCCCTAACTACCTGCAGGGTTAACACATCGCTACATTTTCTGAAAGACAAGCATACGCTCAAACGAAGTGCTACTCTTTCGTAGTGACAACAAAACTAGACAATAAATAATTAACACATAGGAAGGTTTATCTGGGTTATTGTGGTTCAAGGGACAATGAATTTGTACTATCTTAAATAAAAAATTAAAGTAGACATTCCGAAAAAGTTCATGACCGGGAAGGTTAATGAAACGACATAAGGGACGAGGGCAACTGATATCAAGCACGTCGAAAGTGATTAAAGAAAATAAACTTTACCCCAATAGAGAAAAGCATGAATGATTTATTACAAACACAAACATCACCGGATCGCATTGTTTTAAAATCCCAAAAATCTCACGTTAGGACATGGACAAGTATGCGGGCCATTACCCTTCGGAATTATTTCATTGCCAGATCATTGCCCCTCTGAAGGTCAAGATAATAGTTCTGAGTCAGGAAGTTGTAATCCATCCTCACCCCACTGATGACTAAACAACAACATCTTTTGGGTGAACAACCCATGGATTTCTTGAACTTTTTGAAGTTCTTTAATTTATATATACCTCTAGCTTTTCGAATCGAATCCCTTTGGAAATGGATCGCGGTATCTCGGTTTGAAGAGTGACGGACTAGTAACCGGAGAGTTGAGAAATTGAGTTCAAACTAAGTTCGTCGTAAACATGGTAGGGGAGCGAAATCGATTTCGATGTTTTCAAAACATCGATGTTTCAAAAAAGCATCGTTGTATTTATTATCGATTTATTGGAGCCAATGTTTGTTCAACATCGATGTTTTAACATTATCGATGTTTCAAAAAAGCATCGATGTATTTATTATCGATTTATTGGAGCCGATGTTTGTTCAACATCGATGTTTTAACATTATCGATTTTTTTTTTATGTTGTCGATCTTTTATTTTTTAATGAAAAAAGTACCATAGTAAAAATTAAGAAAAAAAAAAAACCTTGCAATTAAGTACTTGTCAGTGATGGCGACATCCGTCCCATCATAAAAGAGTTTTTTCCCTAACTGGTGGGATAGTAAGTGAAAAAGAATCGGCTTACGATGGAAAAAGTTAATAAACTTCTTTTTTTACAAACTGTAAATAACAAATATTGGGGCCTATAATAATTATAGACATCAATAATTTTTATTTACAGTAAATTAAAAACTTTTTTTTACAGTAAATAAAAAATAAGTTTGTTATGTTCCCTCCATAAGTTGATAAATAATTAATAATAACTAACAGTAATTATTGTTAAGTGCCTACCTAATTATACTTATAGTTGGTAATACCTATGTCGAATTGTTGTAAATACTACTTTCTTTTATATTACTGAATTTGAAAATAAAAGATTAGTTAATTGTTCGTATTAAATTTTTTGACTTTGCTTTGACAGTTGAAACAAATCTTAGTTAAAAATAAATAAACACAGCAAATCACAAATTAAATCTCCCCTCCATGGGGCGAACATTGATGTTTGAGGTTACTAATTCAGTATTAAGTAAAAAAAGGGGTAAAAAAAAAAGTATAAATACACTGATGTTTTAAATCATCGATGGTTTTTGTGCGATGTAATTATCAGCATCGATGTTTTAATTTTGAACATCGCTGTTTTGTTGTCGCATCCCTAGTACAAGGGGGCTCGTGCACTTAAAATCTGCCGTGGCTACGAATAGCCTCACGTTGGAGTGGCGTGAAAACTTGGAGAGTGGGGTTCCTGCTCAGAGGGTCCTCATCATCTGACCGTGGTTAAAAATTACTAAATGCTGCCTTTGGATTTTTCCTGTCGGGTTTGATCATGGCCAGTCACAAATTGCCCGTTGTGTTGCTCCAGTTCGATGTTAATTAAAGTACCTACCCTTGGAAAGTTTCAATCGCTACTTCTATATTAAAGTAATCCCTTGGAAGTATTTCACTTCTATAATTTAAATAGAGTAGTTGAAGTAATCCTTTGAGATCAATATCTTTCCACCTTTCGGTGGAATAAAATTAAAAATATTTTTCTGTTCTTATCCTTGCAGTAGAGCAATTTAAAAAGATTCTATTTTCTCCATTCCTTACAACGGAATCATTTCGAAAAATATATTTATTTTTTCCTTAGAACATAATCTTTTCGCGCGAGAGATGCATTTGCTCATTTCCGTATAATCCTTTGGAAAGATGCTATTGATCTTTCCAAGAATCTATTGGAATTATTCTATTTCTCTTTTCCTTAAAATATAATACTTAGGAATTATTCTGTTACTCCTATACATCATTGGAGAGATTCATTTAGAAAGATTCTATTTGTTAATTCCTTATAATGGAATTTTTTGGAAAAATTATATTTCTCGATTTTTTAGAATATAATACTTTGGAAGAGATCTGATTACAATTTTCCTAATATATAGTCCTTTAAAAAGATTCTGTGTCATTTACAAGAATATCTGGGAATTATTCTATTTCTTCTTTCCTTTCAATAGAATACTTCGGAATTAATCTGTTACTCCTTTCCTTTTAAGGTATCTGCATACATTCGGAGCACTTTTTTAAAAAATGCTATGCAGAAGCAGTTTAATATTATTTTTATATTTATTTGCGTTCAAAATTAAGTTTGCACTATCAATAATTAAAATTAAAAAAATATTTTTGACAAAAAGTGAAATTTTGTGTGTAAATTTGAAGTTTTTTATCGAAATTTTAAAAAATTATACAGGGCATGTAATTTAAATTAGCAGCAAAATAACATGATCAGATTAAATTTCATGATGATATCTAGTGCTTCTTCTAGAAGTAAAAAGATATTTTTAAAAATAAAGTTTTTTTTGACTCATTGAAAAATTGTTAAAGGATTTTTGATCATTTTGCAACATCGATATTGAAATGCAAGCTCATAAATAAGAAAAAAAAATAAAGATATCAATTTGATTCCAGAGTATGTACTTGCAAACACTATTTCGAATGTGCATAAACAATTTTATAAATATTCATCAATAACTTTTTTTCGGTCTCTAGTAATACGCAAAGACTTGAAATCGATCTTTTAAATACTCGTTCTTCGAGAAAATCCTGAACTGATCTAGGGTGGGTATTTCCGTAGACTGAATTGATATTTCAAAAAACTTTTTATATTCACGATCTAATTGTTGGCTTAATACGCAAACTTGCAATTAAGTACTTGTCAGTGATGGCGACATCCGCCCCATCAGAAAAGAGTTTTTTTCCTAACTGGTGGGATAGTACGTGAAAAAAAAATCGGCTTAAGATGGAAAAAGTTAATAAACTTTTTGTACAAACTGTAAATAAGAAATATTGGGACCTATAATAATTATAGACCACAATAATTTTTATTTACAGTAAATTTTAAAAAAAATTTTACAGTCAATCTATATAAATAAAATGGAGTGTTTGTTTGTACATTCAATATTTTCGACCCATTTCAAGTTTTCTACCCGTTTTGGACCCTACTGATGCCAAATCCGCTTCTTTTACGTTTGGTGTCCGTCTGTCTGTCTGTCTGTCTGTATGTTGTGCCCTATATACGTCCACACGGTTTAATATATTTTCATGGAAATTTGCATACAGTGAGTACTTATCTTCATTTAGTGAGTGGAATTGGTTGTGAAAGTCTGTCTGTCCGTCTTTCTGTTCTATGTTCGATTTTGTGTTTGTGTGTTTGTGCAAGCATCACATGAATTTTATTCCAGATATATTTGATTACAATGTGTTTTATTTTATACATTATCTATTAGTTTAGTGAATGCAATATTAAACATTTCTTTATTGTTATATTTAGAAGAATTTCATGCTAAAACACCTGAGTAAGTATACTTAAATCAGCCACAATTTGGTAGTTTTCGAAAAATTGGAATGCAGTTTGAGTATTACGATTACTTTGATTTGCTTTACCAGTACTGCTGAAAAACCAATTATTTTTCGAAAAGAAAAATTTATGGTGAAATTTTAGCTCTGATATTTTATTTATTTCGAGTCTTATTTTTGTTCTTTGCGCAATGTAAACGATTTCCGAACATTTGGGACAGACGATATTTTTCAACGAACGGGAATAAAACGGAAACTCGTGTTTCTTTCGCTCTGAATTAATTGCGCATTTCTAAATTTTATACACTTTTTAGTTGCAAGTTGTAGCAACAGCAAGATCAAGAGATAAAAAGGAATCACAAATTAATATCTTTAGAACAACTTTTACCGGACATCTTTTATTTTGTTTCATTTCGCAGTTTTCTTTTCAAATATTTATTATTTTAATCGTGTTTCTTTTTTATCACACGCAACACCACCACAAAGTATTCGACTAAAAGTAGCAGGTAAGTCAGAATAAAGCAAATTGTAAGTGTAAATATGCCATTATTGAAAGAATAATAATGTTTAAAAAATCCGAACTAGAACTTTTCAAACATTAAAATATTCTTTGTTATAAAGACAGGAGAAAATTGCGAAATTCAACAATGCCATGTTGTCGCATGCCAGATACAAGAGTGCCACAAAAAAAATATTGTTTTGTTGACTATGAGTGCGAGAGTACTCGCAGATAATTGTCGTGTTTATTAATGGAGTTGAACATGAAAAGAACTTAAGAAATGGAATTCCAAATCTCCCTCAAAATCGTCTTTTGTAGTAGAAACCTTAGTGTCAGCTTTCGTAATTTTGTAACATTGTCATACAGCAAGAGTGCGATCTATATGAAATGTATTAGATGAATAGATATGCATGTGTAGGATTTGTGTCCAAAGTAAGTTGTAGAAATTTTAAAGATGGCGAAAGGTTTTAAAATATTATTTCATTCTACGAAAAATGTAAGTCATTATATATTTTCATTATCTCTTCAATCTAGAGTAAACCAATACAAACCGAGTAAGGTCGGGTATTTTGCTAGTAAAAAATAAGTTTGTTATGTTCCCTCCATAAGTTGATAAGTAATTAATAATAACTAACAGTAATTATTATTAAGTACCTACCTAATTATACATATAGTTGGTAGTACCTATGTCGAATTGTTGTAAATACTACTTTCTTTTATATTACTCAATTTGAAAATAAAAGATTAGTTAATTGTTCGTATTAAATTTTTTGACTTTGTTTTGACAGTTGAAACAAATCTTAGTTATAAATTAATAAACACAGTAAATCACAAATTCAATCTCCCCTCCACGGGGCGAACATTGATGTTTGACGTTACTAAACCAGTTTTAAGGAAAAAAAAGGGGTGAAAAAAAGTTTAAATACACTGATGTTTTAAATCATCGATGGTTTTTGGGCGATTTAATTATAATCATCGATGTTTTAATTTTGAACATCGCTGTTTTGTTGTCGCATCCCTAGTGCAAGGGGGCTCGTGCACTTAAAATCTGTCGTGGCTACGAATAGCCTCACGTTGGCGTTACGTGAAAACTTGGAGAGTAGGGTTCCCGCTCAGAGGATCCTCGTCATCTGACCGTGGTTCAAAATTACTAAATGCTGCCCTTGGATTTTTCCCGTCGGGTTTGATCCCGGCCCGTCACAAATTGCGCTTTGTGTTGCTCCAGTTCGATGTTAATTAAAATACCTACCCTTGGAAAGTTTCAATCGCTACTTCTATATTAAAGTAATCCCTTGGAAGTATTTCAATTCTATAATTTAAATAGAGTAGTTGAAGTAATCCTTTGAGATCATTATCTTTCCACTTTTCGGTGGAATAACATTAAAATATTTTTCTGTTCTTATCCTTGCAGTAGAGCAATTTTAAAAGATTCTATTTTCTCCATTCCTTATACAATGGAATCATTTGGAAAAAAAATATTTATTTTTTTCCTTAGAATATAATCTTTTTGCGCGAGAGATGCCTTTGCTCATTTCCGTATAATCCTTTGGAAATATTCTATTGATCCTTCCAAGAATCTATTGGAATTATTCTATTTTTCCTTTCCTTAAAATAGAATACTTTGGAATTATTCTGTTACTCTTATACATCATTCGATAGAAAGTTTCTATTTGTCAATTCCTTAAAATGGAATTTTTTGGAAAAATTTTATTGCTCCATTTCTTAGAATAGAATCTTATGGAAGAGATCCGATTACGATTTTCCTAATATATAGTCATTTGGAAATATTCTGTGTCATTTACAAGAATATCTGGTAATTATTCTATTTCTTCTTTCCTTTCAATAGAATACTTCGGAATTACTCTGTTACTCCTTTCCATTTAAGGTATCTGCATACGTTCGGAGCACTTTTTTTTTTAAATGCTATTTAGAAGCAGTTTAGTATTATTTTTATATTTATTTGCGTTCAAAATTAAATTTGCACTATCAATAATTAAAATTTAAAAAATATTTTTGACAAAAAGTGAAATTTTGTGTGTAAATTTGAAGTTTTTTATCGAAATTTTGAAAAATTATACAGGGCATGTAATTTAAATTAGCAGCAAAATAACATGGTCACATTAAATTTTTATGATGTTATCTAGTGCTTCTTTTGGAAGTAAAAAGATATTTAAAAAAAATAAAGGTTTTATGACTCATTGAAAAATTGTTAAAGGATTTTTGACCATTTTGCAACATTGATATTGTAATGCAAGCTCATAAATAAGAAAAAAAAAATAAAGTTATAAATTTGATTCGAGAGCATGCACTAACAAACACTATTTCGAATGTGCGTAAAAAATTTTGTAAATATACATCAATAACTTTTTTAGTTATCATTTCTGGAATTCAATGTTTATGCCTAAAATGTAATTCTGAGAAAAATCCTTGTAAACAAAATACAAGAGAGTAAAAAAAAAAAGATACAGCGAAATTCTTCTAACAAATAAGTGAATTTTATTAAAAAATTATAGTGGCCAATTTATAGAAACATTATTATTGTATGTTTTAACTTACAAAACAGATAAAAGGTAGACATTATGGTAAAAATAAAATATTCTTATTATTAGTTCCAGTTTCGTTATGCTACGCCCGGTATAGTTAACAATTTCATTCAAATTTTAAATTGACCTAACTTTTTTTTCTATTATTCGCACATTGAAAGTTTAAATTGTTTTAGAAGCACAAAAGTACAGGGAATTTGTTAGTAGAATAAAAAGAAATTGCAAATTTTCGTCAAAATTGGCTTTTTTAACGTATGCAGATACCTTAAGTGAATCTTTTGAAAGATTCCTCTGGTCGCTTCCTTGTAATATAATCCTTTCATAGGATTCTGTTGGTCATTTCAACTAAATGAACACACACGCACGCACAGATACACACACACACGAAAGTGTTCTATTCTAATGAAAGAGTGACACAATCTATACAAAGAATGAACTAGAGAATCCTTTAAAATTGACGTCTATTGAATTCCAGATTAACGTCCAAGAAAACGAGTAATAGAATCTTTCGAAAGGGTTTTTTACCAAGGAAAAGAGCAATAAAATCTATCTAAGGGATTCTATTTTAATGAAAGGACCAATAGAATCTCTAAAGTACGAAATAATCCATGGAATTAATCTTTATAATCAACCTCTATAACCAGTCCTTATTACAACCTTTCAAATAAAATAACTACATATATTGAGTGTAAAAAAATTTCCCATATTGTCCCTTAGTAAAAAATATATTTATTTGCACACAAACCAAAGTTTTCAAAAGTAAATTGGAGGAAACATTTGCTAGAAACTTCTTCTACTTTCGTCCATGAAAGAGAAACTGTGATTTATCTAGCACAAATACATCTTCATTAAATATCATTCAATAGAAAACTCACGAATCGCTTCATTAGTGATGACCACATCTATTATCGCATCTGCATGTACAAAATTATCTCTTTCTTAATACAAATGTATTTATTTGCACCCAAACCAACGTTTAGTAAAAGTAAATTGGAGTAAACATTTCATAGAAACTCCTGCTCCTTTCATCCACATTTACGAGGAAAGAGAAACCGTGATTTATATCTTACACGGGCATCTTCATTAAATACCATTCAATAAAAACCCCATGAATCACTTCACTCGTCGTGACCTGCACATACATATCATTACTCTTGGGTATTAATTTTCATTGGAGTCTTATTAAAGAATAACCGTAGACTCCTCGACTCCTCTTCACCAGTCAAAATGTAAACAAGTGAAAGGGGGAAAATGCGAGTCGTTTATCCTTTGGAGCCGAGATCAACGTTTTGATCTACAGGTGTGATGTCCAATTAAACGGGCGCCTGCGAGTCCTTGCAAGGTCTTGTCGAGCCTTGACCTTCTCTCGGGAAGGCGTCTCCACGAACCTTGCATTCGGAAGCCGTTAGCGTCCTCGGGTCTTCGGCATAACTCGATATTTCCGGAATTTTAACAATTAGAGTGACTTTCAGCCGTGTTTGGAAGAAGTGCTCCGATTGTCTTAGCAAATAAAGCAACCGGGAACAAAAGATTATTGCGCCTTGGCGTGTTTGGCTGTGTCTTAACCTCTCAAAGTCGCCCGTGGTAATGACCTTCCGCAGTTTTTTTCCTGTTGTCGGGTATTTTGAGCTGGGATGGGCGTAAAGAAAAAACAAAATTACACGTTGGTCAGATTTTCCATAATTGTTCCTAATCGAGGGAAAAAAACACTTCCATAATATATGAACATTGTTTGGAGAGGTTAAAGAAATAACATCGTGAACTTCTGCATCCACTAATGGGGCTCATTCTGCTTACCTCAAAGTTGAAAGTTTGCTCTTTCGTACACAAACCTCGTATCCAATTATGATCGTGCCACATCTTTATATTGGGATGTATCCCAAATCTGCAATACCTATGACTTTCATCCTTATCAAAAGTTAAGGCAGGAATTTTCTCGTCATATTTATGTATAAGAATATTTAATTGAGAATCATCTAAATTTGGATTCACGAATGGGCCGATTTTGCTTTAATATACTACTTTAATGTAAAAGTTAAAAGTTTACTCTTTTGTACACAGTCTGGTATTCAATTGAGATTGAGCCAAATCCTTACATTGGAAGATTACATAAATACCCAATATTCAAGACTTTCAGCCTGTATATGAAACGTCTTGGGTTCGCTATTTCCAAACATAAGCACATTTAATTGCAAATCTTCCAAATTTGGATTCACTAATGGGTCGATTTTGTTGTAACATACATCAATATAAAAGTTAAAAGTTGACTATCTTTCGTATACAAACCTGGTATTCAATTGAGTTTGCGACGAATCTTTACATTGGCAGATTACCTATATCCCAAATATTCGTGACTTTCAGCTTGTGTGAAATACTGTTTTATTTTAAACTTTTGGTGCATAAGGCATCACTCAGTTTCCTTCGTTTATAGTAAATCAACGAAAGAAATAAAATCTTGACAAATTCAGACGAATTGTATTGTTTTCGTTTCTGCTTTAATCACACGAGTCTAACAGTTGAATATTTCGTACATTAACATGTTATTAAATTACGATTGTGCCAAATATTTACATTAGCAACTATCCAAAATCTGCATTACCGATACCTTTCAGCCTTATGAAAAATTTAGGCAGCAATTTCGCCGTTTCTTTGCATAAGCACATTAGATTGAGAATCTTCTAAATTTAGATTCACTATGGCCAATTCTGCTTTAACATACTACCACAGTGTAAAAGTTGAAAGTTGATTATTTTGTACACAAACCTGGTATTCAACTACATTTGTGCTAAAGCATTAGATTGACGTAAATACTACATACCATTCGTTTGGAAAAATTAAACGTAGACCCATCAAAACAAACAAAACTACTAAATAAACCCAAGTCTTTGAACCGATGACATTTAACCAATATCAAGAAAATTAGGTAGTAGTTTTTGCTATTTCTTTTCCATGAACTAAGAATATTTGATTGAGAATTTTCTAGGTTTAAATTTTATGAATCGATATCATTCTCAGGCTTTTGTCCTTTGGACAGTGTTACATATATTGTAGCCTAAAATGTCCTCACGTTGGCGTGAGGAGAAAGTTTAGAGAGCTAAATCCTTGGATCTTCCCTCGAGATTGATCCCAGACTGCACCAATAACCCTTTGGATCTATTAAATTGGTCCTTTAGATCTATTAAATTGGTCCTTTAGATATATTAAATTGGTCCTTTAGATATATTAAATTGGTCAAAAATATCAAAACTGCTAAGAGGTCATACAGGGAAGACTGAAGGTTGTAAAAGAAAATGTGCGTGTGAACCCCACAGAGGGTTAACTTAGGGGTAAAAAAAATTTCGATTGCATTGTCTGCGAAAAAGAAAGCTAATGACATACTGAATGAATGAGCGTGTTGACTTATAAGGTTGGTTAAAGCCTAAGCATTAGGTTTTTTATTGTTGCTTTATCGATCCAATTGAGGCATCTCCAGATATAAGCGTTACGCTTCAATACCAGTAGCTCAGTTAACAACTATGCTTAAGTCCCTGTTTAGTGCAATCTAATTTTGGAGGAAGGAAAGAAAAAGCTAATAAATACCTGTTTACTCTGCCAAAACACCACTTTTATGAATGAAATAATAGGGATCATTTTCGACTCATGAATGTCTTCAACGAAACCTCCAAAGTAATAGCGTTCTTCCAAAAAAATATCTTATTTAAAAAACACTTTTTTTAACTTTGGAGTATTATATTTTTTAACTTTGGAGTATTATATTTTTTAACTTTGGAGTATTATATTTTTTAACGTAGGAGCTGATATTCTGTTTTAAGATACAAAAGTATTGCTCTTTTAGTCTCTTAAAATCAGTTTTCCGTGAACTCCTGCAATCTGTAATAATTAATTATTTAAAATACAGGGAAATTTCAATTAATAGTCAAAGTTGGGACCGGGACTATGACGGTAAATCGAATAGACGTGTAGGCGAAAAACTTTAAACAATACAACCTCATCTATTGCATATGAACGAATGATTAAAAAAATGCACGTTTACGAACTGGAAATACTACATTATACATGCACGTATTTTACTTTACAGAAACAGACAATATACAATTTACACCAAGTACAGAATAGTACTTATTGTTACATGAACTTACGCTCTATAGATGTACATACATATTCAAATTTTAAAATAGTCTGTCATTTTATATTGTTTCTTTGAGGACCGTGCTTTTTGAGCTGCAATATTCCGTAATAAGGGACTGACGGCTAACAGAAACTGACGTTTAAAAGAGAGGTGGTTAATCGAAGTTTTACTGTATTTCTAAAACCATCTTTTCAATGTCTCCCTCCAAGTGTTTTCGACGAGATATGTCGTACATCAAAACCTCACTAATTTTTCTAACGACGAGATACCTCATCAACGAGATATTGACGACATTTTTATGAGGACGAGATTAAGATCTGGTAAATTTTCTTCTAATGACGAAATATCTCGTCCATTAAGATCTAGTCAGTATTGCTAATGACGAGATATCTCATCGCGATAAACTGACAGCATTAGTGTTTTACAAGTTGGAGCAATATACAATCACTTGCCATCCTGTCGTGTCAGATATACACTCTATAACAAAAAAATAGACGCACCAAGGAGTCGTCCAATTCCGATAAAAATTGGTGGATGTGAGAAAATACATAGAAAAACAAATGATTAAAATTTCAAAACAATTGAATGATTTTTTCAGAGTTTGACCATTAATTACAAAGGGAGGAAGTCAATAAGGAGTTGGTCCACACACACCTCTGGCCTGGATATAAGCTGTCACCCGGCGTGGCATATACTGAAAAAGTTTCTGGATGTTGTCCTGCGGAATTTCTTGCCAAATTGTCTCCAACTGTCGGGCTGAATGGTCAACATTCCGGGATGGTTGCAATCACCTTCCCATAACGTCCCAAATTTGCTCTGTCGGAGAGAGATCAGACCTAGCTAACCAAGGAAGTGTTGGGAAAGCTTGAAGACAATTCATAGTAACCAGTGCCGTGTGCAGCCAGGCATTATCTTGTTGACTAAAGTCAAAGCTAAAAGTTAGTTCAGGGTGTCGCAAAAGGAACTATAACACAGCCGGTCGTAGAATGTCGTATAAGTACGGCTGTGCTGAAAGTGGACCAAAAATGTCTACCAAAGGGGTCCGGCTATCAAAGGAGATGGCACTCCAGTCCATAACACCCTGTTGTGGACATATGTAGCGTGCGATACTAAGTACAGGATCCCCACGCTTCACTGGAGTCTCCAGACTTGTCTGTGGTAGTCGTCAGGACACATTGGAAACGGGACTCGTCACTAAAGACTACACGTCCCTAGTCAGCGTCGTTCTAAGTTGAACGAGCCCGGCACCACTGTACTTCTGTACCTTTTTGGGCGTCGATTCTTTTGTTATAGAGTGTATTTACCACCTTTCGTACATTGAAAATCATTCGTACCATTTCGTACGTGGGTTTCGGGTTAAATCCATACCACAGACCGTCGTGCTAAAAGAGGGCTGCGGTATTTTAAATCTGTCGTGTCCAAATGGCCAAATGGCGTGGTGTGGAAGTTTCGAGGGTGGGTTGCCAACTCAGGCGTGACCTCGTCATCTGACCGCGGTTCAAAATTACGTGTTGTACTCTGGCCTTCCCTTCGGGTTTGATCCCGGACCATCGCCAATAGCCCGATGTGTTGCTGTAGTGATACGATAATTGAAATGCTACCTACCATCCTTAAAAAAAAAGGGTAGCTCGATTGGAAGAGTATTGGATTAGCAATCCCAGGGGCTATTAGTCTAAAACTCCTCCTTTTCTCAGTATCTACTGCAGATACTGTCAGTCTAGAGCAAAACCCATTAACCGACCAGTCATATTTTTTAGTTGTACAGTTGTTCCAAGGCTATTAGTTTTGAGGTCCAAAAATAAAGTTATAAACATTTTGACAGTGTTTCATATGTTTTAAACAGATAGAAATGTGATTATGTGTTTCCCATCATCGTGAAAATAGGCATTTAGAGTATCCGAAGAATGTTAGTTTAATCAGTTTCTGCTCTACGACGATGATATGTATTAGATTTTTTTTGTATTAGTCCATATCATGTCTTTTATAGTACTTAAACGAGCTTTTAATTGAGAAATGTTTGTTTTATCTTTTCGAAAATTGAAGGATGTTATGTGGAAAATTAGGAAATGGAACGGCCTTTTATCGAAAGCATTATTTCTATAAAAAAAATGGTTCGAATTTCGCTAAACTCATTTGAACACAATTTCATGTGTTTAAGTGAAACGCGAAACATTTCAGTTTGCATGAACAATTGCAAGAGTGCATGTGCAGTAGATGCTGAGAAAGGACAAGTAAGGTCTGAAATGTTTTGAGGAAGATAAATTTTAATCATTAAAATCGTTCTTCATAACATTCGAGGACCACACACTAAGAGTCCAAATACTTCTATTGGTTAATCTCTTCCGCTTTCTTTTGAATTTTTTTCCTTGAAACATCTTTTGATGTTTTAGTTGGATGCTTCATCCTTTATGGCACAAGGTATGGTCAAGCTTCTGTTATTTGGGAAATGAGGTGGTATATATAAATTTTTACTTTAGAGTTCGATTTCCGTGTGATTTTGAACTATCCTTAATTTATGGACATGAGTGTATATATATATATATATACACTCATGTCCATAAATTAAGGATAATTCAAAGTCACAAGGAAATCGAACTCTAGAGTAAAAATTTCACCTGTAGAATTATCGCACACATCTTCAAAAATAATATCCAAATTACAGAAAGCCATCAGATGACGCCGATAATATGTCACAATGACGAGAGTGTATATAAGGAATGGTAGCAAACAAATAAAATTATTCACAAGCGTTCTGTAAGCCATTCAGTACCACAACCGAATAGTTATGGCACAGAGGACGCATGTCGATGATTTTTTACGCGGTAAAATTATCGGCGGCCTGGAATGTGTGCGTACTCAAACGGAAGTTTCCGTGGAACTTGGAATCACCCAAAGTGTCATCTCTAGGCTTTGGAAACGATTCCAAAATGATGGAAATGTCAGTAAACGTTGCAGTACAGGTCTCCTCCGAATTACAACGCCGAATGACGACCGGTATTTGGCAGTAACTGCAAAAAGAAGCAGACGAAGCACAGCATCCGACCTTTCTCGTCAGCTATCTTCAGCCACGGGTACGACAGTTTCAAGGCAATGCGTTTGGGACATGTTGGTCTATATGATCGCAGGTCTGTCAGATGTGTTCCGCTCACGGAAACTCACTGTCGCCAGAGGTTTGCCTGGAGTAAAGAACATGCGATGTGGACATCGTCACAGTGGGCTTGTGTGATGTTTTCCGACGAGTCCAGGTTTAGCTTGCAGTCTGATTCATGGCGGACGTTCATATGGAGAACGCCCGGTACCCGCTACCACCAAGACAACATCATTGAACGACACCGTTACGGTAGTGCAGGATTACTCGTTTCGGGCGGAATTATACTGGGCTCCAGAACAGATCTACATGTTCAAATCGGAACCATGAGAGGCCAAATTTATCGAGGACATCAATCTGGAACAACATGTAAGTTTGTTTAGGGGTGCCATGGGCGCAGAATTTGTGTTTATGGATGACAACGCCCGTCCTCACTGTGTAAACATTGTAAACGAATGCCTTAAATCTGAGGATATCCCTCTTATGGAATGGGCAGCATTCTCACTTGACGTGAATACGATAGAGCACGTGTGGGACATGCTTGGCCTACGAGTTGCAGCCCGTCAACCACCTCCTACATGTGTACCGGAGCTATAATGCGCTTAAGTAAACCAGAAGACCAAAAAATTAAAAAGTGTCAAATAATAAGTGTTGTAAATCAATATAAAGATAATTTGTCTGACTGTTAGAATCAATCAACGAATAGTAATTTTATACCTCTGTATAAATGCAGAAGTCTTTTAAAGTTGGATAAAAAAAAATTTATTTAGCACTTGATTTAGGCATATCATATTTATCACCATATTTCTGATAGAGGAACATATAATATCTGAATCTTTTAAATCTCCAGAAATAATATGATAGTATACTATAAAAAAACTGGTAAAAATGAAAGTATTATTTGTATTAAAGTTTTGGGAAGGAGGAAACTTTCTATATAGACGTTCAACAGTATTGAAGTAAAGCAATCACAACAGGAATAATAATGTCGGAATTTTTTTTTTAAATATGTAAATATTTTTTTTAACTGTGTAAAAGACGTATCATTGATATGTAACGAACGGATCACTACTGTGTAGTGTACACATTATTTGTATAACATGGACAATGGTTCTACAAATTTGTTAGAAAAAAAGTTACTATATTAATTTAAGAATAAAAAATTATTAATGTATAAAAGTACAATATTAAGTACAAAAAAAATTAAGTGGAAAATATTTTTTAATCAGGAAAAAGACAGTTTGTGCCTTATATTTACATGTATTTGCTAATATTTGTGTCGACATGTTGTCCTTTTTTTATTGTAATTTTTATTATTTGGCGACAAATCTAGATTACCTCAATCATTAGGAAAATCAATAAAAAAGTTAAAATGGCCCTGCCAAAAAATCCCACAAAGAAGGCTTACATTAATTCCCAACTTGCTTAGGACTGATTAATAAGTGATTAGGAAATTGGCTGGATTAAGAAAAAAAATTTTCCTAAAAAATTACTTTCTAGAGAATTAGAAGACGCAGTGATTTCATTTTATCAAGAAGTTGATATTTCCCGTCGGACTCCAGGACAAAAAAATGTTAAAGCAGTTTGGAAAAATGGTTTTAAAAAAAAGCGACATATGTATTTTACACTGAGAGAAACTCACGAGCTTTTCAAAACAAAAAATCCCGAACAAAAGATTGAACTGTCAAAGTTTTCAAGTTTAAGACCAGAGCATGTATTGTTATTTTCTCAGACTCCATGTAATGTATGTGCCTGTGCATGCCATAGCAACATTCAATTCTTATTGGATGCTTTAGTGCATATATGGGCTACCTCCGGCCCGCGAGCCGGATATGGCCTGCCCCGGCTTTTGATCCGGCCCCCGGATCATTTTAAAATCGCGCTCGAGAAAAAGTAAATTTTCTCGGTTCTTGCCAACAAGAGGGTGGGGGAAACTAAAGCAGCCTGAACTACGTGGTTCAGTATTTCTCAACCTGTTTTAGTTGACGGCACACTAAAAATATCTTGAATTATTTGTGGCACACCTGAATATAAATATGTAAAAGTAGGTATTGCCAATACTACCATATATTGTTAATATTACTACTAAAATTAGTATTGGATATATGAGATGGCTGAGCCTGTTTTCTTGAACAAATGAAATTAAAACGAGGTTTCAAAGTCGCCAGACAAGTTATCGGCGATGCATCATGTCATTCATTCCACGGATAATCATGAATAATAATTATAAATTTCGTTATTGATTGTATCCGAGAAACGGTCTTGCACTTCTTGATTCCATTCCTTACTAGTGGATGTGATTGTTAAAAAAAACACTGATACAAATCAACAATACTCGGATTTCTGGCGGAATTTATGAATCCATATCTGTTTTAAAAGAATACAGAATGAAGCGGAATTATTCCAGTAAGCATATTACTCAGCATACACTCAGGGGTCAATTGTAGAAAGATAAAATTCAAAAGGTAATCACTAGGGCAACTTTTTTGTTGCAGTAAAAATGGGAAAAGTTGCATTTATCATTCCCTAAAGTTGCATTTATGGAAATAAATGTGCATTTATTTTTGATACACTAAATTCTAAAATAAATTATTCGTAAAAAATGAAAAAAAAATTCAAATATATTGACAATTTTAGTCGTGTACAACAGTATTATAATACATACTGAAATACAGAAGAACGTTGAATGGCCAATCCTTGGCCAGTAATTTCTTTAACATTGAAAACCTGCGCCAGCAGCAGTCATTTAATGTGCTGTATCGGATAGTAGTAGCG
Organism: Metellina segmentata; assembly: GCA_947359465.1. NCBI lineage: Eukaryota > Metazoa > Arthropoda > Arachnida > Araneae > Tetragnathidae > Metellina > Metellina segmentata. The sequence goes on from OX375872.1 coordinate 133,053,509, forward strand.
CAAAATTATTTCACTCAACATTCAGAGATTTTAAAACATCATCTACAAGGCGAACAACTTATTGTTGATAGACACTCACCTCGCAAACTCTGCAGTCGATTACGCAAGTTTCCTCTGGATTATCAAGAGTGCTAACCAATGTGTTAAAGTACTACTTGCCATTTATTTCACTTCCGTCTTAGGACGAACACCTTCTTACCATGAACCTGTTTCACCCGCAATACCGGCGTTCGCAAGATCAGACACACGTGGTCGAAGGGTTAATCAGAGAGCAAAAAATGAAATAGTAATTTGATATTTATTAATTTAAAGCTATATTTAAAAAAATTGCAGGTGGTTGCATTTATGCAGAAAGTTGCATTTATGTTACGGTTATAACTCACTTACTATACACCCCATGTAGGAGGAATTTTGGTTTTAATACTTTACATGCAGCGTAGAACGCGTGAAAAAAAGTTGCATTTGTTGCAAAAAGTTGCCCTACTAATCACCAATTTGTACAAACAGCAACACATTTTTAATAAACAAAGGGCACAACCGGACAATGTTGTAAAAACTAGCTTCATAGTCAGCTCAAAAATAGCGAAGTCATCGAAACCATTCGCTGAAGGAGAATTTTTCAGAGTGCCTGTTAGAAATTTCAGATATTTTATGTCCCGAAAAGAAAAACGAATTTGACAAAATAAGCTTATGAAGACGTACTGTTGTTTGTTCGACGTATAGATATGATGGCTGGTGGTATCAAGAAAAAATTGCCTGATCGTGTGACTTATTTTCAAGCATTTTCAAGCAAGTTTTGGAAGAGAGCACAGATTTGTTTGATTCAGTGCAACTAGCTATTTTTATACGAGGCGTTGACAAAGTATTTACTGCAACTGAGGAATTGTTGGCTTCACAGCCTCTCAAAAGGACCACTATTGGAGAAGATATTTTTCATGAGGTTAAAATTGCTATTGAAAAGTATGGTTTGCAGTGGTGCAAATTAATTGGGGTTTGCACAGGTGGTGTACCTTCTATGGTCTGTTCACTAAACGGTTTCATCGGAATTTTGAAAGAAAAAACAATTGACTTGATTGTGCAAAAATACGATTTAATAATCCTACATTGCATTATCCACCACCAAAACTTGTGTTCTAGGTCCATCCGATTGCTGAACGGTATGTATGTGGTAATAAAGACAATCAATGTTATTCGATCCCGCGCGCTTAACCATCGCCAGTTCAAAGCATTTTTGGATTACCTTTCTTCAGAACATGGTGATGCGACATATTTTTGCGAAGTATGGAAATCAAGGAAAAATCATTACCTGAAGTCAGTGATCAGTAGAGACCGGATTCCTATGCTATTGCATAGTTGGTTTAACACCACATACGAGTCAGGAGATCAATTTTCTATCCGAATCATGCTTCAAGGATACTATAGGTGAAATTTTATATTGCATATTTGAGGGGTTACTGCATATAATTGCATAAATGAAGGGTTATTGCTTGTATTGCATATTTCACCCAAAATACCAATATTTCAAATGTTATAGCACTGAAATATAGAGCATCTCGGGACGAGACACTGCCTTTATTTTTAACAGAATAGAATTTGAAAATGGAACCGCACACACGCAAAAATGAATTATAGGAATAAGTCAAATGATCACATCGCCGGCTGAGCAATTATAATTACGTAACACAGAAAATATGAAAAATGAAAAGAAAAGCACATTGCAGAACAACCCGATCAATCACTGGATTCTCATAAAGACGTATAATCACGGGCACATAGACTAAACAAGCAATAAACTATATAACGAATCTGCTCTCTTCTATATATATATATATATATATATATATATATATATATATATATATATAAGGGGGCCTCAGTTTGCGAAAACAACTAAGTTACTTTCGGAGGAAGAATTTTAAAAAATGAAGAAAATTAACACATGGGGATAAACATTCAGATTCTAACGCTGAATAGGCCGCAAAGACAGGAAGTTATTCTATGAATATAAAAAGAAAAGGATGTAAAATCACCAAACAGCAATCCATTCATTTTTAATTTAAATCGTTTGTGCTTTACCTGCTGTTCAGAAACGCCTAAAATTTCACAATCTTTTTCGTTCAAAGTCAAAGGGTGGCTAAAGGATTTAAATAAAAAAAATATAACAAAGAAATGTTTACATTCGACGGTCAGATCGTATATTGCCAACCTTGGGGCAAAACTATAACATGTGAGAGGAAAAAAATTTCAACTAGAATAAGGTATTAAAACTAGTAAGTTATTTCTTTTCGTTGTCTTTATAGAAGTGAATTGAGAATTTTAATCATGTACATACAAATACGCAGGTGCTAATAAACTTGACCCTCAAGTAATACGGCCAGGGCTGTAGTGGAGAGTATACGGCGGTATACGCTGTATACCCCCTGGTGTTCCCAGCAAATTCCGTATGCCCACTGCTCTTTCTTAAAAACTACGTACACGCTTTGCTTTTCCTAAGAAAACATCGAGCGAAACATCACGTGAAATGCAGATAGTTGTAGAAGCGAAAGAAAAGTTTCTATTTCAAGACATTATTTCAAACTTGCTACATAATTCAAAAATCGTACCTATTAATCAAAAGCAATTCATTCAAAGTATTGCCGATAGAATGAAATCCAGACTTCGTTCTGATGTTAATGAAGAAAATTGTCAACTTTTGAAGGATATATCAACGCTTGATCCATATAATATAAATACAGTATAAATACAATTTAAATGCTATAAAAATATTCGCTATTGAGAAAAGAAGCTAAAAAGGATCTGTCGACGTTTTTTAACAGATGAAATGAACACTATTCATGGTTTGAGTGAGCAATGAAACGTCCAAATTGTTCCAGAAAAATAAAAGCCTCTTTTAAGAACAATTGAATTATTACCATGTTCCACGGCCGATTGCGTGCGCGTGTTTAGTTTAATGGATGACATAGTGTAACAGATTTGAGATCATCTTTATTGATTTCAAACGTCTCCAATCTAATGTTTATTAATGCAAAAAAAAACACTTTCAGTCGGAAAAAATTTATAAATTCTTGGTTGGCCAACCATCGCTCTTCAGTAGACAATAGATCAAGAGTATGCGCTACAAAAAGAGACACAGAGACGGATTTATGTGGTCAAGCAGTTTGGAAATTATTTCAATGAAAATGATAGAGATCGGCCTTAAAATTTATTTTAAAAAAATTACATCCTACTTTATATGTGATTAAATATTTTCTCTTAACATTTCCTGTAATTATTTTATATCATAGTTAAATTTTTGTACAGTGATATTTTTAAATTTGAATATTAATCGATGCTAGTCTGCATATTTTGCTTTGCATAAATACAGTAAACTTCCAATAACTCGAAACTTGTGAACACAAATATCTGTTTAAGTTGAAATTTCTTCAAAGTTCCACAGTTCCCTTTCCTGTAATATAAAATTAATATAGACTTTTTCTCTCTCGATAATTTGAACTTGATTAATTCGAACATATTCCCCGATCCTTTGAGTAAACCCTCATGAGCGCACGGAGGAGGGGGGCTGTCAACCCCTAGCTTATGAATTTCCAATATATATACATGTATGTGTGTACATGTTTTTTGCACCTCCCCCTTCCCCCCCTGTAAAGTGTAAGTAGGAAGTACATGTTTCATTTCCCTATGGAAAAAATTATGCGTGCCCCCAGGGTATAACCCTCTGTTTTTTTTACGACTACAGCACTGAATACTGCTTTATCTATTATGTGTCCATACAAAAATTAAATGAAAGCAAGACAAAAGCTCCCTCATATTATCATATAAGTTATATAACACGGTTTTTCTTTGTTTCTCAGGGGTGTAAGTCCAGTGTTACGAGGCCCAAGTGTACATACCTTTAAAATTTACATTCAAATTTAGGCTTGATTAAGTTCATGCATTGATTACAATTTTTCTTTCTAGGAACACATTCTTCCACCGAACAAAAATTTTCTAAGCGTCAAGTTTTGCTTAGTCAATCACAATCAACCTCAAAGCATGAAGACAGTTTTTGTGAAGATTTATGTCTGGCATTAATTTTGGCCGACATTCCTTTCTTAAAGCTGAAGAATTCTGTCCTCAATGAATTTATTTCGAAATACACGAACCGAAATATCCTCGATGAGAGTACTCCGAAAGAATTACTTAGATCTTTGCTATCAAAAAACTGTACAAAAACTTATTGAACACATAAGCAAGAATTACGTTACAAACGTTTTATAAAATCCTACTCCACGTCACATGTATTGCCTATGCGCTTCACCTTATTGTTGAAAAAGTTAAAAGATTCCTTTCCAGAGTTAAATTCCTTTATTGGACAAGGGAAAAAATCATTCTAAAAGCTTTGGTGGAGTGGAAGTTTACAAGGAATTGATGAATGTTTCGTTACCTCCGACACCTGTGCTCACAAGATGGGGCACAAGGCTGTCTGCTACTTTGTTCTACGCCGAGCATTGGAACCGATATTCGGAAGTGATTCGAAAATTTAAAGAAATAATGCCGATTCCGCACAAAGTTTAGATAAAGTAGCTATATTAATAGAAAACGTAAACCTCGCTAAATCATTGAAATTTGAAAAAACGCATTGCTCCTTTTTAGTAGATTCGATCCAAAAACTTGAAAAAAAAAAGGATTAACATTAAATGAAAGCTTTTCAATCATTGAAGATGCGGTAATGAAAATCAATTCGATTCCAGGCAAAACTGGTAACATACTTAAATAAAAGATAGATGATGTGACAAAAATCTCACAGGTTGACAAAATTGATAACTATTAATAAAATCCTTCAAGGCGAGAAAGGAACCGAACTAAATAAAAATGACATGTGGGAAATTCGCCCCCATAACGTCTGTGGATGTGGAACGCTCTTTTATAAAAGAATTTTTAGTGACCGTAGACATAATTTTACGGAAGATAATTTAGAAAAATACTTGTTTATTAACTTAAATTATTAGCAAGTACAATAAAGTTATAACTACTCCCATAATAACCATAGTATTTTTAAATTTTTTTATATCAATTTTTTTAATATGTCGATATAATTTTGTGTATATATTATTTCTTTGATTTTAAAGACTTTTTTAATCTATTATTAGTAGTTTATTAATAAAACTGTAATGAGAATTATGTGCAATGTAAATGCAATAAATGTGTCTATAGTTGACATCATTTTGTTCCTTTCCTATAGTACTCCTTCAAATATAGTCTTTTTCATTTTCAATTTTAATTTGTAGTGCATAAAAATGCATATCTTGACTTGTTTTACTGCATATTTTGCATATTTCGTCATTTTTTACTGCAAGTTTTGCATATTTCGTCATTTTTAACTGCATATTTTATGGCATAATTTGGCAGTTGTTACTGCATAAAAATCCGGTCTCTAGTGATCAGAAATGGTTATGTGATTTAGCATTTCTAGTTGACATCACGGGTCACTCAAACAAGTTGAATTTGAAGCTTCAAAAACAAGGTCAGTTGGTAAACGAATTGTACAACCATCTGAAAACGTTCCAAAACAAAATTCGCTTGTGGTAGACGTAAATGCGATCTGGGAGCTGTTATCATTTTTCAACTCTATCCAGTCACGAAAATATCGACTACACTCAATACGCTGAGGAACTAAAATCACTGTCGGTACAATTTTTTAATAGATTTTCCAGCTTCAAAAACATGGATAGATGCTTTAACCGTTTTGCTACTCCGATGAAAGTGATGTAGAGAAGGCTCCCACACACCTGCAAATGGAGTTGATCGAGCTTCAGGAAGGCACACATTTAAAGTCAAAATTTGAAGACGTGGAGCTAAGTGATTTTTACAGAACATACCTAGCCGTATAAAAGTACCCACAGCTGAGAGCATTTTCAAGAAAAATGATTTGCGCACTTGGAAGCACTTATAAATGTGAACAGTTTTTTTTCCATGATGAAAACTAATAAATCGAAGCATCGAACCAGGCTTACAGATGGAAATTTGGAAAACACTCTGAGCCTGCGTATTATTGGGATTGATCCCAACATTAATGATCTTGTTTCTCTCTCAAGTTCAAGCTCAAACTTCTTATTAATTTCTGGTGATTGTAAGTAAATATGTAATCAATACGATATTATTCTGTTGGTGTAACTTTACCATTATACTTTATAAATATATAAAATAAAATAAACCTTTTCATTATTACTTTTTCACAACTACCTATTATCTACGGCCCGCGTCTTCATTAATATCCTAAACTTTCGCCCGCAACTTTCCAAAGGTTGCCCATACCTGCTTTAGTGCATCACAATTTTACAAAACGTACTACGGATTTTATTCAAAAAATCGGTTGTACCTATTCAGAATAATGCACGTTAAACATTTGTGTCTGATGTAAAAATCTTCAAAGTTCTGAAAGTCTCACAAACTAAATTTCAGAAGAAGAAACATGGTATCAATGGAATTCAGTGGATAGTGGAGTTGTAAAAACTAAAGAAAGTGGCACTATAGGAAATGTTTTTGAGACCATTAAGAAAAAGCTTAAAGATATTTTAAAGCATTGTTTTATTAAGAAAGAACAGTTTGAATTCTTCACAAAAGCAAAAGAAAATGTATCAAAATATTCTATAACCCTGCAAGCTGATTTTAGTGACAATTTTTCAATAAAGTTTCACGATGAACTTCAATCAGCCCATTGAAATAAAGACGATCAGGCCACTATTTACACTGCGGTTGCTTGGTTACTATGTAAAGCTGTTGAATCATATGTCATCATATCTCAACTACATGCAACATGATAAACATGCAGTCCACTCTTTCCATGAAGCAATAATTAAAGACTTGAAGACTAAACATCCAAAGTTAAAGGAAGTTAATATATTTTCAGATGTGCACAACATTTAAAACAGAAGTTTAATTTGCTCAATATTACATATGGAGAAGAATACTTTGGAGTTATATTCAACTGGCATTTCTTCGCCATATCCCATGGCAAAGACCCATCCGGTGCGGATGGTGTAAGTAGCCAAGTGAAATTTCAAATGTAGCAAAAAATTAAATCAAGACAGTTAACAATTCTGAATGCAGAAAATTGTGTTACTGTACTCAGGAAAGACTCTCAGAAAACAAATATAATCTTTGTATGTAAAGAAACAATTGAAAGCAACATTAACAACTTGAACGAGCGATTTAAAGGCATACGAACGAGTCTAAAGACTCATTCAATTCACAGTGTAATAGCAAATTCTAAAAATATTGTGTATGTTTCAGAAATTTCTAGAAAATCTGGAACTTCTTTTCACTTTAGATCAAAAACATTTTTCTGAAAAAGTTAATTAAAAGGAAGCCGACCAATATAAATCTGTATCCAGTAATGACAGTATAACTTTCGGCTCATGGGTCATTATAAAACTGACTACAGAAAAGGAGAACAGGAAATATTTTGTTGGACTAGTGATTAGCCCAACCGGGGTAAAGTTTTTAAAAAAAAGTTGGGCAAAAGATTTTTTGGCCGGGAAATGATGACATTTCTGTTGTGAATACAGAAGATATTGTGGACATAATTGATGAATCTCAATAGATAATCTATTTGGATTGATATTTGATATATTATTTAACATGTACAATTTTTTTAACTTAAAAATGTTTTGTCACTGTGTAGTACCACTAAATTTTGAAAATTTCATTCAATTATGATTTTTTTTTCTTGCCATTTATTATAGTAATTAATGTTTAATTATTATTTTTTCCTTTTATTTATGGTGACAATTTATTGTAACACATTTCGTACAATAAGTAATTATAAAACAGTGCCTGTATTTCAGAAGATGATACGTCCGTTACACTACATGATACGTCCGTTACAATTTGAAAGAATTATTAAAAATTCAAATTCTCCACAAATTAGATAATATATGTATTTCTAATATCTTTAAATCTTCGTCATTCATAAAAAACATATTTTTATTATTTTCCTCTGTAAACATCAGACGATTTGTAATTTAATTTCAGAGTGACACAATTTTTTTCTAAAGGGATGCGTCCGTTACACCTAACTCTATTTCTGTTTTTAAAATAAAAATATTTATTAGTGATGCTTTTAGAGATAGTTATCCTCTATATAATGGTAATGGTAATCTTAGTTTAACGTCGTACTAGAGCAACATAACGGGCTATTGACGACGGTCCGGGATCAGTCCCTTAAGGGAGAGATCCGAGGATAACTGACTCCAAACTTCCACACCAACCCAACGTGAGAACTTTTGGCCACAACAGATTTGAGGTGCACTAGCCGCGTCTACACCATACGCTTACAAACATCCATGCCCGGACCCGGATTCGAACCACGAACCTTCCGATCTAGAGGCTAACACCTTAACCACTATACCGATTAGTCGGCATCCTCTATATAAATACCAAAATATAAATACACATATTTGAATTATGTAATTGTGAGAATTGCTTTTATCGTCCAATGATACGTCCGTTATGGTATAGCCCATATGTTAACTTTTTCTACATTTTTAGCACTCCGTATAACACGGTATTAGTTTCCTTTACACGGAACGCAATCTCTACTTTTATATAACTCCTAAGTTTCGCTAACCCAAACCCCAAATTTCGAAAATTTTTTTTCAAAAAGTGTGTTTTGATTTATTGGATATAACGATGCATCAATTGGACAAAATTTCAGAGTCGAAGAAAATTGCTACCAGCTGCTTTTTAACTTTTATTTGACCTTCCAACTACATAATCGACTGCCAACCATTGGCTTCGTTTTCCATGAAAACTTCCATTTATGCAACATTATATCATAGTGTATCTACCGATGATTATTCCAAACATTTTAAATACCCTTAAGGTGTAGACTCCTTGTTTTATCAATCGGCGAAAACTAAATGACAAAATCCAGGTCCTCATGTAAAACATGTAGTGACGCCATTGAAGGAAACACATTAAAAAAATAGCGCTAAATTTCGTCGTATGCGTATCACTACAAAAAGGCTCGTTTACAAAAAAAAATAGCTGCCGAAAAAAGAATGTGTGGTTTATACAGTTGTAGTTTATTTGAAAATAGTACTGATCACACACACACACACACACACACAAATAAAACATTTTTTTTTTCAGTTCATTAAACAAGAAATGTATAATTATTCAGTGAATTATCACAAATCACTCTCTTGTCATCAGAGATAAAACTGGCTTTTAAAAAATATATACGAGTTTACGGTAAAAACTCATGTTTTGATAAGAGTGTAATGAAAATAATCTCAATATAATAGAAATTACTAAAAATAAATAGTACTTGCAAAAAGTAAGTTGTTTTCGTTAACTTCTGTTGTATTTTGAACTTAAAATGCGACTATCTCAAAATAATTTTTTTGCAATTTTGTTAAATTTCAAAGTACTAAGGCTTTTTGATATATGCACTTAGAGTTAAACTGTTTACATTTTTTAGGTTTTGAATAACTGTTTAACAGATAGCTTTTTTTTATAAATAGTTCAGAAAAATTTATAAAAATTAATAAACATAAGCAATTGGAAATTTTTATAGAAATTTAACGTATAAAATGAGTAAAATATTTTTTTTTATGAAAACTAGAAAATAAATTTTAGAAAATCTCTCCCTAGGTCTTTTGCATATACTATAACCATATTGTAGAAATTTATTTCATAGAAAAATATTAAAAATTGACATAGGAGTAGGGTTTATAAAAAGTGTGTATTTCGGATTTAAAAATGCATTAAAATCGTAATATAAAATATAATTGCAAATATACACTATTTTTTTTATTGATTATTGATTTAAAATATGTGCTTAATTATCACTAAAAAAATTGGTTACTTAAAATGATTAATAAGAATTTTGTTTTTTTCCTTGCGGGGGTCTCCCTTAAAATGATTTCTATACAAAACGAACTATCCTACAGAACGGATTCCGTATAAATCGGTACCAAATATTTAAAAGTGTATGACCCCCATGTTTCGTATAGCACGGATACGTCCCAAATCGCACAGGATGTTTACGAATACCTCCGACTCTTCAATGTTCCCACATGCGTTTCTTTGTTTACGAGTCACTGCGTGGCCTGCATGGCATTGCCCGCGACGGATGCATCGTGGGGTCATGTATGACTACTGCGTCGTTGGTTTGCGTCGCAAGCCTAATGGGGATTCGGCGTGACGTCACAATCTCTTGCGAAAATATAATTTTTTAATTTCGAAATTATTGATTAAAAGAAAATCAAATGTATAAGTTATTATACACCTGGTGTCAAATTTTCCGCATATTTCAAATTCGTTGAAATTTTTAATCCGTCTTTAACGTTCCCGATTTTACAACAAAAAAAAAATTAATACCATCCAAAATGTGTTTTTATTTTTTTGCTTTCCTTCGCTGGAATTGTAAGAGCGCAGGAAATGTAATATGTTTTTTTTTTCAACGAGAAGGTTGACGTGACGTCACAATCTCTTGCGGAAAATATAAAAGATATTCAATTAAAAATTTTTATTTTTTTGAAGAAAATCATATTTTTAGGTATTGATCTAATGTGAAATTTTCCGCAGATTTCAAATCCGTTGACTTTTTTACTCTTATCTTTAACGGTCTAGGAGAAAGAAAAAATAACTACATAACTCCAGTTAAAATTTTACTTGTTTTGTATCGTCTGCTGGAAAATCATTCCTCCGCGCAAAATGAAAATGGAAACGAAATAAATAAATTTAGAATCTACCATCTCTTTATGGTGTTGCCATTTCAAGGAAAACAATAATAATTAAATTCCATTAAATTCGTTTAAAAATGTTCTGGAATGAATTTTGAAATTCGGCGTGACACAAAAGTTGCAAAAAATTCGGACTGCTTGTGTGCCAAATCCCAGTACTATAAGTGCATAGATTCGTCAGGACTTTGCGTGCAGAAGGAAAACAGACAAACCCTTTCTTTTATAACAGTAAAGATTTTTGTGCTGACGATGGTGGGAGTATAGTCCTTCCGAAAAGACTGAAACTAAATATTTTTGACAGTGCGATAGAATGAGGGAATGCTATTTTCAGTAACTTTTAAATAAATAATATATTATCGGGAAGAACGCTTAGTTCCTGATTTAAAACAAATTACTAATTTATGATTAACTTTGATTTAACCCTCGGAACGTTATGAAATATTTTCGGTTAAACTCAGTTTTCCACTTATTTTGATCCTGACAAAGATGAGAGCATAGAGGGATGGTCCTTCCGAAATTACTGAAAGTAAATGTGGTAGAGAATCGAAATTTTTGATTGTGCAATAGAATGCGATGCTTTATTTTAAGTTACATTTGCAGTAAATGATAAACTACCGGTTACAATGGTTGATACGTGATTTCTAACAAATAACTGATTTACGATAAATCCTGATTTAACTCTCTGAACGTCATAAGATTTTCGAGTAGAGTACAGAACACACGTATTGACTTAGCTTTCCTCGTGGTTGCAATTAATTTAAATAATTCTGTTCAAATTATTTAGTTTCGAAGTTTGAAAAACAGTTCTTAGAAACTAATGAAAAACTCTTCATTTTATTCTTTAAATGTTGTTTTGGTCTGCATAGGAAGAATTATAATGATTATGTAATTAATTTAAATAACTTCGATCAGGTTTTTTTAAAGTTTAAACTAAAATTCATATTTTGGTGCAAACCATTTAGATTTACGCTTAGTTAACGGGAAGCGTGGAATGCACATAAAGAATTATAATAAGTATGCATTAAGTTAAATAAATAAATTCGTGCAAACTATTGAAATGTTTAAACTAAAATTAATGTTTTCGCACATACCATTGAAATTTCGCTTAGATAAAGGGAGGCGTGGATCCAAAATGTTTGAAAACCGGTCTCTGTTAAAACCAGTCATTTTTAAATGTTTTTAGTCTGAATAAAGAGAAAATTATAACGAGTTTGCAATAAAGTTAAATTTTTAGTTCAAACTATATATTTAAATGTTTCGATTAATTAAAATTTATTTTTAGACAAAGACTTGATATTCACGTTTCGTTAACGGATCCGATGATCGAAAAGTTTCCGAAAAAGGTTCCTAAACTACTGTAAAAGGCAAAGTTATCTAACTTTTGAATTGTGTTTTTTGTCTGCGTGTACGAGAATTACAATGGACATGAAGGTTTACAGATTCTTAATGTTCTTAATCATAATTTAAAAAGTCACAAACTATAAACCAGTAACGTAAAAAATTGAATCCTCTATCCTTCCTTCTTGAATTGGAGGCCGTCGCTGATCAGTGGGTATACAGTTGTAGATGGCACAGGTTCAAATCCTGTCAGGTGCATTCTTCCCTGGGTATATTTACCTCTATTGTATAAGAAAAACTTCAATCTGTGTGTATGTTTATTACTTGACGTTGTGTCTGGGGTATGTATCGTGTGTATGCGCTATGGCCACCCCAGCAGTCGCCTAAAGACCGTTGTGCTGCTCCAGTGTGCCGTAAATTAAAATACCTACCTACCTCGTACACAATAATCTAGATGACTGGTAACAACGCAATACCAGAAATACTCTAATGAATTTCAAACTTCTGCATTGCTAAAATTTAATAAAATACCATCCCATTTCTACTAATATTTATCATTCCTTATAGTGCAAAAAGAGTGAAGAAAAGAGATTTATAACAAATTAAAAAAAGAAATTTGAATATGTTTTGGTATCTATTTTATATGTTGATTGTACACTTAAAACGATCTAATTTGGAGTATGTGATCCTTGCGTATCGAATAATCCTGCTTTCTGGTAAGGAAACAACGCGAGAAAAACCCTTGAATTTCAAATCTTAAACACTGCTTAAAGATATTAAAATTCGATACAAAATACCATCTCATTACTACCAATACTTATCATTCCTTAGTGCAAAATAGTGGATAAAATAGTTTTATAAAAGAAACGAGAAAAGTAAATGCGGTACGCATGGAGTTTATACGTTGATTGTACTCATCAAATTATTCAGTTTGGAGTATCTTATGTTTGAGTACAATACTTCAACTTGCTGCTAACGAAACAACGCGGGTAATACCCTAATGAATTTAAAACCTATGTCTCTACTGAAAGGTATTCAATTTTAAAATATACCATCCCAATACTCGGAACATGTATCATACTTTATTGCGAAAGGGTGAAGAAAAGAGTTTTATTAAAGAATAGTAGAATCGGAAATATGGTTTGATATGGAGTTTATACGTTAATTGTGTAATACTAACTATTTATGTGTCACTGCTTCATGTGTTTGCATAAATAGGGACGTATGTTTTAATAAATTGAAGCTATTTCACCTTCACCTTCACCTTGTTAACAAAAACTATACTAAAAACACACTAATAGATTTCAAACCTTTGCCACTAGCAGAAAGGTATTAAAATTTAACAAAATGACATTTCTTTACTAGTAAAAATTATTATTCCTTGGTGCAAAACAGTGAAGAAAAGAGTTTTATAAAGAAAAGAAAAATCTGAAATAACGTTTGTTACGTGTTTCATACGTTGATTGTACCCTTAAAACGATTTAATTTGGAGTATGTGATCTTTGGGTATCGAATAATCATGCTTTATGGTAACGAAACAACGCGAGAAAAACCCTTGAATTTCAAATCTTAACCACTGCTTAAATATATTAAAATTTGATAAAAATACCTTCTCATTACTACTAATATTTATCATTCCTTTGTTCAAAATAGTGGATAAAATAGTTTTATAAAAGAAACTAGAATCGGTAATGCGGTTTGGATGTAGTTTATTCGTTGATTGAACTCATAAAATCATTCAGTACGGAGTATCTTATCTTCGTTTTCCAGCTTGCTGGTAACGAAACAACGCGGTTAATACCCTAATGAATTTAAAACCTATGTCTCTACTCAAAGGTATTAAATTTTAAAATATACCATCCCAAAACTCGGAACATGTATCATACTTTATTGCGAAAGGGTGAAGAAACGAGTTTCATTAAAGAATAGTAGAATCGGAAATATGGTTTGATATAAAGTTTATACGTTAATTGTGTAATCTTAATTATTTATGATTCCTCCCGGCCTCATGTGTTTGCATAAATAGAGACGTTTGTTTTAATAAATTTAAGCTATTTCACCATCAGCTTGTTAACAAAACGATGCTAGAAATACACTAATGGATTTCAAACCTTTGCCACTAGCAGAAAGGTATTAAAATTAACAAAATGACATTTCTTTACTAGTAACAATTATTATTCTTTGGTGCAAAAGAGTGAAGAAAAGAGTTTTATAAAGAAAAGGAAAACCTGGAATAACGTTTGTTACGTGTTTCATACGTTGATTGTACCCTTAAAACGATTTAATTTGGAGTATGTGATCCTTGCGTATCGAATAATCCTGCTTTATGGTAACGAAACAACGCGAGAAAAACCCTTGAATTTAAAATCTTAACCACTGCTTAAATATATTAAAATTTGATAAAAATACCTTCTTATTACTACTAATATTTATCACTCCTTAGTTCAAAATAGTGGATAAAATAGTTTTTTAAAAGAAACTAGAATCTTGAATGCGGTTTGGATGTAGTTTATTCGTTGATTGTACTCATAAAATCATTCAGTACGGAGTATCTTATCTTCGTTTTCCAGCTTGCTGGTAACGAAACAACGCGGTTAATACCCTAATGAATTTAAAACCTATGTCTCTACTCAAAGGTATTAAATTTTAAAATATACTATATATCCCAGAACTCGGAACATGTATCATACTTTATTGCGAAAGGGTGAAGAAAATAGTTTTATTAAAGAATAGTAGAATCGGAAATATGATTTGATACAAAGTTTATACGTTAATTGTGTAATCCTAATTATTTATGTGTCCCGGCCTCATGTGTTTGCATAAATATGGACGTTTGTTTTAATAAATTGAAGCTATTTCACCATCAGCTTGTTAACAAAACCATTCTAGAAATACACTAATGGATTTCAAACCTTTGCCACTAGCAGAAAGGTATTAAAATTTAACAAAATGACATTTCTTTACTAGTAACAATTATTATTCCTTGGTGCAAAAGAGTGAAGAAAAGAGTTTTATAAAGAAAAGAAAAATCTGGAATAACGTTTGTTACGTGTTTCATTCGTTGATTGTACCCTTAAAACGATTTAATTTGGAGTATGTGATCCTTGCGTATCGAATAATCCTGCTTTATGGTAACGAAACAACGCGAGAAAAACCCTTGAATTTCAAATCTTAACCACTGCTTAAATATATTAAAATTTGATAAAAAATACCTTCTCATTACTACTAATATTTATCATTCCTTAGTTCAAAATAGTGGATAAAATAGTTTTATAAAAGAAACTAGAATCGGGAATGCGGTTTTGGATGTAGTTTATTCTTTGATTGAACTCATAAAATCTTTCAGTATCACCCTTCATTCAGTATCTTATCTTCGTTTTCCAGCTTGCTGGTAACGAAACAACGCGGTTAATACCCTAATGAATTTAAAACCTATGCCTCTACTGAAAGGTATTAAATTTTAAAATATACCATCCCAAAACTCGGAACATGTATCATACTTTATTGCGAAAGGGTGAAGAAAAGAGTTTTATTAAAGAATAGTAGAATCGGAAATATGGTTTGATATGGAGTTTATACGTTAATTGTGTAATCCTAATTATTTATGTGTCACGGCCTCATGTGTTTGCATAAATAGGGACGTTTGTTTTAATAAATTGAAGCTATTTCACCATCAGCTTGTTAACAAAACCATGCTAGAAATACACTAATGGATTTCCAACCTTTGTCACTAGCAGAAAGGTATTAAAATTTAACAAAATGACTTCTCTTAACTAGTAACATTTATTATTCCTTGGTGCAAAAGAGTGAAGAAAAGATTTTTATAAAGAAAAGGAAAACCTGGAATAACGTTTGTTACGTGTTTCATACGTTGATTGTACCCTTAAAACGATTTAATTTGGAGTATGTGATCCTTGCGTATAGAATAATCCTGCTTTAACAAAACAACGCGAGAAAAACCCTTGAATTTCAAATCTTAGCCACTGCTTAAATATATTAAAATTTGATAAAAATACCTTCTTATTACTACTAATATTTATCATTCCTTAGTGCAAAATAGTGCATAAAATAGTTTTATAAAAGAAACTAGAATCGGGAATGCGGTTTGAATGGAGTTTATTTGTTGATTGTACTCATAAAATCATTCAGTTCGGAGTATCTTATCTTCGTTTTCCAGCTTGCTGGTAACGAAACAACGCGGGTAATACTCTAATGAATTTAAAATCTATGTCTCTACTGAAAGGTATTAAATTTTAAAATATACCATCCCAATACCCGTAACATGTATCATACTTTATTGCGAAAGGGTGAAGAAAATAGTTTTATTAAAGAATAATAGAATCGGGGGGAAATATGGTTTGATATGGAGTTTATACGTTAATTGTGTAATACTAACTATTTATGTGTCACTGCTTCATGTGTTTGCATAAATAGTGACGTTTGTTTTAATAAATTGAAGCAATTTCACCTTCAGCTTGTTAACAAAAACTATGCTAGAAATACACTAATGGATTTCAAACCTTTGCCAGTAGCAGAAGGTATTCAAATTTAACAAAATGACATCTCTTTACTTGTAATATTTATTATTCCTTGTTGCAAAAGAGAGAATAAAAGAGTTTTATAAAGAAAAGAAATATCTGGAATATAGTTTGTTACGTATTTTTATACGTTGATTGTACCCTTAAAACGATGTAATTTGGAGTATGTGATTTTTGCGTATCGAATAATCCTGCTTTCTGGTAACGAAACAACTCGAAAAAAACCTTGAATTTCAAATCTTAACCACTGCTCAAATATACTAAAATTCGGTAAAAATACCTTCTGATTACTACCAATATTTATCATTTCTTAGTGCAAAATAGTGGATAAAATAGTTTTATAAAAGAAACGAGTTTCGGGAATGTGGTTTGGATGGAGTTTATACGTTGATTGTACTCATAAAATTATTCAGTTTGGAGTATCTCATCTTCGTGTACAATACTTCAGCTTGCAGGTAATGAAACAACGTGGGTAATACCCTATTGAATTTAAAACCTATGTCACTACTGTATTAAATTTAACAATCTACCACCCCAATACTGGTAACATGTATCATACTTTATTGCGAAACTGTGAAGGAAAGAGTTTTATTTATAAAATTGAAGAATCGGAAATATGATTTGATATGGAGTTTTTACGTTGATTGTGTAATCTTAACTATTTATGTGTCACTGCCTCATGTGTTTGCATAAATAGGGACTTTTGTTTTAATAAACTGGAGCTATTTCACCTTCAGCTTGTTAACAATAACTATTCTAGAAATACACTAATGGATTTCAAACCTTTGCTAGCAGTTGAAAGGTATTAAAATTTAAGAAAATGATATCTCTTAACTAGTAACATTTATTATTCCTCATTGCAAACGAGTGAAGAAAGGAGTTTTATAAAGAAAAGAAAAATCTGTAATATGGTTTGTTACGAATTTTTATACGATGATTGTACTTGATTGTCTCTTGAAACGATTTAACTTGGAGTATGGGATCCTCGTGTATATACATCCAACGTTTTGGTAACGAAACAACGCGGGAAATGTCCTAATGAATTTAAAACTTATATCACTGCTTAAAGTTATTAAAATTTTAAGAAATACCACCCCTTTACAAGAAACATTTATAATTTCTTATCCAGCTTGCTGGTAAAGAAACAACGCGAGAAATAACCTAATGAATTTGAAACGTATGTCACTGCTGAAAGGTAATAAAGTTTAACAAAATGCCACTCCATTACTAGTAACATTTATCAAACCTTAGTGCGAAATGGTGAAGAAAGAGATCTATTAAGAGAGACAGAGAGAGAAGAATCGAGGAGAAAAACTAGAGTTAAAAGTGGCCACTCACCTATTCTGCGATCTTAGGCTGATTCCAGTTCTGGTTTCTTTCCCCCTGAAGATGACGGGTCTTCTGGCCCACCAATCACAGCTCATCCTTCCAAAAGGGCTGCCTACTAGGTATATAAGCAGCAGCAGGCCCAGAGCCTAACATTTCATAACTTCTATGGAGTCCAGAAGGAGCTGTTTGGACTAATAGTGCCGACTCGGACTTACCTTTACCACGTACTTTTATACCAAAGGCAAGTATATTCAACGTTTTCCGCTCCGTTCTTTCGTTTTACTACTTAAAATTAAGATACTTTAATTTTAAAATTTTAATTATTCTAAAGTTTCCGCTGAAAGAGTTAAATTGATCTCGATTTGATCGCGCAGTTTCCAGATTTTATACATGATATGAACTTAGCACATTTGTTGCGAAAAAGTCAAAAATTGTTTGCCGTGTAATCGGTGTCGTTGGGGACGTTGAATTATTTTATTAGTAGTATTCCCTGAATACTGAATAATTCGGAATAATTAATAATTCGGCAATTATTTTATTAGTAGTATTCCCTGAATACTGAATAATTCGGAATAATTAATAATTCGCAATTATTTTACTCGCTTAATTCGTTTTCCGCGCTAAACATTTTCGCATCTTTGAGTATTTATTCAGCTTCAGCGAATGGAATTTCTCGCAAGTGAATTTATAACGATTAAAACTTCGAAAAACTATATTAGACTAATGAATTGAATTGATAAAAATTCTCGTTTTAATTGCCGCCTTCGGTAAGTCATAAACCGGATGAGACATGTAGAGTCGGCGATGAGTTTCAGCAGATGCATCTAAGACCCAAAAAATCATTTTCTTACTATCCAACAAAGGCCAGCTCGAACGTACCCATTCCATCAATAACGAGCTCGTGAAAACTGTAAGAAATCCGACTGTCCATTTAATTTCCCTAATTATCAGGGTACTATGAACGGGGAAAGGCACTCGACCTTCAGTAGAGGGAGTGGAACTTCCTCAGATGCAGACTTCCGCAAGCACCTGTTGCATACAAAAACAGCAAAAACCGAAGAAGAAAAAGTTAGTGACTATCTCTAGATCAACTCGCATTTTCCCGCTCTTGGCTGCAATTCGAGCAAAAACGAAAAGCTCTTGACAAATTGCCGCTTTGACCTGACACCCAATCTGAAGCAGTCACTTTCTCCCAAGGTTGTGGTCGAAAGGAAATTCAGAGCGTTTGAAAGAAGGATGCTCTGTTAGGCAGAAATGATGTTTTCCATCTTGGTCGACAGCGTAATAGTCATGTCAGTTTCTCTAATTCGCCCTGGCGGATTTATGCAAACACCGTGCTACCGCAACTTCGAAACAATGGCTGGAGGCAGTTTGATCAGTTTTTGTTCACGCTTATTTGTTGCGGAAAGACTTTCTTTTTCTTGTCTTTAGTAGAGTAGAATTCCAGTGTTGGAGTGAGAACTCTCGCTTGAACTGAATTGCTTAATCGGGTTAATGTTTCGTGTGCTTTTTTTGGTTTTGTGAAAACTCGCGTGTGAATGCTTTTTTGTATTGATATTCCCAGTTTGATAATGATTAATTATTTCTGAGTATAATTTATAGACATTTTGAATTTAATTGAATTGCTTAATCAAATTAGTCTTA
Source organism: Metellina segmentata (assembly GCA_947359465.1). NCBI lineage: Eukaryota > Metazoa > Arthropoda > Arachnida > Araneae > Tetragnathidae > Metellina > Metellina segmentata. Next base: position 133,073,088 of record OX375872.1, read on the forward strand.
TGGTACGCAGTTTTTGCTTGTGAAAACTCGCGTATAAATGCTTATATGTATAGATATGCTTGAGGATGATTAATAATGTATTTTTTTAATGTAATTTAGAGACGTTTTGAAAATTAATTGAATTGCGTAATCAAGTGAGTCTTATGTTATTTTACGCAGCTTATGGGTGTGAAAAGTTGCGTACAAATGTTATGTATTAATATTTTGGAGATTGAAGACATATTATATAATTCTAAGTATAATTTAGACACTTAAAAAATTAATGGAATTGCTTGTTCAGTTATGGTGCAAAGTTTATGATTGTGAAAACTAGTATGAATGGTTTTTATGTGTGAATAGCTGAATATATTTTTTGAGACATTTTGAAGATTAATTAGATTGCTTAATCAAGTGAGTCTTATGTCTTGCAGTTTATGGTTGTGAAAGATCGCATATAAATGCTTTTATGCATTAATATCTCAGATTGAAGACATTTTATAATCATGTATCGTTAAATATTGTTAAATATCGAACTTCTTGTTAAGTCACGCTGCGAAGTTTATGGTCGTAAAAGCTTGCGATTAAACGTTTTTATTGTATTAATATTTTGGATTGAGAATAATTTATACAATATTAATATTATGATTACAGTTGTAGCAATGTCCTGAGAGATATTGAATTTTTGTACCTATTTGGTATCGAAGATTTGCAAAGAAAATCTATAATTATTGTACTGATGTTTTGAAATTTTATGATCGAAATTCACCTTTACGGTAGGGAAGAGTTTAATTTTTTTCTTAGAAAATTTTATATTTGTTTACACTTTTGAATGTAACACTTTATAGTTATGAAAGTTATGAAGTCTCGTTAAATAAATATTGTAGATCAGTGTCGTTTGATACGAAGTTCTACGTGTTATATTGTAGATGATCGTAGATACCACGTTAAACTAATGCATTTTTTCATATTCGTAAACTTAACTGTTGCATTGTACAAGACATGTCAGTAATTAAAACGTTGGATTTGTAGCCGGCTTAATACTTTTCACTTTCTCACGTTGGGTTGGCGTGGAAGTTTGGAGAGTGGGGTGCCAGCTCAGGTGTTGCTTCGTCATCTGACCGTGGTTCAAATTACGTGGCGTTGTCCTCGGATCTTTCCCTTAAGGGACTGATCCCGGACCGTCGTCAATAGCCCGTTGTGTTGCTCTAGTACGACGTTAAATAAAATTACCATTACCATTACCATTACTTTTCACTTTCCATTTAAAACGGATTTTTACTCTCCTACAAAGTTATTTTTGCATTTAATACTTTAAAAATGATATTGACAATATGTATAAATATTTAAATGATAGTTTAAAACCCTGTTACCATTTTGAATAAGTATATTTTACTATTATTTTTTTATTACAGAATAATTGTTTTGCAAATACTTGAGCTTTTTGCAAGCTCCTTTATTCCTGAACTGTTTGTGTCGGCCAACCGGTATAGTGGTTAAGGTGTTAGCCTCTAGATCGGAAGGTTTCTTGTTCGAATCCGGGTCCGGGCATGGATGTTTGTAAGCGTATGGTGTAGAGGCGGCTGGTGCACCTTAAATCTGTCGTGGCCGAAAGTCCTCACGTTGGGTTGGCGTGGAAGTTTGGAGAGTGGGGTGCCAGCTCAGGTGTTGCTTCGTCATCTGACCGTGGTTCAAAATTACGAGGTCTTGTCCTCGGATCTTTCCCTCAGGAGATTGATCCCAGACCGTTGTCAGTAGCCCGTTGTGTTGCTCTAGTACGACGTTAACAAAAATTACCATTATCATCCTGAACTGTTTGCGCCGACCAACCGATATAGTGGTTAAGGTGTTAGCTTCTAGATCGGAAGGTTCCTGGTTCGAATCCGGGTCCGGGCATGGATGTTTCTTAGCGTATGGTGTAGAGGCGGCTGGTGCACCTTAAATCTGTCGTGGCCGAAAGTCCTCACGTTGGGTTGTCGTGGAAGTTTGGAGAGTGGGGTGCCAGCTCAGATGTTGCTTCGTCATCTGACCGTGGTTCAAAATTACGAGGTGTTGTCCTCGAATCTTTCCCTTAAGGGATTGATCCCGAACCGTCGTCAGTAGCCCGTTGTGTTGCTCTAGTATGATGTTGACTAAAATTACCATTACCATTACCTGAACTGTTTGCGAACCACACATCCTTGACCTCTAAAGGACTGTCAGTGCTATTTGAATTTACTGAACACAGTAATGTAAAGGAATAACATGATTTTTACCGAATACCGTACGGGATCGCATGAATTTTACCTAGAGGAGTTCAAATTCAAGCTCCGCGTATTTTCTCCTGAACTGTTTGCGAACACGTCCTTGACCTCTAAATTATTGTCAATGCAATCTGAATTTATCGTACACACAGTATCATACGGGAATAGCATTCCATATGTCACATGAATTTCAGCTGAAACAGTTCAAAACCAATCTCGGGCAGTTACTCCTGAACTGTTTGCTAAGCAGAGTCATGACACATCCTTGACCCCCCTCCAGAGAATTGTCTATACGATCTGAATTTATCGTACACAGTGAAGCAAATTCGGAACATTTACTCCTGAACTGTTTGCGAAAAACTTATCCTTGACCTCTAAATGATTGTCAATACGATCTAAATTTATCGTACACATTAACGTAAGGGAATAACATGCCATATATCACTTATGAATTTTAGCAAAAACAATTCAAAACTAAGCTATGCGTATTTGTTCTTGGACTTTTTGCGAACCAGAGCCCTGACACATCCTTGACCTCTAAACGATTGTTCATATGATCTGAATTTATCGTACACAGTGGAGCAAGCTCGGGGCATTTACTCCTGAATTGTTTGCAATCCATATATCCTTGACCTCTAAATGATCGTCTATTCCATCCAAATTTATTGTACACAGTACCGTGCGAGAATAGAATAATATAGCTATAACAGTTAAAAAACAATATCGGGACATTTACTCCTCAACTGTTTGCGAACCACACATCCTTGACCTCTAAATTATTGTCCATTCGATCTGAATTTCTCGTTCATAGTACCATACGGAAATAGTGTGCCATAGCTCACATGAATTTCAGCGAAAACAGTTCAAAATTAAGATCGGTGTATTTACACCTGAACTATTTGTTAACCAGAACCATGACACATCCTTGACCTCTAAATGATTGTCCATTCGATCTGAATTTATCGTTCATAGTACCGAACGGGAACAGCATGCCATAGCTCACATATGAATTTCAGCGAAAGCAGTTCAAAAGCAATCTCGGGGCATTTACTCCTGAACTGTTTGAGAACCAGAGCCATGACACATCCTTGACCTCTAAATGATTGTCAATACGATCTGAACCTCGGGTCACCGATTAAATACATCTCTCCGTGCGGAATGACCCCCCTCTCGGAGCAGTTTTCTTCATGAATCTTCATTCTTCCAGCATCGCCATCTACTTTTTCATTGCTGAAGTTATTTCTTGCTTACTCTTCTAAACACCCCGCGGGCAGGTAAAAAGTTGCGACCAAGAATCAAGATTGTAATCAAGTGTTTTTCCTTCTGGCATTTTTTCTCCGTGTTGCTCTAAAGTGTTTTGGATGATATTCTCTTGTAGAAAGAAAATTGCTCCTTTTTTTCTTCTGCTCGTCGGGCTAGTGCTGACGTAAAAACCTGATTGAAATGCTGAATTGGGCTTTAAGAAAGTACTATAATTGGTATTCAAAGCGTGATGTGAGAAGACCGAGCGATGTTTTAAATGGGGTTCCGAGATTATTATGGGTTAATCATTCTTTTCGGCTGCTTGAGATGTTTTGTCATAAAGGTTTGTTTCTTTTCCTAGTTAAGCGAAAACTACCAGTCACGGATTTTGTTTTGGTTCGCATTTTATTCCGCGGATTAAAGTGTTTTTATTTTTTTTGGCGGGGAGGGATGCTGCTTTGTCTCAGCAGTGCGATTTTCGCTGGACAGAAATAAATAAAACTACTGGGTTAGATTTTAGTTGGTTAGTAATTTTAATTAACGTCGCACTGGCGCAACACAAGGGGCTATGGGTGACGGTCTGGGATCAACCCCGGAAGGGAAAGATCTGAGGGCCACACCACGTAGTTTTGACTCTCGGTGAGATGACGAGGTCACACCTGAACTGGCACCCCACTCTCCATATTTCCAGATCAACGTGCGGAAGGTATGTGGCCCCGACAGATTTAACATGCACCAACCCTTTTTGTACATGATGGTCATTGGTTGGATTCCAACTCGCAAGCCCTGGTTGCTAATCCGTTACTATTCCAACCGGGATACCGCTGAGCGTGGTAAGTGTTTAGGTTAAAGTAATTTTATTGGCTATTTTCGTTCGTGAAAGTGAGATTGTGTATTGAGTTGAGCGGTTAAGCCTTTTATTAAGTGCTATGCTATAGAGTCAAGTAATAACGACCCTGAGCAATCCTTTGTTCCAGGAAATTTGTGGGTGGCGGGAGCCCAATTGGAAGAATAACGGGATAGTAACCGGAAAGTTGCGAGTTCAAATCCTACCGAAGACCATCGTGTACAAAGGGGACTGAAGCCCGTTAAATTTGTCGTTGCCTCAAATGTCCTCATGTTGGCATGGTGTTAAAATTTGGAGAGTGGGGTGCAAGCTCAGGTGTGACCTCGTCATCTGGCCGTGGTTCAAAATTACGTGGCGAGGTCCTCGGATCTTTTCCTTCCTGTTTGATCCCGGACCGTCACCAATAGCCCGTTCCGTTGCTACAATACGACGTTAATTAAAATACTTATTTACCAGGAACTTTCTAGGCGAGTATTACTCTTCGTTTGTGTGTGGTAAACGGATTGCTGATTTTCACACCTTATAAAGTATTGCAAGAAATCCATTGCTCTTAGCCCTCAGAGTAGTGAGCAGTTTTGACGAGATATCTCGTCCTTCAAGATGTGACCAATTTTTCCAGTGAAGAGAAATCTCATCATCAAGATATTGGCGATTTTTTATGTTGACTGGATCAAGATCTAGTCAATATTTCTTTAATGACGAGGTATTTCGTACATTAATATCTAATCCGTTTTGTTAATGATGTGTGATAGCTCGCCTAGACAACAACACCAGAGGACAAACCGGCCCGCAGGCCACATATGGCCAACTAAACATTATCTTCATTTATTAAATATTAAAAATATTTAATATCTCAATTTAAAAGATAAAACCAAATTCAATCGAGGCTTTTTACTCTTTTGTCGTTTTAAAATATTTAGTACCTCAATTTACAAGACGAAATCAAACTCAATCAAGGCTCTTTATTTATAGTTCTATTTTTTTTAAATACTTAACATTTCAATTTGTCGAACTCAAACAAGACGCTACTTGTGTGTTAAATATTAAAAATACTTAATATCTCTCAGTTTAAATGACACACATAAAAACAAACTGAATCGAGTCTCTTTACTTATTCCATTTTAAAATGCTTGATAACCTAATACGCAAGAATAAATCAAACTCCCGATCGAAGCTGTTATTATTCCATTTTACTTATAACTTAAGATTTGAATTTGCTGTGTGTGATTATTCAACTAAAATGCATTTGGTAGCTCAAAAGGTTATTAGGATGTAGCAGTTGCAAAATTCATAGGCATTGAAAAATTATGATACATAAATTTATAAAACTTTATAAATTATATATAATTTTTAAACACTTCTCAGTTTACTAGGACCTTATTTAAATGATGAAGCTCGTTCCTGCCGCCATGAAGTGTTTATTCTGACGAAGCATTCGTATTTCTGTCTAATTAATCCTGGTGCAGCTAAAGAAACGTGTAGGGGAAATCCAAAAATATAGTCATCAAATCGGGCATATTTCCTTTAAGGGCCATCCATGTGCAATTTTCTTGCTCCACATACCGGAAGAAGCTAGACTTCCTAGAAATAATTACGAAGAAACGGCTAGGTCCTGCCTCATTAACACATGTGGTCAAAACAGGACCATAGCCAAACAAAAAAACAGTCATTAAAACAGACAAGTGTCTCGGAGTCTGCCGGAACGGTCAGATGAAAAATCTAACCATTCTAGTAAAACTGTCAAATTAATATTCGTCGAGCAGCATTTTCAGGTTTCTTTTACTTGTGAATCCACTGTCAGTTCATTGGAAGTAGCTTAACTTTCTGGAAATTAATCTTAAGTTCAATACACTAATGGCCACTTAGACAGGTGATGACAGCAAATTAAGATAACGATCGACCTCCGTGATTAATTGCATAATCGTCAACATTTGGAGCCCGGTTCTGAAATCCGATTACAAATTTCTTAAAATTCCCACACTACACCGTGCCAATGCGGTTTGGCACCCAACGTAAGATTGGCGCCACAGCTATTAAAAATATTTGTGATGCGGGACGACGGCAACCTTGTCATTTGGAGATAAATTGAGATCGTTGACATGCCAGTTGTCCAGTCAACGAACAGGCCAGGAGTGATCGTAATCAATTCTCTTTTTATTCATGTAGTCTAGTTTTGCCAGCAGTGATATGTAGATAAACGGTGGGATACAGTGCATATAAAACTGCTCGGGATTGTCTTTAGTGCCTAATCCCCATCGGCGATTGGCACTTTATTAGCGTTTTATTGGGGATCATTTTCTTCTGGCATGTGGTCTCGGGAAATTGATTGCAGAGTACGATAAGTTTCCAGAAATCGAAACATCCGAATTATAAATAAGAATATTATACTTAAGTCTCAAGTAAAGAAGAGGGTGGATGAAACACATTTTTATGCGCTAGCCAAAAACACAGTATCTACAAATTTGTTTTGACGGTTGTTGCATTTTGTGTACATAAATTTCTGGTACTTAACAATATTAACCCTCCTGGCAGTTGTATCTAGAAAACATCTCGTCATTAGCAAAACTGACCACATCTTTCTGGACGAGATATCTCGTCATTCGAAAAACTGTACCGATATTCATCTTGTCGTCATCAAAAAATCGGCAGTATCTTAATGACGAGATAACTCGTCAGTAGAAAAAACATGACGATCGTGAACACGCCACTAATAAATAATAGGCCATATCTTGATGATTATGTATGTCGTCAGTAGCTAAATTGGTTAGATCTTGATGGGCAACATATCTCGTCATAAGAAAAAAACTGATCAGATCTTGATCTCGTCATTATCGAAAAATGGCAATATACTGACGAGATTTCTCGACAGTAGAAAAATTGGTTAGATATTGATGGACGAGATATCTTGACAATGGAAAAATTAGTTAGATCTTTATGGACGAGATATCTCGATTATACAAAAATTTGGTTAGAGCTTGATGGACGAGATATCACGTCAATACAAAAAATTGTGTGACCGGGTCTTGATCTTGTCATCATCAAAAAATCGATAGAACCTTAACGACGAGATATCACGTCATTTGCAAAATTGGACAGATAGAAGAGATATATCTCATCAGAAAAAAAATTAACCGATCTTGATATCGTCATCATAAGGAATCGGTAATATCTCGATGACGGGGTATCTCGTCATTAGCAAAATTGCTCAAATATTGATGGGCGAGATATCTCGTCGAAACCAGTTGAAGAGAGTAGAGAGAGAAAAACAATTGAAGTATGTAGTTGTATAATCACTCCATCAACTGATATATTACTACTTACAATTCATAAATATCAGACTAGAATGGAGATAATTACATAAAGACTGAATTTAGAGATAGTTAAATAAAGACTGAATTTGAGATAATTACATAAAGACTGAATTTGGAGATTTTTCTTTCATGACTTTCACGGCATCCTAGATGTTGACCCTAGATACGGGTTTAATTGCAATCGATTTTGAAGTTGAAAGTCATCTTCGTTCATCTTTACTCTTTTAAACTACACACAAACAAACAAACAAGTGATAACATAAACGAAAAATTGCACATTTCTCTTCTTACTAGATAGATTGGAGATATGAATTCACAATTCATTTGACATGGACAATAGCATATATGAAGGATGAACTTTATTGATACATTAATCTAGAATTGACTTTCACTGGTTTCCTTAAACATTCACAAATCTATCAATGGTATGTAAGTGGTAATGCATATCGAGCTACTACTTGCATGTAAATACCGTTTAACTACCCCAATTAGATACTGCACTAATGATACTGATGTAATGATAATGATAATGTAAAAGGATAATGCATTCAGAAATAACACGCTTAGAGCATTCATTTTTTTCTACATCTTGACACATTCAAATATATTTGTTCAGAGAGATGTGATAATTTATAAAATTTGTAATGTTTTTTTGCACTTAAAAAGGTGATAACATATGTCTGATTTTATTTTATTTACTTTACAGCTATGTATTTTACTTGGGTCGCCCAAGTGTTTGTGTTTGCTACAGGCTTGATCCTTGTGAACTCAGGTGAGTAGCTCAAGTTCATCCATAAAAAAATTAGTTTCAATTTGAATTTCTTAAAAATTGAATCAGGTTGTTTTTTGAATTTGGAAAAGAAATCTCAAACGTTCATTACCTTAATACATATATACATATACATACATATATATATATACATATATACATATTATTCCATTAATAGTATTAGAGGTAAATTGTTCAAATTAATCTTTCGAAAAATCTTTCAAAGATATTTTTAGTGTAATCTATTAAAAAATGAATTAGTTTCTTCTCGATTTTTGAAAAGAAATCCCAATTGAATCTTATGGTTTTCGAATTACATTGGGGTCCATTTGTATAGATATTTCAACGGACAGATCAGACAATTCAAAAGAAAAAATAAAATTAGCAAAAATATGAATACAATTTCTAATATGAATTTATAAAAACATATAAATTGATTAGAAATATATGTAATATAATATTTCATTGATATTATTAGGTAGATTGGTCAAAATTTACCTTTTAAAAATACCTTTGTTTCAATTTCATAAAAAAAGTTAAATCGATTTCGAATTTTAAAAATATATTAGAAATATTTCTTACCTTAAAAATGATTTCAGAATTTCACTTATACTCCAGATACATCTGTATTTCAGTTTCAAATACATCTTGTTTTAAGAGCACATAAAAAAATATGCATCGCAAATTGTATAAAATTTAATGATTAGAAATATATAAAGTAAATATCTAAAGTCTATTACACTTATGTTTCATTGATAGTACTAGGTAAGTAGTTCAAGTTAATCTTTCAACTAGACCTTTTGCTTTATAAAAGTCGAATTAGGTTGTATTTTTCAATTTAGAAATGAAATCGCTTAAGTTTCTGATCTAAAATTATCCTTTCATGGTTTCGGAATATCAGAGATATTTTAGATCCATTTGCTTACATATTGTAAGAGCAAAAAATGCATTATAAAGTATAAAATGAGTATGCAAATACATAAAATTATAAAATTTATAACATGAATTAAATGTATTATTTCATTAATATTATCATGAAAGTTCAACTTAAACTTTCAAACATATTTTCATTTATAATTCATAGATATAAATTAAGTCGATATTTTCAGATTTTTTAAAAGGAAATTCCACAATTGTTTCTTATCTTAAATGGCTAATTTTCCTTCAGGATTTCACTGATTTACCTTAACCATTTGTATATATACGTATTTTAATAGCACTAGAGCTAGAAATGAAAACCGAATAGGTACATAAGACAATGAAATGTCTTATAAATATTATGTCATTAACGTATTAAAAATCTATATTAATGAATAATAAAAAAGGTTAAGTGTTATTAATACGCTTTAAAAAAATGAAATGCTTTTTAAAATACCAAGAAAGTTATTGAAAGTGAAAAGGAAAGATATTATTATGAATGTATTTTTAATTAATAAGTACTTAAAAACAAAAGATTAAAAGTAAAACAAAAAGTAAAAGTATATATAGATATGTGTTGATCTTAAGTAATTGACAAACTGAAGTACCATTTTCTAATTATTCATTACGCAAAACTCTAGAGAACATTATATTGCGTACTAATCTGTATTAAGTTAATGGCCAATAAATGTAGTTTTCTAATGATTTACAGTCATTTCAAATCATGAACTCTTGAATATATATAGTAGTAGCTGTGTATTAATCTGTTTTATTGACCAATTGAAGTTCATTTTTCTATTGATTAAATTCATTCTGTAAAACTCTCAAGAACATTATACGAGTGTTGCTGTTTGTTACTCTGTTTCAGTTACTAAGCAATTGAAGTACATCTTTCCAATGATTAGTTCCTAACGTAAAAGTCTTAAGAACATCATACGAGTGTAACTGTACAGTAATCTGTTTCAATTTATTGACCATTGAAGTCCATTTTCTAATGATTTACAATTAATTCCTAAGTAAAATTCTTAAGAAAATTTATACGAAAGAGATAAGATAGTTTTATAAGATATTGACCAATTTAAGTACATCTTTATAATCACTTTTGATAGAAATAAAAATATCACATTCTTGATGTGACTTCAAATTTTTGACTCATTGAGTTCCGTCTTTATGAAAAGATGAAAAACTAATTAAATATATAATTAGGATTATTTATGCATTGCTGAGGGCTAAAGGTTACGAGTCAAATTTCTTATGATATGACATTGATAGATCCGATCAAAGTAAGATGGATACAACGAAACACTTCAGCTAGATTTAAAACAAGCATGATTACCATCTGCGAATATGCCGATGCATCTGTTATTATAACAATACGTTTTCAACCTGTCACTTTCAATATAAAGAGGTTGGTCAAGCTCTCCACGCCTACCAATTCAAAACCCTCCAGTGGGACATTCATCAAGATGATTTATCCCCCCAACATGCGCACATGACATCGTTATTGTGCAATAAATCAAAAGCCGGCAGCTGAAGCTGTGATTGTATTGAATGTATAGGTTCCGAACAGACTTCGGGCAGATTGCTAACAAGAGTGTGAATGATAACACCGCTTTTGGCAAGGACAAAACAGACCGACGATAGGTGTTTAGCGTGTCCTGAATACTTAATTTCCACTTGATTAAGTAGGAAACCCGCACATCCAGATACAGAAGCAGTCGCACCAAGCTTTCAGCCAGCGTGGGCGAAGCCATATGTTGAATATGCTTTCGTTACCTGGGTCATTAGGTGGTCTTATTAGCGATTCATCTGATCGGAATAGGCTTAGCAAATAACTTTGAGGCGATACCATCTTGTGTATGCACGATACTGAAAGATAAGAGCAATGGCATGAGTGCCATTTCGCAACTGGAGGAATCATGCCACTTTTGCTCGCGCAAGTTTAGTTGCTGTTGATTTATCCACTTTGGGTTGTCACTCAGCTATGATTAGCAGCGTAATTTAAATGTATATCCCTTGTTATGTAGATCTCTCAAGAGGCTTAAGGAAAAAGAAAAAATATAAAGAAAGAATAGAGCCGACAATTCCTTACCATAATTTTTAGCCTAATAGAAAAGGAAATTTGTGGTTTTTTCGGATCTGCCTGGACCAGAACGATTTTCAACTTTTAATCTGTCTGGAGCAATGATTTTCAATTGTGTACCACGACACAACGGTGTGCCTTAAGGATGTTTGAGCGGTATAAATTGTGAAAGATTTATTCATCAGAGCAATTAAATTTTGAGCTTATGACAAATGTGTTCACATATACACAACCCTACACTAATGGACCGGACGCCAGCGGATTTGTTTAGAATCTGACTACTTGTTTAGGGGTGTCTTTCGTGGTATGGCTTGGGACCTTTTCATGTTGTTCCTGGTAAATTGAACTCCGACGCATACATGAACATTTAGGAAAATCAGGTTCTTCCTACGCTCTGGCAATTTTATGGAATGGACGAATGTTACTTCAAGGACGACAACGCTCCATGTCATGTTGCAGCCTCTGTCAGGCAGTGGTATAAAGATATGGATGTCAAACGTCTTCCCTGGCATACTCAGTGTCCCGACCTAAACCCCATAGAACATTTTTGGGACGAGTTGGAGCAACGCTTACGGGCCAGCGAACCACGTCCTAAATCTACAGCTGAGCTGGCGACATTCTTGCAGCAGTAATGAACACTAATACCCATAGTTGTATATCAAAACCTTGTTGAAAATATGCCCAGAAGGGTTACTAGTGTAATTGCAGCACGTGGGGGACCATCCCCCTATTAAAGCCTGTATTATTTCCCTTATACCATCACATCTTGATGTCCGGTCCATTATTGTAGGGTAGTGTGAGTTCAAGTAATACTTGCATAAATAATTTGAGTGATATTGTTTTACAGTATAGTAAAACAGATAAATTGTCTGGAAAGATCTTTTTAAAATGCCTTTTGGAACAAAAATGGTTAATAATTAGTATTACATTTTCAAGTAATACTTGTTATATTTACTTGTTATACTTGTTGTAATGCTCTTTAATCATGTGTAATCATCATAAGCGTGTTGTAATTATCGTTTATGTGCGCATGGGATGAATAAGGTTGAAAATGGATTATCTAGATGACATATTTTATATCTTTAACCCTCTGAGCAACACGAGATTTCCGAGTAGGGTAGTTTTGCTTTTGCCTCATAACACACTTTTAATGGCTAGAAGACTACATGAATTGAATGAAAGAAAACATGGATACTTTCAACCTTTAAAAAGTATCTATCGCTTTTTTCCTCAGATGTGTGAATCAGTTTTGGAAAGATTTAATTGGTCGCTTCCTTAGAGTAGAATCATTTAGTAAGATTTTAGTAATTTTCTTAGAATACAATGCTTTGTAAACGTTCCATTGGTCATCTACTACTTCTTTTTTTGGAGGTGAATTTTTTGTTTGTTGAACTTTTTCAAAGAGTTCTATCGTCATTTGACCGTGATTCACAATTAAGTGGTGCTGTCCTCGGATCTTCTCTTCGGGTTTTGAGCCCGGACCGACGCCAATAGCCCATTATGTTGTTCCAGTGTGACGTTCCTACCTACTTACCGTAGAGATCTGTTGATTCTTTCCTCAGAATCGAATTCTCTGGTAAGATTCTTTTGGTCATTTCCTCAGAATCAAATTCTTTGAAACGATTTTATTGGTATACTTGCCTTAAAATTATTTTGGAATTAATCTATTGGTCCTCTTCTTAATACTGTAAATATTATGTTGTTAATTTTCTTATAATAGAATTCTTTGAATTGTTCTGCTCCTTTCCTTGGAAGTGAATCCCTTGGAAAGATTGTATGGTCACGAAGTAAAACCTGGTTCGAATTCATACAGGGATGACTTCGGGTTACAAGGTGGAATTATGCTTGTGAACCCTCGGAGGGTTAAAGGGATTTCGAATTGGTTTTAAAAACAACTTACGATTGGAACTCGATGCATAGCACTATTTATAAAAATGAAAATATTTGAAAATGCCAGAATTAAAATAGAAATCGAATTGTATAAAAATAATACGTGAAGGACAAACATGATGGGAACTGAATTAAATTTCGCAATAAGTATAAAATTTTTATATCTGTATACTAAAAAGAACTACAATATTTACATTTATATCAATAAAATAATTCTCAGACTGGTTTTCAACATCAATCTTTATTTTAGAAAGTAACAATTTCATCAAAACGTAAACATTTCAAGAACGTATTCAATTAAGTTGAAGTTAAGTTTTTTTTAATGAAATTAACTTAATAGTAATGAATTTATATAAATATAAATTTTGTGTGATTCACATTATTCCACGATTTAATTTAGCCACCATCTTTCGGCAAGAGCCTCTTATCCAAGTTTAATAAATTCTGACATGGAGTGACAGGAAAAATACTTAAGTAACAAGCAAAACAGGTACGAAAGCAGTCATATGTTTCAGTAATTAAAAAGTTAGTAAAACAGATTCTAATTATTGTGTCAAGCTTTCTGTCGAACTTATGTAAACTTAATCCCAGGCAGATGTCAAATGCAGCAAGTACCTAGCAGCTGATAACACACATCAGAATTTCATTACAATCGAAGGTTTACAAGGTAATCAGCTGATTCCAATCTAATTTCGCGTCTAACAAGAGAGGAGACAAAGTCAGAAGCTTGTCAAAATTAACAGGTTTCATTGATCATGTCTCTGCTTGTTGTATTTGATATGAAGTCGATGAGATATAAATTAAATCTTTTGAACATGAGCCCGAATAAGACGTATTCAAATGAATAACTAATGAATGGAGTAAGTAAAAGAATCAAATCAAGGTTTGTTTGGTTACTATTTATATTTCTATTAAGTCGCCGATCAACTGTATCGTCTTTCAATGATATTATTCCAAGTAAAGCCATTGTTATTTTATTGATATAAACAGGTTTTACGGATCCTTGCTATTGGTATCTTTATTTATACGAAAAATGCTTTTAAATTAGAGAATTTGGAAACTATGAAGCGACCCAAAAATATAATTTGCCTTGCAGTATTAGTGGATAGTTATGAATTCTTGAGAAAAACATTCTACTTAACTACGTATGTATAAAATTGATATTTTCCTAGATGAGTTTAACGGAATCTATCAAGATAATTGTACCATAGAAGGTAGATTTAGCTTCAAAAGAAATCATATTAAAATTAAAGATTGCGTCATTATCTGCCACCTAAAGAAAATTTAAAGTTTCTAAAATAATGAAACTATCTTAGATATTGCAGACATATCTAGTTCGCAACAGGAAAAACAGACAGCATTTTCTCACGATAAGCTTTTCAGTTTTCTTTAATAGCTTCTAAACAAATCAGGAATAAAAAATTTTCCAAGCACAATTATTTTATTTTGAGACATTTCATTCAGACACTTCGCGTAGATATTACGTGTGTCTGCGCTAATTGCATATAAATGGTGTATTTTTTAATTTATGGTGGAGATTCGTTCACAGAGATATTAGCTTCGTGTTCTTTTCTCAAATAGGCGGTCAACGTCCTTTTATTGCGTATCTGAGTGTGTTTAGTATTAATATGCGATGGGTCTCATAACTGCGGTAGATAAGTTGTGCCTGAAGGTAAACCCACGTTTCTCTGCGAAGCTATATCGCTGAAGATGACAACTCTCACAAAACAAGTCACTAAGAACAAGAACTTGAATACTAAATAGTTATTTACATGGGGTCATCTCAATACTGAACTCCGAGCATTGAGCTTTCTCTCCAAAGGTATATATATATATATATATATATATATATATATATATATATATATATATATATATATATATATGAGCGCTTAAAAGTGAAAAGAACAAGTTTGAAGTATAGCTGACAGTATAAATTTAGAGAATAGCATTTTTAAATGTGTAGAGCATTCCGATTTCTATTTGGATAAAAAAAAACATTCAAATTGTACGAGCGCTTAAAATTACAAAGGACAATTTTGTATATAACTGACAGTAAATTTAGAGAGGAATTTTTAATTGCGTGTACATAATTTTGATTTCACTTGAATAACAAACGCCATTCAAATTATATGACCTCTCTTAAAAGTGAAAAAGATAATTTTGCATTATGACTATAAATTTAGAACAGCACATTTAAATGTGTGTCCTGCCAGTTTCTACTTGATGATGACTGATCAAACTAATGAGTGATTGAAAATTGCACTTTTGAATGGTTTTCATTAGTTTTGTATAATACCCGAATCTAAAATTTTCTTAATTGATAGGAAAATTGTTTGAAATTCTATCGACCTAAAAGAAATAAATTTAAATAGCTCAATTTTTACATTTTATGGTTTGAAACTATAAAAATAAAAGCACATGGTATGTAATTCTTCAAAAATTTTATTTATTATTCCTTTTAGAAGTAAAATACTAAGAATATGTCTGCTGAGTTATAAGCGTAGTAATAAACATTTAAAACATGCTTGATGCAGACGATATAGAAGATAAATCGGGTAATAAATCACATAAATAGAACAATTGAATGGCAAATAGTGATATATCTATATACAAAACCTCATGGAGGGTCTGCGTTAAATAATTATAAACATCATTTTATTACCACTTCCTAAAATCTGCAAACTTTTATAACTCAAATATTTGTATTAAACAGCAATTGAATCCAAAAGTATGTGTTAAAAATAATCTTCACCTGGTATGCATATATACAAAAACTGCATGCAAGTAATCACTGTATAATTAGAAATATTATTTTCTTCCATTTTCTCAATAAACTCTTCCGAAGACATCTGCTCGCAAATTATTTCGCATAAGCCGATTGTAAAGAACCATATAAAAGGTACGCTTACAGACGGAAACCCGCGCAGCTGAACTTTCTTTAAATCCTTTTTTCTTCTTGCGTGTAAGAACTTTCACTAGTTAATAAAAAAAGACTCCTGGACTAGTTTTCTCCACACCAAATAAACCCATTCATCCATGTAGTAATCTGAGCAATAAATCGACCTCTCGTTTCTCAGACTCATAATGCTATCATATTGTTATCACCCTATCTGTTCTGCAGACACACATAAACTTTCATCTTCTTCGCTTGAGTTGATAGTGTTTAAGAACAGTCTGCTTGTTGGCTCCCAAAAGAAAAAAGCTCACACTCGCTGAACTTTCTTTTATTGAGTCATCATTGACTTCGACGTTCAGTGGACGTTAAACTACGACATCGTAAAGATCCGGATGGAATTTTGATTATTTATCGCGAACATCAAAGCAAATAAAAGACATTACTACAGAACGTTATTTGGGGCTATAAAAGTACGAGTCTGGGCTCGTAAAAGAGTTTGCGTGTCGCTTTGCTCGTTTTAAGTCTGCCACAGATCAACCAAATTGTAACTCGGGAGTACCATTATCTTGTTTCATAAGGGCAAAGCCCTCCAGAAAAATCATCTTTTAACTATCAGACACTCCAGTGAGAAAAGGCAGTGTTTTTTTATTGGAATCTAGGACTAGAATGTTGATTATTCTGCATCATTTTTTGGCAAAATTGAAATGGTAATCGAGTAGAAATGTCTTAAATATCAGACAGTCCAATGAGAAGAAGCAAAGTGTGCTTTTCTTTACTGAAGACTGTGGCTAGGATTTTTTTTTTTGATGATTTTGCATAGTTTTTTTTTTTTTTTTTTTTTTTTGCAAAACTGAAACGGTTATTCGAGTAGAAATCCATTTCAACTATCAGACACTACAGTGAAAAAAAGTGAAGTGTGTTTTTGTCTTATTGATCACTAGGGCTAGGATTTTGATTTCATCATTTTCGGCAAAACTGAAACTGTGGTCTTATACTATAGATCATTATTCTTTCGAAATCTTATTTTCGAAACATTTGCACAGACCAATATTCGGCTGAACTCTCCGATTTATGTTTTTGATTGAATATTACTGTTGACGTGGGATGAAACGCATGTAATAAACGCACGTCTTTCAAATCTTGGAAACCCGTTTAGTCGTCGAACTGGTTTCTACGAGATATCTCGTCTGTCAAAGATCTGACCAATTTTGCTTATGACGATGTATCTCATCCATCAAAATCTGACCAATTTTGCTAATAACGATGTATCTTGTCCATCATGATCTGAACAATTTTGCTGACGACAATATACCTCGTCATCAAGATATTGCCGATTTTTTATGATGAAGAGATCAATATCTGGTCAGTTTCCTTCTAATAACGAGATAACTCGTCTATCAGGATCTGATCAATTTTGCTCATCGCGAGATACTTTTGTCTAGACAACCATAAGGAGGGTTAAAACGTCCAGTGTATAAATATGTCATCAAATTCCAACTAATTCCTGAACTGCTTATGCACTAGATATGTGACCTTATCTTCTCCCATAAGGGTAATAGCATAAAAATACAATTCCCCCTCTTCACTCCGCCCAAAAGCATTTCCGTTTTTGCTTACACGTGTAAATAATCGAATCGCTAATGCAGTATTAATCAATAGATTATGCTCAGGACTGGTAATAGCGTTCATAAACCGGACTCAGCCGGTGATCATCTTCTTGTTGCCCATAATATATCGCTAATTATAATCCCGACATTCATTATATCACGAGAAGATTTCTATCTCTTAGATTTCTTGAACTTGGATCGAAAACATCGCATGACTGAGAAGAGCTTACAGGAAAATTAATGACCTTCACGTCCAGCAAAATATCCCGAATGCCTGATAATAAAAGAACAAGACAAGCTGCCTTTTCTCAAAGCACGAAATGATAAAATTCGATTTACATGCTACAAGAGCAGCCTCTACCAGACTTCCAAAAATAAATATCGGTAATTGACGATATTTAAAGGATTAATCGATTATTTGAACGTTGGATTACGAGATTGTTCTTTTTCTAGACCTGTTTTGTTTGGGGTATTATTTGCTCGTGGATTTGGTAAAGAGGAGGTATTTCGACTTTCTCCGAATCCTGATAAAATCCCGAACGTCTGATAGTAATAAATAGAAAACCAGTTGTCTTTTCTCAAAGCACGAATCGATAAAATTCTATTTACATATTACCAGATGCTACTAATAAGCCTCCCAAAAATAAACATTGTATTTAACGACCATCTTTAGAGCATTAATCGCTTATTTGAACTTTGAATGCTAGATTGCTTTTTTGAAAAGTTATTTTCGACCAAAATCCGTCTATTGGCTTTGGTAAAGAGATGAAATTTTTAACTTGTCCAAAACCCGATAACATCACAAATGTCTGATAGAAAAGGGATAAAAACCAACAGTGCCCTTTGTCTTAGCACAAAATTATAAAATCCGAAGAGCATGCTACCACATGCTTCTTCAAGACGATCAGCTATAAATATTGGTAATTTATCTTTGAAGTTAAATCTTAAAGGGGGGGGGGATTGATCGATTAGTTGAACACAGGATTGTTCTTTTTTTTCTAAAGATATTTTGATCGATGAGCCTTAATCGGCTTTCATAAAAGGAGTTGAAATTTTTAACTTATTAAACATACTTTCAATCGTTTTTGCATTGCTTAACAATTCTAACCTTTTTTAAGAAAATTGTTTTGTGCCAATTCTTTTCTTCATGTAATGAACAATTCTATGTGTTAAAATGTTTCGGAAATAATGTCTAGAATAGGCTGCTTTGTATTTTTTTTTATAAAGATCATACTTTGTCAGGCTGAGATCTGACAGTTGATATCTGATGTATGATTTTGGTATTTGGTATTTTTAAATGACGTTTACTAGAGCAACACAACGGATTACTGACGACGGTTCGGGATTAATTCCAAATCTGATGTAGGAATACATATTTTTAAAGAATTTTCAACTGATTCATTCAATGACTTAGAAAGATTCATGTTCTTACCACGAGAAAAAAATCGTGATTTTCGTGGGAAAAGTATAATTTACTTCATTATCCATTTAAAATCTTTTTTATCCAGGTAGTTTAAAATTTTTAACATGATAGTTTAATTTAAATTACGTAAAAAAATGTTGGTCGAATACTTCTAATTGGTGAGAGATTAAATAACTTTCTATTGCTATGCTTTTGATGCCTACATTAATCAACTGAAGATTTTAGATAAATGCACACACAGTTAAAAACGTTCCTAGTTTTTTTTTTTTTGTTAAGCTATTTTACAAACTAAACCATAAAACCATAATTTAATTTAATTTCAAATGCTCACTTCAAAAGTTAAAATTCATCTGCAATGGGAATAAACAATGAGTAACATTTTTGATCTTTGTGTAGTAGGTTTGTATCTAAAGTAAACAATATAATGGCTATTCTTATTTATATTTTCTACTGTGAGATAAGAAATGTAAAGTACAAATATGTATGGAGTCGACGTTTTTCTTAACTTAAATTTAAGTAAACAATTACGCCTCTAATGCAACGACGCTTCAATGCCTTCTTAACACCAAAAACAAAATATTCGCGAAAAACGAAACAGCTCAGGTATCAAAATCACATTAGCATTTTCTTCGCATTTATGTATTTTCCCCCCCAAAGAGTGGAGGAGGGGTTAAGAGATATGCTTGACTGATTTCCCTTTTATATCCAGACCACTTCCTTTTCACCGAACATCAAGGGAAAGTTTGAAACGAAAAAAGAAACTAAAAAGAAACGACAGCAAGGTGGGCAAAAAAAAACGAAAAAGAAACGCTCTTCGCCCTAAAATACTATGTACGATAGGTAACTGCCCAGCGAATGGTCACTGACTCGATTTCCGCAAGAAACGTGCGCGGAGAAATGACTTGGATGGGGATCGTACCTCTTGGACAGGCCACAACTCGTCTTGAAGCAGCAGAAAAAACGTCGAGGGCAACAAAAAACCCAAAAGAAAAAGCTCTGCAAGAGCAATAAGTATCTGGCTCGCGAGAAACAATAATGCGAGACGGCTAAATAGAAAAATGTGGAATAAAAAAGCAAGTCAAAGAACAGAGAAATATTTCAAGGCCAAGGTGAAGGACCTTGGAGCAATAAAAATCCATAATTTCTGCCCTTCGCCGATGGTTTAAATAGAGAGATATTTTCTTTCAGAAAGACTGGGGGATAGTTATCCACATAGGGACACGAAGTATTAGACGAACCACTCCACCCCTCCTGCTGGTTTAATTAAGCAAACACAAAACAATTTTTTGCCACCATAGCAGTTTCGTGCCAGATGCTCTTGCCACATTCCCCTCCTCGCCCTGAGCTAGTTTAATCGGTGATTTATTTGCGGGCGTTTAACAGCGTCGTCGCATAATTTACGCTTTTAATAGACTCGTTAGCGAGATCTGGCTCAACCTTTCGCCTCTGATCATAAACATGAGCCACAAAGAAAGGTTGATCGTGGTAACCTGGAATCCTTTCAGACGCGAAGTGTATCGTAAGTATCTGGGTTCACACACACCTTGGAGTACCACAAATCCATTCGTTATTCTTCGTTTTCATTTGTTATTCTACAGCCACAGAAAGGATTTTGTTTTTACAAGTGGATCGTGCTTCTGGTGGATTTGATTAATGACTGGTGATGGTGTTTTTGATAGAGCTGGGAATTTTATAACGGATGTGGGATTCGCGAACGTGTTGTTGGGGAATTAATGTACGTTTTGGAAAACATTGCGATCCTAGGTGTTACTAATGAACTTGGGTGTCTTTAACCCCCTCGTAGAGGGGATGGTATAAATTGTGCTCTGAGCAAAGAATTTTATTCTCTATATAATTTGTCCGCACACGTGAGAGCAGTATGCATGTACATTCATTTATGCTGCACGTTAGTGACTACTCGGCGCATTTTTGCTTCTGTAATTGCCAACTGAATTATGTGGGATTCGCGTACGTGTTGTTGGGAAATTAATGTACGTTTCGAAAAACATTGCGATCCCAGTTGTTACTAATGAACTTACGTGTCTTTAACCCTTTTGTAAAGGGGATGGTATAAACTATGAGTAAAGAATTTTATTCTCGCTGTAATTTGTCTGTACAAGGGAGTGAAGTATGTGTGTTTTGCTCAGATAAATTTCACGTTAGAGACCATTGGGTTCACTTTTACTTCTGTAATTACCAATAGCAATTTTTAAATGAATATGGGATTCACGTACGTGTTGTTGGGAATTAATGTACGTTTTGAATAACATTGGGTTCCTTGTTGTTACTAACGAACTTCCTGTCTTGAACACACTTTGTAGAGGATATGGTAAAAATTCTGCGATGAGCCAAGAATTTTATTCTTGATGAAATTTGTCTTTCCCACAGTCAGAGTGGAGACTGAGTGTTTAATCAAGTATATTTCACGTTAGTGTCTACTCAAGTGCATTTTAACTTCTGTAATTTCCAATTCTTAACGCATGTGGTATTCGCATACGTGTTGTGAATTTATGTTGGTTTCGATTAACATTGTATGTGTTTGCGGTTTCAGTTAGACACAAAAAAAAAACCTCTTTTGTTGCATTTAAAAAAATTATATTGTAGATTATTAGAAAATTTCTTGGTTGTGATTAATTAAAATTTTAAAATGTGTTTTGCAGCCCCTGTACAAAATGCTACAATTGGAAGAGTAGCCAGAGAGAAAGGTATGGTGAAAAAACTTTTTTGAAATAATACATTGTTCTCAAACATGTTTAAGCAATTCCATATAAGTCTATGCAACGTATACCTAAAATAAATACACAATAATTAATTTTGACGTTTCATAAGAACGCATCAAAAGTTTGCCATTTTATTTAAGTATATGAATTATTACCTATATAAGAATATATTTATTTTTTAAATTGAGGTAAAATCCCAAATTATTAACCAAAGTATTAATCAAGCGTATACTCCGAGACGTGTCAACACAAGCACAAATCATATATTGAATACAGACATCAACAAAACGAAAATAATGTACGGTTAACCATCGTGATGGTTGTCTCGTATTTAACAAAACTAACCCGATATTGATGGACAAAAACACTCGTCATTTTAAATAAACAAACTGACCACATCTTGATCTCGTCATAAAAAAAATCGGTAAGATCCTGATGAGCTATCTGGTCATTAGCAAAATTAGACAGATGTTGGTAGATGAGATCTCGTCGAAACAATTTGGAGGGTTAAACCTATCCGGAGGTTCGTATATGATCTGAGGGTCGGTTAAACCTATCTGGTTGGTTTGAGTTTTATGGTGTGAAGCCCAATAGTGGACAAGCTACGCCACAAACCTATCTGGTGGGCCTATAACATCCTACCGGTTATGTCTGTTCGGTTATATCTGGTCTGTAGGTCACTTAAATATGTTCAGAGAGCTGTATGTGATCTACGGGCATGAGGTAAACTTATTCGCTACAATCCATACATCTTGCGCTTACGGCCTTATCCTTACGCATAAGGTTTCAAATAGCGAAATAAAAATTATATTTAATACCCAATAAAGAAAATAAACTTTTACTACGTTGAAGAACAAGCAAATTAAAGCTCTCAAAAGTCATCAAACCGTTTAATCTGAATAGAAATAACGAGAGAAATTCACAGAAGCATATAAAAGTTTCTGTAGACCCAACAAATTTCCATTATCTTAGAGGCCAAACGATGGAAAATAGTTCCAATTTCTTTCAAAAAGTTATTTTCTCTTTTCGAAGAATTCTACATTTAATAAGATGGTCAGTGTCCTGAATATTCGATGGAAGCAATAACAAAGGTCAAATATGATATAATTCTGTAAATTGTAATTTGTAAGTTACAAACATGTCATTATCCATGCTAGAATTTTAAGAATTCTGTGGTTTACTAATTCTAGACATAAGCCTCGTGTATTACAGGTTGTTATTATTTAAACGAACATTATGAAAACGGCGAACGGATTGATACCAACGAGCCCTGCCTGAACTGTACTTGCATGAACAGCGTTCTCATGTGCTACCTCAGAATCTGCCCCTTCGTGAAGCCTGTTGGTGAAGAATGCATCGTAGAAAGAGACGAGGGAGACTGTTGTCCTAAGATTTGGTGTCCTGAAGGTAAAAACAATATAATTTATACTATTGTCACTTCCTTGTGTGGTTGTTCAGAAATTTAGTACTCATTTTGAAGTGGGTTTGAGGATTTCAAACGGGTTCCATGGCGGACAAATTGATCAAACTGTCTTCAAAATCATATACAGTCCCTTTACCTTGGACGTCATTAAGTTGAGACCATTAAGTTCTTCATAACATTTTAACTCTCCTGTTGCGAATGAACGTTAGGGATTTACCACACTATTAGTCAGTAACTTTTGTGAGTGTAAGGTTTAAATTTCAGCCATAGAAAAAAATATATCCTCAATTTCCTTAACACAATGAGCATGACAAACTATTAAAAAGTTCAAACAATATATAATACGACAAAAGCACAAATTGTTTCTTCCCCATAGAATCTTTGTTGTGATGTTTGATATTATAAAAAGACTTTTTTTTCAGGTTGAGTTTAAAAATACACATTTTATCATCAAATGAATAAAATATTTATTGAAAAGTTATTGAACTACTTATGTTGAAGTATACTTATTGAAATAAGTGTTGAAAAGTTTCCTGATCACTTAGATTATTGCTGTTTTATGATAATATTTTTTATATACACCGCCCCACGCTATAAAAAAATATGCATATTATTTCATTAAATAAAATTATCTAATACGCATCATTTGACATAGTGTTATTTTCTCATTGAGCTTATGCAGTTGATGGGATTCAAGTATCGAATTGTTGGACTTGTTGAGGGGAGATTGTTGGACAGCAGACGGTATTTGTCTCAGTTTCATACTTTCTCTTTTAAATTAATAGAAAAATTACAAAATATATATTCTGAAAATGTTATTTTTTCAGTAAAATTAAGCAAGAAACCGATATCTTGGTATTGAATTTACGCCGCATGGAGCAACAACAATGACTTGGAGATGTATAAAAATGACCTTGACCAGAGAATTAAAACATTGATAAATAAAACAGCGGTTTAAAGCAATATGAACGCCATTTCTATTATGAAATAAGCAAAATGCAATCTGAATGAAAGCTGAATTTTAAGAAACAGGGGAATTGTTTCTTAAGGCTAATCTTTGTTGTCAATCAATATTTAATGTTTTTCGATGTTCTAGCGAATAAATTTTTTATTCCTTGTTTTCAGTCATTAAAGAAAAGAAAACTGATCCTTCTAAGCAGAATGACAAGAATGGACAGCAACCAGGTAAATAAATATAGTAAAAGTTAGAATAGGTATTTTAATTATTAATTTTAATAAAAGATAATTATCTTAATTAGGTTGACTAGTAATTTTTATCATAACAAAACATAGAAGCAATTTGACATCAGTAATGCATATTAAATAGATAAAATATGAAATTATAAATACTTACTTCACAAATTACTTAAAACGACATCGGAGAAAACCTTAATTTTTGGTTCAAAAAATAACTCGAATTTAGTTACTTAAATTGTTTATAAAAAATTCTTGTTTTCAGACATATTTTTCGCTCATATTTTCTTTGTCAATTTTAAAAGATTGATTTAGAATTACATAAACCAGCGTCTTTAATTGCATATCCTGCAATTTTTAATACCTTTCTAAGAACATGTAATTGACTCACACACAATAATGATAATAGTTCTTCATTTTTTTAACAGTTCAACACATTTAAAAATTTACATTGGTATTTGAAAAAGCTTACGTGTCTTTTATGTATCAATTCAGTATTTTTTTGACTAAAGTATGTTTAATGAAAGAGTGGAGAAGGTAGTATTTATGAAAGAATCAGCGTGAATCATATATTTAACATATAAATCAATATAAATTACATTCCTGTTATACAATTTTTAAATCTTGACACTATTACCCGAAGAAGCTTCTCAATGCCTCATCACTTTTTTATACACCATTCATAAATTAGTCTTTAAAAAAATTTATTCTTTGTGAAAAAAAAAATCTCAATTTACTCTGAAAGAAAGACACTCGAGTCACGAAATAGTCAATAGATTTGACTACTGGTTTGCTTCGTTTTGATTTTAGAGCTCTGTGGTAATGTGTTTTCCCAACAGAAAGGCTAATTAGGATATAGCCTGTGGCTTAAAGAGGATTCGAATCACTATCTCAATTCCTTCACTATCTAGTTTAAGATTTTTTACTTGACAAGATTTCTTATGACTTACTAATATGCCGCAGTGACCGAGTGCTCTTTTTTGCAATCGATATAAGCTATCGCTTCAAATGCAATCGATATAAGCTTTCAAAAAAAATATATTCTATTGTGTATGAATGAGATTCATATTGAAAGAGAGAAAGACACTTGAGTCACGAAATAGTAAATGGAGGCAACTACTGCTTTCGTGTTGGTTTAGAGTACTGGGTTATTTCTTGTTGTAGAAGATCTAATCACATTATGGTCTATGGCTTAAAGTGAATTCATGTCACTGCAGTTCAATTCATTCACAACGTTGCTTAGGATTTCAAACTTGACAAGATTTCTTATGACTTACTACTATGCCTCAGTGACCGAGTACTCTTTTTTTGTAACCTATAGCTTAAGTTTCCAAAAAAGATATTCTATATGAATTAGATTTGCATTCATATTGAAGGAAAGACACTTTAGTAGCGAAATAGTCAATGGATGGAATTACTAATTTTGTTTTGGTTTAAATTCTCTGCGGTAATGCTTCTTGTTTCAGATGGGCTAACAACACTATGGCCTATAGCTTCAAGTGCCTTCAAATCATTCCATTTCAATTCATTCACTATGTTGTTTGGGATTTCTTACTTGACAAGATGTTACAGAACTCCGAGTGACCGATAACTCTTTTTATAATCTATAGGTTTAAAGCTTTCAAAAATCTAATCTAAATGAATGATACTTACATCGAAAGAAAGACACTCAAGTCACGAAAAGTCAATATATGGAACTACTTATTTCGTTTTGGTTTTAGTGCTCTTCGATAATGTTTCTTGATGTAGAAGGGATAGATCACTATGGCCTATACTTAAAATTGATTCATGTCTCTGCGGTTCAATGCATTCACAACGTTGTGCTTAGGATCTCTTAAGATTTGCGACACCGCAGTGACCGAGTACTCTCTTTACAATTTTTGTTGTAAAAGGGCTAATTTCAAAAAATATATTCTATTTGAATGATATTTACATTTACACGTGGAATAGAGACGCTCGAATCACGAAATAGTCAATTGATCGAATTACTGGTTTGTTTCGTTTTAGTTTTAGATCTCTGCGTCAAAGTTTTGACGTAGCACTACATCTTATGGTACTACACAGACTGACGGTAGACACTACATAATTGTGCTGCCGATTGCAGCTTGCAATAACTCTGGTTACCGGGAACTAACCAACCTGATCAAACTAATCGGATTCGGTTTTGATACGAAATTTGGAATATTAATCTAAAATAGTGATAGATTAAGCAGATTATGTCTATGACATGCCGATTAATTCACACAAATCTCAGTATCGACCAGGCTGATTTATTCATTATTTCCTGTATCTGCTTAGTACTCTGCTTCGATACGTTATGTGTGTAGTTGAGTGGTAACCTTATTTTACATATTACACACTGCATCGATACGCCGTATATGTGTGTGTTAACTTTGTTTTAAATTTTGTACTCTGCTTTGATACGCCATGTAGGCTGTAGGGCGCTAACATAATTTCAGTTATTGTACCCTAATTCGATTCGCTGTGTGTGTTATGAGATGCTAAGCTTATTTAACATATTATACTCTACCTTACTACACCATGTGTGCTGTAGGGTGCTAACATTGCTCACACATTGTTCTCTACTTCGATACGCCATACATGTATGTTTTGTAAGGTGTTTACCCAATTTCACATATTATACTCTGCTTCGACACGTCATATGCGTGCTGTTGGGTCCTAATCTAGTTTCTCATAGTACATTCTGCTTTGATACACCATATGTGTGCTGTAGGGTTCTCACCTAATTTCACATATTGAACTCTGCTTCAATATGTCATATGTGTGTTGCAAAGGGCTAAGGCTTATTTCACATAGTACACTGTCTCTGTGTTGTAAGGCGTTAATCTAATTTCACACATTGTTCTCTGATACGACATATGTCTTCCAGGATGCTATTTGGACAACACGTATTATCCCGACGGAGCTCAACTACCTCATGACCCCAAGCAACCTTGCGAAGTGTGTTACTGCATTCGGAACAGTACAGCATGTGTGATGCAGGAATGTGAACTGAAAGTAGAGGGATGCTCTCCTATTTACAAGGAAGGACAGTGCTGTCCTTGCCGATATAATTGCAGTAAGTTGGGTACAAATAGTTCACACAACGCCAATTTTACAATTCTACTGTATAAAAGGAAAGACTTGCGACAACATGTATCAATTTCTATGCTCTCTCTCTCTTTAGAAATAATCTCTATATTAAAAAAACGTTGCCGTCGCAGACGCAGCCGCAGGATTGAAAACTCTCTTTTTTCGCTCGATTCTTAGACGGTTTCCCGAGAAAGTACGGATCAGGAAATTACGAAATTAACATGGTTTGTTCAAAATTGTACAGGGAACAAAATGGAGAAGATTTTTTTCCGATGCGGCTATTAGTTTGAGGTGCATGAAGTGTCAAAGTCGAAAAAGGCGAAATTTCTAACGCGAATAAGCAAAACACGTAAAAATTTTCAGTCTTCAGCCGTAAGTTATTTTTAAAAAGTACCTCTAAACGTCAATTTTTGCAACTCGCAGAGTTTTTTTTTTTTTTTTTGGAAATTTTAATTTGGTTCCTGATAATATTTTTCTGAAATTCGTGAAAAATCGGGACTTTTTTGTGAAAACTGTCATATTTATAGCTTATTACTATTAGTTTTTAAATTTGAAAGTATCGCGGGAAATTTTAGAATATACTCTTTTTTAAGAAACAGTTATTTTTTAAATTGGTTAATAAATAAATTCGTTGCGATTAACAGTTGGTACAAATACAAATTTTGTATTTTTTGTATCGTAATTTCCGTTACAAAACTAAAATTGTCATATCTTAGCTTATACTATTATTTTTTTTTATTTGAAAGCATCACTGGAAACTTAGAATGCACTCTTTCCTATGGTATAATTATTTGTAAAATAGGTTTATAAATCAATTCGATGCGATGAAAACTATAATTTCGCGATAGTGTTCAAATTGCTCATCGCTGAGCGATATCATACATTTTTCTTTACGGAAATGAAAGGTTACATTTCTAACTAACGTGTTTATAAGATAGAAATTTTATCGTAGCAACGAATTTTTTTATTTGGGCGTTGAAACTCAACTCGCTTTTTTCGTTCTATTCCCGAGAAAGTACAGATCAGAAAATTACGAAATCACTATGGTTTATTCAAAATTGTAAAGGGAACAAGATGGAGAAGGTTTACTGATGCTACTATTAGTGTGCATTAAGTGTTAAGGTATCTGCATACGTTGGGAGCACTTTTTTTTAATGCTATTCAGAAGCAATTTAATATTATTTTAAAAATTATTTGTGTTCAAAATTAATTTTATACTATCGATAATTAAAATTTTAAAAATATATTTAATAAAAAGGGAAATTTTGTGTGTAAATGTGAAGTATTTTTTCGAAATTTTGAAAAATGATACAGGGCAAACAATTTAAGTTAGCAGCAAAATAACATGATCAGAGTAAACTTCATGATGTTATCTAGTGCTTCTACTAAAAGTAGAAATATATTTTTTTTAAATAAAAGTTTTATGACTCATCGAAAAATTGTAAAATGATTTTTGATCATTTTGCAACATTGATATTCAAATGCAAGTTCATATATAAGAAAAAAATAAAGATATCAATTTGATTCTAGAGCTTGCGCTAAAAAACACTATTTCGAATGGGCATAAAAAATTTAAAAAATACTAATCAATAACTTTTTTAGTTATCATTTCTGGAATTCAATAGTTATGCTAAAAATGTAATTCTGAGAAAAATGCTCGTAAACAAAATCCAAGAGAGCAAAGATAATACGAAATTCTTGTAACAAATGAGTGAATTTAATTAAAAATTTGTAGTGGTCAATTTATCGAAACATAATTATTATATGTTTTAACTTACTATAACAGATAAAAGGTAGAAATTATGGTAAAAATATAATATTCTTATTATTAGTTCAGGTTTCATTATGCTACTTAAGGTATAATTAACGATTTCGTTCAATTCTTAAACTGACCTAACTTTTTTTCTATCAGTTGCACATTGAAAGTTTAAACTGTTTTAGAAGCACAAAAGTACAGGGAATTTGTTAGTAGAATAAATAAAAAAATTGCAAATTTTCGTCAAAATTGGCTTTTTCAACGTATGCAGATACCTTAAAGTAAAAAAAAAAAAAAAAAAACGAAATCACACTTGCGAAAGGAGTGTTGGTTTGCGAAGGAAACCAAATGGGATTGCGTAGCAATCACAGAGGTTTGGCGAGCTTTAGCGATCAGGGGGCGGAGCATTCTCTGTGACGTCATGGCCCTAAAAGTCAAATCAGGAATATACGAATTAAAATAGTTTCGACGTCGCAGGAGATTTAAAATTCTGTGAAAGGAGTGTTGGTTTGCGAAGCAAACCAAATGGGATTGAGTAGCAATCGGGGTTGGCGAGCAGGAGGCGGATCCCCTAGTGATTAAAGTTAATTAAAGTACATAAATACTTTCACGCGTAAATAATTGGCGCGCATTAAATAAATATTAAATCATTATATCGCACCCCGGCAAGAAAAGTGACACAGCTCAAAATTGCAGAATTTGAGAAACATCAACATAAAGGATACTATAAAACTTTTATTGAAATAGTATAAGCTTCTTTTAAATTTTTGGTAAGTAGTTAGGGTGGTAACTTTTATTATATTCTATAAAATAGTAATATTACACCCTGGGGCATCTCATACATATTTGTCAATGACATAACATCAAATTTTTTATTTTTTGAGTTGCGTCTCATTTTTTGCCGGTGTGAGATATAATATAGATGTAATGAAATGAGTAATGCAAGAAATAATTAAAAAAACGCAAATGATATAAGCGCAACAAGAATTTATAACGAAACTTAGGGAAAATGTGCATGTATGGTAGTAATGTAATTAAATTGTTGACAAAGATGTTATTTTATATACGTGACAACGCCAGCAATATTGTTAACGTTTTTAGTTTCATTCAGAATTATTAATTGAGATGTAGTTTTGAGGCTGTGTTTAATTACGTTATTGAGTTCTGTGTTGTTTTGTGATATTATGTGATTGATGTATTTTTGAGTTGTGATATTTATTATTTGACTTACTGGACTTGGGTTGCATATATTTAAGAACAATGAATCAAATAAAGTGTTGCATAAGCGCGCTCTTATTACTTGAGATGATTCCACAAAATATATTAATTAGCACTTGAATGGCAAAAACGGATTTCTAGAGCCATTTATGTTTATATTAACTGACTTTACAGTAACAATATAACTGCTAATTGTTTATCTTATCTTGTTTTAGCATACGAAGAAGCTACACCAACACCACCTGGCGTTACTGTGTCGGAGCTGGCAGGTGAGTCTGACAGCTTTTTGTTTCATTTAAATGCTCACAAATATCATGCTGTTACACAAGACAGGACTACATTCAAACTGAATAATTTATAAAGGAAATTATTTTGGAGTCGTGTGACCAACAGAAAGAACAGATGCCTGCAGTTTTGGCAGGAGTGCTCATAGTGCGCATGCGTGAGAAGTATCAATATTTACTCGCAATGGCGAGTCTCGTGCTCTGTTCACCATGATTGATCAGTAGAGATTTTATTAATTATTCTCAATTAACTGGTCTGAACAACTTATACAGTAGACAATGCACATTTTCAAGATTACAATGAACATTCTTTTAATTCGAAAACATGGGTATGCATTTACAATTCTGTACCTCAGAGTAAAAGTATCGTATCTGTAAATTTTTCGATTCCAGGGTTTTCATCGTAACTGGTATTTAAACTATTATGAGAGAGCAACCATTTATTTGTTTTTAAATCATCTTACTTAATGCAAAGAAAAGGCCCTTTAAAAAACCATTTAATCTGTATACTGTAAAATTTTCCAAATGTTAGTTACGATAGTTTACCCCTGAGGTACATAATTATAATTACATTTCACAGTTCATAGGTATTTAAATATTTTGGCTTACGACAAATGCATCCACTTCTAGTGACAGTTACATTAGAATTATTATAGCTACTAGCAAAATACCCGACCTTACTCGGTTTGAATTGGTTTACTCTAGATTGAAGAGATAATCAAAATATATAATGACTTACGTTTTTTGTAGAATAAAAATTTATTTTAACACCTTTCGACATCTTTATATTTTCTACAACTTACTTTGGACACAAATACTATGTATTACATGTATTACATGCATATCCATTCATGTAATACATTTCACATATATCGCACAATTGTTGTATGAAAAAGCACAAAATGACGAAAGGTGATACTAAGGTTACTACTATAAAAGACGATTTATAGGAAGATTTGGAATTCCCTTTCTTAAGTTCTTTTCATCATGTTCAACTCAATGAATTAAAATTACGATTTACGGCGAATTCTCTCGCACTCATAGTCAACAAAACAATATTTTTTTACTTGTGGCACTCTTGCCTCCGGTATGCGACATTAGGAATAAAGGAATTTTGCAATCTTCTCCTGTCATTATTACAACGAATTTTTTAATGTTGGAAAAAGTTCCAGTTTGGATTAATAAACATTATTATTCTTTAAATAACGGCATTATTCTTTCAATAATGGCATAACTACACTTAAAATTTACTGAAAATTTATACTGACTTACCTAACATTTTCAAGTCTAATACTTTGTGGTGGTGTTGGGTGTGATGAGAAGGAAAACACATTTATTAAAATAATAAATATTTAAAACATGAAACAGTGAAGTAAAACAAAATAAAAGATGTCGCAAAAAAATTGTTCTAAAGATATTAATTTGTGATTCAATTTTATCTCTTGATCTCGCACTGTTGCCACAACTTACAACTAAAAGTGTACAAAATTTAGAAATTTGAAATTAATTCAGAGCGAAAGAACCAGAAAAAATATCACTGCTTGCGCGATCTTGTTCATTCTCGTGTCATTGAAAAATATCGTCTGTCCCAAATATTCGGAAATCGTTTTCATTGCGCAAAGAATGAAAATAAGACTCGAAATAAATGAAGTATCAGAAATGAAATTCCATAAAAAAAAAAAAAAAATTTGAAGAATAATTACTTTTCAGCAGTACTGGTAAAGCAATCGAAGTAATCGTAATATTCAATAGACATTCCAATTTTTCCAAAACTACCAAATTATGGTTGATTTAAGTATACTTACTCAGGTGTTTTAGCATGAAACTCAACTAAATATAACAATAAAGAAATATTTAATATTGCATTCACTAAACTAATAAATAATGTATAAAATAAAATACAATGCAATCAAATATTTGGAATACAATTTATGTGATGTTTACACAAACACACAAACACAAAATCGAGCATAGAACAGAAAGACGTACAGACAGACTTTCGCAACCAATGCCACTCACTAAATGAAGATAATTACTCACTGTATGCAAATTTTCATGAAAATATCTTAAACCGCGTGGACGTGTATAGGGCACAACATACAGACAGACAGACAGACAGACAGACAGACAGACAGACGGACGGACAGACAGACAGACACCAAACGAGAAAAAGGCGGATTCGGCATCAGAAGGGTCCAAAACGGATAGAAAACTTGAAATGGGTCGAAAATATTGAATGTACAAACAAACACTCCATTCTTATTTATATAGATTGGTTTGTTAGGTTTTGTGATATTATCATGAACGTTCGAAATCACAAAAATCATTGTATTCAATACAACTGCCAAGATTTTCTAATGTGTTTTCTCTTTCTTTTGAATATTTTTTATGTTGATTTTTTGTCGTCAATAACCGGCTGTGCTGCTCCAATACGACGTTAATTAAAATAACTACCTACCTCCTTGTTGTTTTTTAACAATGTATGAGGGAGAGTTTCAGTTTTGTGATATTATTTGGGCAAGTTCTAAGTTTGTATTTGCACTGAATCACATGGACTCAATTTACACAAATTTTGAAAAGAAAGCTTTCGCGTTGACTGTGAGAAATTGATAGCGAATGACATAATTTATTTTGTTGAATCCATAGTAAACAACTGAAAAAAATTAGACAAGTTCTAAAATCTTAGTTCTCATGATTTGCATTTGCACTGAATCACCTATGCTCAATACGGGAAAAAACTGAAAGGAGTTTTACTGAGAGCGTTGCACGTAAATATTGATACTACTTCTCACGCATGCGCACTATGAGTGAGTGATGTCATAGATGACGGTGAGAAACCAAGGAATCAGCAGGATTAATATTTTCTCACAGTTTCTACTCGAGTAAAGATAGGTTATATGGGGGCGTCCGGTATCAATCCTCGAAGGGAAAGTTCAAAGTACAACACGACGTAATTTTGAATCACGAAAGACAATCGGAGAATAAGGCATTGGAACTGAATTTGGCGTTGGTTCCAATAATGGAGAGGCATAAAATTCCATAAAAAATAGTTTATTTAGTACTGAAATATACAAGTGCGTGGAAGTGTTCGTTGTAGAGCGTAGGGTGTTTGGAAGGGGTCTGAACTCCTTATTTTAAGGGGGCCGTTAAAAAATGAATAGTTATAAATGAACCCGCTAGGGAGATAAGAATTTTAGGAATTGTTGGACTAAGAGTAGGAATGTAGAAAGTTAATTCATGTCTCACTGGATCACATGTCACCGGGATCAAACCCGAAGGCAAATATCCAAGGACAACGCCTCGTAATTTTGAGCCACAGTCAGATGACGAGATCTGAGTCAGATGATGACAGTCAGATGATGACATCTGAGCTAGCACCCCACTCTCCAAACTTAAACACCTCGCCAACATGGGGACATTTAAGGCCACGAAAGATTTAACGTGCACCAGCCCTCGGCGGTCTTTGACTGGACCTAGTTTCGAACTCACAAACCTTCGAATGCTAACAATCCATAGCTCTTCCAACTGGGCTTAAATAATGGAGAAAGATTTTAGGTTTAATTATATACATGATCTTTAACTTGAATAATACTAAACGTAGGAATAAGCTAAATAATAAAGGGAGAAATCTTTTAGGTTTAATTTTATTTATAAATAATTTTTTACATGATAATTATTCTTAGATTGCTATAAGAATCACTGCATTTAAAACTTATGCCAGAATATTCACATATCCCTCCATAGACACTATGAGAGGTATAAAGCGATTTTTATAAGTACCAATAAAGGTATACTTGAAGGAGTGGCATATATTTAACTTGCACTTAGCTTTAAGTATGTTAAGTGCAAGTTAAATGTATGCATTCCTTCAAGTGAATGATGGGTTAGTCCTTTTTACAGATCGGAAGTAAGAGAAGTAACAGTTTCTATTTAACTTTTTATTCTGGAAAAACGAAATGAAAATGTGTATGTAATTCAAATTTTCAACCAAAATTGTTTATTT
This sequence comes from Metellina segmentata, assembly GCA_947359465.1. Lineage (NCBI taxonomy): Eukaryota > Metazoa > Arthropoda > Arachnida > Araneae > Tetragnathidae > Metellina > Metellina segmentata. Next base: position 133,107,987 of record OX375872.1, read on the forward strand.
GTTTTACTTACTTCCTTTAGCTATTGACTAAAATTGATTTTAAGGGCTTTTTGTGCTTCTAACCTTCCTAATTCATGTAAATTGCAAAAGGAATGGAATTCCAGACTTCCCAGGTAACAATAGTTTGAATGAAAGCCAATTGGAGACTAAATAGAGTACAAAATGGAAGTTAACTTTTGAGCAAGCTTTACATCAGACATCTTAGGTAGAAACAGGTTTACAAGAAATCACGATAGAAGGGATGAGGGGAATAAAAAAGAAAGTTGGCATTAGATTTGACTCTTGGGTTAGCAGCTGTTTGACCCTTTTGTTGGAAGGGAACGTCGACTTTAAGAATGCGAAAGAGTACCTATAGAATAAAAAGCTTCCACTGTCTGCGAGGGAAAGGAAAGAAATATGTTACTGGTTTATTCTCAGACTGTAACTCAAGTGATTACTTTCTTAGGCTTAGAACAATGTAACACGTTACAACAGACTGGTGTGCTTTTCATGTATCCTTAAATCGATAACTTATCCAAACAGTTAGGTAAATGTAAAATTAACAGCATGCATTACAAAAGGAAGTTGACATTAGGTATGGCACTAGGGCTAGCAGCTGTTTGACATTTCATGGGAAGAAAGCGTCGAGAGTTAGAATGCAAACGAAACTCTAAAATAAAAATCTTTCACTGTCTGAAGGGAAAAGGATATAAATTTGTTTTTGATTTAATCTCAGTCTGTAACTCAAATGATATTTTCTAGGGTTAGAATAATGGTATGCGTCACAACCTACGTGGTTTTTTCATCTGCACTTAACTCGATACATTTTATCCAAACATTTAGGTAAATGTAAAATTAACATCATACAAGCTGATTTATAAATAAATAATCATACTCTTATGCAACTTTCGTTTTCCCGGAGGAAATGAACATTCATCATATGATTGATCCACAGAACTTGAGAGGACAGCCATCTATTGATCCATCATTTAATTAGTCCGCACGACATAGTAGTAGACCTTCACTGTAGCGATTTCACCATTTTCATTGCCAATTTATAGAAATGTTCATTTACACCCCCTGTTAGAAGGCAAAAGAACCCGTAAGAATCGGCAAACCAAGTCAATTTTTTATAGAGTGATCACGTCGACATGTTGATCACACTCTTTGAAATTCCTCTGAATAGCCATGCTCAGTCTACTTATACACGTCTATGATTCGGGCTAGTTCAAACTGTGTCTCTTGGTCGTATTGAGCCCTTTGTGTCTACGAGGTATAGTGATTCCTGGAGAAACGTTTACAGCTCGCAGTACTCAACTTGTGTGGCACCTAAAAAGTGCTCTATTTACAACCTAGCAGGAGAGTTTAGATGTGCTGCTGGGGCAAGGTTTGCGCAATCAGTCAGAAATTCTAAACATTTGCATTTTATGTACTATATTCACATATCTTCTCTTATTTATAACTACGCACATTTAACTTTAGAATGTTCGTAATATAGCATGAATACATAAAAGAAAAATATAATACCTGTTTTAATTTTTGCAGAAGGGTGTTTTCTCCATGATGGAAATTTTGTGGAAGATGGTGAAGCTGTTAATTCTACTAATCCTTGTGAGCACTGCTATTGCATGAGAAATGAATTGGTATGTGCCATCCAAGAATGCCAAGCTCCTAGTAACAACTGCAAACCTGTTCCTCCAAAACCAAATCAGTGTTGCCCAGATCGCTACGAATGTGGTATGTATAAATACTTTTAATGATATCTACTCTGTGAAAATAAATTGTCTTCTTACTTATCCCACTTGGCTTGGTCTGAGCTGGGCCATGTCTAAAAGTTCGTTAACCTCAAGTTCATTGAGGGCCAGCAACGGAAATTTCAAGAAAGCCTTCCTAGCGACTCCAATACAGGAAAAGTGCTCAGGAAGCAATTTATTTCCACTCTCTGAGCAAACCAATTACCTTTTTACTTATTCCACTTTCGCTAGTCTAATCTAGACCAGATTCAAAAATGTTATCCTTGATCTCACTGAGAGCCAGAAACGAAATATAAGATATTCTTCCTGGCGGCTACAGTACAGGAAATGTGCTCAGGAGACAATTATTTCCACTTTCTATGTAAATAAAATGTCTTCCTACTTATCCCACAAGACTTAGTCTGAGTTTTACCAAGTCCATTCGGAGCAAGCGCAAGAATTTTTAAGTAATCCTTCCTAGTGACTCCGAAACAGAAAACGTCATCAGGAAGCAATTTATTTCCACTCTCTCAGCAAAAACATTGTTTTCTTACTTATCCCTCTTGCCATAGTTTGATCTAGACCAGATCCAAAAAATGTTGGAAAAATTTAGAAACCCTCACTAGCGACTCAAATACCAGAAATAGTGCTCACGAGAAGCTTTAACGTCTGAGCACTTGGTGCAACTCTTTTTCCCCCGACCGTAACCGTTGAAGGGGTTTCGACGAGATACCTCGTCCATCAAGATTTGATCAATTTTGCTAGTGACCAGATATCTCGTCATCAGATATTGATTGCCGATTTTTTTTGTGGTGACGAGATCACAAAATATGGTCGGTTTATGGTATTAATCGAAATAACACTTCCGGAAGCCTGTTGAAACTCCTGGACTATATCGGTTGGGTGCGGTTCTTCCGAATTTCTCTGGATAGCACCCGTCAGTCTCTATCACCCAGTTTCGTGGGTCTGTCGACTCGGGGCACAATAACTGCTCACCTTCCACTTCTGAATCATTTTGGTTGTCGATTTTGGGCAATTCAGCTCGCTAGATATGTTCCTTAAGGATCGACCATTTCTGTGATATCATACGATTTCACTTTTCTCGAAATCAGATAACTCTAAACTTCCTGGCATCCTGCATGCGACTAATGCTAATGTTGTTTCTAACACGATATTTAACGGCGAAGGGTGTGACGTATATCAAGACCACGGATATCGTCATTTGCATGGGTGTACAAATACTTATTGGTACATAGTGTGTGTATATATATATATATATATAAAGTTAAATAAATCCATCCAATATATATATATATTGGATGGATTTATTTAACTCTATCGATCTGATTTAATTACTGTCTAATCTTATAAACTTACTAGCCACTGCGTGGCCATCACGGCATCGCCCGTGACAGTTCTTTTCGTAGAGTCAGGTGTGACCACTGCTCGCTGACGCTTGCCAACCCCCGGTGATTGCTACTTATTCCCATTGGTTTGCTTCGCAAACGAGGCAACGCCGTGATGACCTCTTAGTGGCTATTATTAACAACGTAAATCAAAACACGCTAGAATCGAAAAACTTAGCATGGTTCCAAAGGCATTAAAAAAGCTTATGACGTCATCGGTTGAAAATCGTAAAATCCACTCCCTCTTCATTCGAGGTAGCTATGACGTCACATTCCGGAAAGAAGGACGAAAAGTGTAAAAACTATTAAATTAACTAAAAAATGTTTTAGATTAAATTTTAAAATTCGGGCGCTACACAAAAATCGCAAAAAAATAGGACTACCTGTGTGTCAAATTACACTATTGTAAGTGTCATATATTCGTCAGGACACTGATCTCAGAGACACAGACAAACACTTCCTTTTTTTAATAGTAGAGATGAATATATGTGTATAAAAATCATTAAACAATAGCTTAAATTTCATTTTTTTTAACTTATTGGGTTTTGATAATGCAACTTCTGTGTTTCAACTCTTTTTCAGTTGTTAATTCTATAACCTCTGGAGAATTCAGCGAAACAGGAGGACAAAGTCTTAATTTTACTACTGTTATCACACCTAATTTTGATTTTACCAGTAGTTATCCTCAGGAATTTGAAGTAAAAGGTGGTGTTAAAGAGGGAATTAAAGGTGTACCAAAGAAAGAAGTATTAGATGAAGTACCCAGACCAGTTTACATACCTACAACTAGAATACCTACCACCGAGCCACCAACAAAAGACGCATCCGAAAAAATTGCGACTTCAGAAGTACCGCCAACATCATCATCAGAACCTTCTTTGTCTCAAACTGTTAAAATCTCTGGAGTTAAAGGAACAAACAAGATCCAAGGAGCCGAAGATATACCAAATAAAACTTCTGGAGTAAAGAGCATCTCTTCTGAACGAGTATCTTCAACAACAGAGTCATCACCACCTTCGCATATTGATGACAACATAGCAGATACACCTTCAGAGGACCTGTCACACACCGAAATTCAAAATTCGGATGTCTCCTCAGAGGAAACTCCTTCAAAATATGAAGATATTGCTTTGGATGGTGTCTCTGTGGGTTCTTCATTTTCATCAACCTCAAAGGTGGTTGGAATTAAAGGTGCATCAAAGATAAGGCCCACTCAACCAACCAGATTTGAAACAGTGTCAATCGATTCCGAAGTTAAAGTTGTCTCTCAGGATCAAGACAGTGCAGGTGGAGCCACTACTTTTGCATTACCAACTGAAGAAGAGGAAAAAGGTCTCGATTTTGAAGGTGCTACAAGTCAAGGACCATTCAAAGAGATTTCCGTCGCAATTGTCGATACTCAAAATCAGACAGTCTCCGTGGAAGAACAGGACAGCAGTTGGAGTGATATCACTAGTGAGCCACCTAAAATTATCAGAGTAAAAGGGAAAAATCCAAGTACACCCTCAACTAGTGTACCCTATGTGAAACCCGAAGATTTAGTAGGAAAGGATATGGTTCAGATCGATAAAGTAAGACAACCAGAGGAAAGACCAACAGGAATTAAAGGTTCTCAAAAACAAGGTCATCATCAGATTAAAGGAAAGCGTCCGATATCGCATGGTAAACCTATGCTTCCATTTGGTGTAATACCAGGAGAGAAAAGATCTTCCTTCAAACCAACTTCTCAACCTACCACTAGACGTCCTGTTGCTGTCCAGCCGATTCCCGGAGAAGGTAATACAACTTTTAATTTTGCGAATCCATGCTTCAAAGAAATATAATACAATTTTAATTTTTATTATTAAGAATCTACACTACACAGAATTGCAATACAACTTTTACTGTAGATAATTTGTACTACATAGAATTATAATGCAACTTTTGACTTGAGAGAGGATCCTTATGTACTTCATACAATTATAATAAAACTTCTAATGTAAAGAATCCATACTAATAGAATTGTAATACAACTTTACTTTCAATATAGGGAATCCATAATACATAAAATTGTAATAACGGCTTTTAATATAGAGGGGGGGGGATGCATATTACATATAATTATAATACAATTTTGTATGTCGAAAATCTATATTACATGGAATTGCAATAATTTTAAGGAAGAGAATCCATACTACTTATAGAATTGTAACACAACTTAATGTAAAGAATTCATACTAATAGACTTGTGATGCAACTTTTAATGTGAGAATCCACACTTTATAGAATTTATTTAATATCCTAGGGTCGAATTCTAATCTTTATTTTTTTAAATGTTTAACCACCAGATTCTAATATCTTTAATATACAAGCAAAAAACATATCTATACACAATAAAAATTTTGTTTGTGAACGGTAGTTATTTAAAATTAATATTTGTAAAGTATAGAACTTTATAAATCATATAACTAAATTAATATTTTCTATAAATTAAAATTGAATCCAATAATTTTCAAAATTTTCTTTCTTCTAACCGTATAATACATTAATTTAATTCTAGCACATTTATTTGAATACTTTGCAAATTGTTCAAGCCTTTTTATGATATTTATGAATAAAATTTTGTAGGTATTTGTCGCATTGGAGATATTATCTATAAACACAGACAAGAAATGGAGCCAATGGATGCCTGCAAGAAGAACTGCAGATGCATCAACAGCAAGATATTCTGCGACGAACTCATCTGCAATGACCTTGATACCACGGATCATTCTGATTGCAGCATCATTCACAGGCCAGATGAATGTTGCCCTCAATATAAATGCGGTAGGTGCTACGAACCACGATATGTACACATTTTTTCCAAACGTTTTGCAAAATTTAAAAATTTTCACGATAGTGCTCAGGAGATAAATGCAGACAGATGAAATTTTTGCCAAAATGAATTGGGATCTTAAAATGTTCATTAATAAATGCGATAGATGCTGCGAATTACGATGTGTACACATTCCCCCATACCCAAAATGAATTTAAATTTAAAAAAATGCTAACAATAAATGCGGTAGGTGCTATAAAACTACGATAGGTATGCGTTTTCTCGAAAAGTTCACCAAAAGTTATAAAATTCATGGGCACAACAGCGGTCAGGAAATAATTGCAAGTAAATGAAGTTATGGCCAAAAATGAATTAAAATCATAAAAATGTTTGATTTAAAAATGCATTAAATGCTAAAAACTTCGACATATACACATTTCCCAAAAGTTTTATCAAAAATGATTAAATGTTTGTGATAATACTCAGGAAGTAATTGTAGATAGATGAAATTATAGCCAAAAATTAATTGAAATAAAAAAAAATTGTTTTGATTAATGCATATTAGCGCTTCCTAGAATTTCCCTTGAAGTAACCGCATGGAAACGAAAAAGGTTTTCTTATGATGATAGATTAATGTAAATAAAATCTATGAACTCTCTGTCTCTCTCGAAACTACAGAAGTTGTGAAGGGTGGCATAAAATACTACATTAATTAATTACAAAACTGAAATAGCTTCAATTGTATGTTTTAAACGAATTAGTTCTTTACGGTTGTCACGATAGACAAACCGAACTTACTTCCCCCACTTCAATCAAGGTTACAAATTAATTTTTTGAGAGTTAAGATAGAATCCAACCAAGATGGAACTAGAGTGGGAAAAGTGAGCTCAACATTACGGGAGTGGGTGTAACTTTAAGACGCCCGTTTAATAGTTAGAGATATATTTCGAAGAATTGATTTTTAAAAGCGGGGTCGTAATTTCCAAGAAGTTAACGTTGGACAACTAATGCTTCTAAGGTTACGGGAAGGAATGTAACTTTTAGACGCCTGTTTTAAAGAAATCGGTCAGAGGGATATATTTCGAAAAATTAAATCGTAAACGCGAGATCATAATTTTAACGGGATCAACATTAGACAACGAGTACTACCATGGTTACGGAAGAAGGTGTAACATTGAGACGCTTGTTTGATAGTAATTGGCTACAGTCCTCTACTTGAAGTACATTTCGAGGAATTAATTAGTAAAAACGGTGTTATAATTTCACCAATACAAACCAATTTCTCAATCCTTTCACACCAATAGTAGTTGTTTTAACCGAGTGAGGTGGAAATAATTCACAGGCTTGTCAAGAAAGGTAAGTGTTGATTTATTCTTGGAAGGCTGACATACATCTTGAGTGTGTATGACATCTTAGACAGACAGCTTTTGAAGTCTTTGGTAGAGGTAAGCTATATGACTATTTGCTATAGAAGGCCTTGTAAAAATTCTGGGCTTCTGATATTGGTCTTGGAATGCCATAAAAGGTAATCTATCACATGATTTTGGACTTGGAATGAAATTAAAAGTTATAAATCACATGATTTGATTTTTCAAAGAAATTGAGTTCGACATGCAGTAGCCATTTTCATGATGGTAATAAAGTTAACAATACATGGAAATTTTTGTTAACGTAACTCTAAATAATATTTATTTTCAGGTTGATTCCGATATAGGTATTAGATTACACTAGAGTTTTGAATCATAGCTATTGATACAATTTATTGTGTAATTAATTTTTGTCATTGAGTTTATTACTGTAATGTACTGTTGTATCATTTGTACTAGTCTTTTCTGACACAAGCCTAGTTAAACGGAATAATTTTTAACTGTTGAAACTAATTCCATTTTTCTTCATTTTATTATAAAACCTTTTAAAGTGCAATACATATTTAGAATAACTTAGTGGAAAGGGCTTAAGATATTTTTGTTCTATAGTTTAATTATATTAATTATGAGCGTGTTAGAGAATGATTCAATTAATGGAGTTATATAAACATAACAGTGAATTATACATCCAAATCCAAAAAAAAAGAAAATTTATCATCAGGCTATTTTTGTTCTATGGTTTAATTATACTAATTATACCTGGAGGATGATCCAAATCTCGAGTTAAACCTAATAGTGCATAGTACTAAGGAATTAAAATTTATCATTACGCAAGTTATTTTGTTCTATAGATTAATTATACTAATTTGTTCTAATAATAATTATACTAGCATTGAGAATGATTAACTTAAGTTAAACCTAACAGTGATAATACATGCGAATAAAGAAATTATAAATTTACTATCAAATCAAGTTATGATAGCCGCAATATATAAATGTATTCATAGTTTATACTCATGGGAGAGGTGTTCCATTTTGTGATTAAAATCTTCGATTCTATTTTAGGAACAACATTAACTTCTCCAGCCGTATCTGTTTCTATTACTGAAGTTAGCTATGAAGATTACACGCTTGAAGCTCTAAAGGCTACGAAAGAAACAATACCCTCTATAATTAATATCACGGAGTCAGAAGATTTGACCGAAAAATCAACTTTAGAATATTCCAGTGGAACATCAACACCAAAGTCTATCAGTATTCATACCTCGGACGAATCGGTAACTGTTTCATCTATTACAACTCCGGAGAAAATTATTAGTACCTCATATGATGATAAAAATGCAACTGAAACATATGAATCCTCAACTGTTGAAGATTCTGGTTCATTTAGCTCTAAGGGAGTTCCCACTCTGTCCTCTGAAATGGTATCCTCCGATGAAACTTCTATTTCTGAAGCAGATATAGTTACAAAAACGACAGTGCCTTCTTCTGTAATCCCTTCAGAAACACCTGAAGCTACAACAGAATCGGTAGGACCTAGAACCACTAATGTTATTATGGAATTCAGCTCAGAAACTTCAATTTCTCCTATGGAAATCATTACTGAGCCTAGTCACAAGCAGAGCACGTTTGAAGAAACGACTGTGACAAACGACATCTCCACTCCAACCAGAACTGAATTTTCATCAACGGAAGAAACGACTATTATTAAGGTCATTAGCACTCCAAGCACAACTGAATCTTCGACAACGGAAGAAACGAGCAGCTCTGTGGTAACTGAAGATCACGATGAATCGCATGAATTTTCAGAAACTTCAACTATCTCAAAAGAAATCATTGAATCAACAGACAAAATTATTTCTACTTATTTGGAAAGTACAACTAGTTCATTGCAAGAGTCAACCACCACTGAACAGTCTCAGTCTCCGGAAACATCAGAAGTTACATCTTCCGACGTTCATGTTACCTTTTCAACAGTTGCCCCAGAAATTGTCGACGTTTTGAAGACTCAAAGTCCTGAAACATTTGAGAGTTCATCATTTGAAACACCTGCCTTTACTGAAATTACAAATGCACAAGAAGATGATGTTCATTCCAAAAATATCCACATTATTGAAGGTTCATCTGAAGCACCTACAACCTCTGCAAGTACAAGCAATGCAGAAGATGTGTCTACAGAAAAGTCTCACACGCACGTAATCTATGAAGTTTCATCTTCTGGAAAACCGACTACTTTAGGAAGCACTCCAGAAGAAGTAACAGAAAAGGTTTATAGTACAGAAATATTTGAGGTTCCGTCATCAGAGGAGCCTATCTTATTGACGACTTCAACAGATAAACCAGAAAGCATTCATATTTCGGAGACATCCGAGTCTTCATCGACTGTACCTTCCACTTCATTACTCACAAATGCACCAGAAGAAATCCAAGTTGCGGAAAATGTTTTGAATTCAGAAACACTTGGCGATTCCTCACCTGATGAACTCATTCTGTCTACACGTGAACCAGAAGGTGAAGCCATGGAGACGACACATATACCCGAAGTTCTCGAGTTTTCGATGTCAGCCGACACAAGTATCGATATGTCCAGAGAATCTTCCACCTTCTCCCCCAGTACTATGGAAATATCAGACATCTTTTCTGAAAAGTTTGCTTCTCCATCAACTGAAATTCCATCAAACAAAGAAACTGTGTCTTTCGCTATCACTGGTTCACCATCTGAAGATACTGATGCAACCGAAGCTTCCCATAGTTTCTCAACTAGTATTTCGACAGAGGATCCTGCTACAGGAGATATAATCTCAATTTCAACCAGTCCTGAGGCAGCAGGTGACGAAACAGAAGCCGCTATCACTGGTGCACCATCTGAAGATACTGATGCAACCGAAGCTTCTCATCATTTCTCGACTGGTATTTCAACAGGGGAACCAAATGCAGAAGATATAATCTCAACTTCAAAGAGTCCTGAAGCAGCAAGTGATGAAACAGAAGCATTTTCTCACTTTGAAACTACTACACATGATGATAAGAGAAAAGAATACGGTGAGACTTACTATTTCTTAAGTGATTAGTATATAATATAATATAACGAATCACGCACACACACAATACTAAAGTGAAACGGAAACTGTTAGTGAAAAAAACTTCCAGTTACGCTTTTACAAAATGCTTGGTTTTAAAATAAAGTTTGCCACATATTTTAAAATAAGTCGAAATTTTGCTATGATTCGCAACAAATTTGATTGAATGGCAATAATAAATTATGTTATTTAGGATAGATTAGATGGATGAAAATATGAATTTTAACCCTCTGAGCGACACGAGATTTACAAGTAGTGTAGTACTACGAGTATTTTTACTCACTATACTTATGACCAGCGTAAGAAAAGAAAAAGAAAAGTGACTGGTCACAAGGACCAGTGTATACAAAAATATACTGTTCCGCTGCCATCATAGCTGGTCAAATAATAAATGAATTTAGTTAATAGCGTATTAATTCAGGGAACAAAATTTTCACTCGCCGTTGTCGAGCGAAATTTTTACTTTGCCGAATAAAAATGATGTCAAATTATTAGCTTCAAGTCTTTAAGGAATTCTAATTGCCTCACTCTCAGAAATCGGATGAGCCGGCCATTGCAAGACAACAGTGCGATAAACCATGTAGTTAGGTAAGCGCCCTCCCGCCGACAGCGAGACCGGAAAAGGTCCTCAGCGTACTTTCTTTTAGAACCTGACAATGATTCAACCGACGACGATTATTGTTTGCGCAATTTGTAAGCAGAAACCAGAAACGACTCCAGTATACGCTGGTGCGAATTTTCAAATTCTCGATCACGTGACCGAAATAAATTTTGACAGCTTGCCAAAAGTAAGGTTTGGGAGTTTCAAACTTATTTTAAAAGAAAACACGTGCATTCGCTTTCTTATAGCTACTGGCCCCGCGGACCACCCAGATTTTTAATTCCCTTCTCCGATCGTACTTTTAGTGATCTCGGACCAGCGGACAACCAATGATTTCGAACGCTGCTTATGACTAACCACATCTATTGGTTGAAGGAATCGCGGAAATGATTACATTGGTCAAAATCAAAACTGTTTAGAAGTTCTGCAGGGAAAACTGCAGATTTTCAGAGCGGATATATGTGTGTGAACCCCTTAAAGGGTTAATAATATATTTAAATATTTAATTATTAAAATGACATAAATTAATTAGGATATTAAATTTCAAATTATATACATATCTATATACATTTGTGCAATGTGCCATGAGACTTCCTTGGTTGTGACTTAAAGAAGCTACCGGAACTTCGTCAATAGCCCGATTTGTTACTCTAATGCGACGTTTATAAACTACCTACCTACCTTAATTATTTTAATAAAAGTGATTGGATGCTTTCCCAGTTATATGTAATATCTGCTTTATCTGTTAGGAGTTTCATCCATACCTGGCTTTGAAACAGACACCTTTACTTCCATCACTCCCACAACTGTGTATGAAGAAATGAAGAAGGATCAGGACATCACTACAAAAGATACATTCTTCGTAACTGATGTAGCCGAAGCCGAGACAGAAAAGCCCAAAAACGTTCCAGTTTCAATCGAAACAATTACTGCTTCTACAACTGATTCATACGATTCGTTTTCAGTAACCAGTGATATCTCACTGATACAGCACGGTAGGCATAAAATTATAGTTTTGTAACCTTAAACACACTGAACATGTTGTTTACTATTTGCTCCTAATTTCAAATACTATAGCCTTATCTCTTTAAAAGAGCTGTTAACCTTCCGGTTGGTTGTCTCCATGAGGTATCTTGTCATTAGCATAACTGACCAGATCTCGTCACCATAAACAAATCGGCAATATATTGATGACGAGATATCTCGTCATTAGCCAAATTGGTCAGATCTTGTTGGACAAGATACCTCCTCGAAACCACTAGCAGCGTTAACATTCATCCTGGAAAATACACAATACTTAAAATAGTTTAATAAGCTTCCAAAATTACAGGAAGCGAGTGATTGTGTAATTTCGTGATACTTTGATACCTACTTAGGCATCCATAAAATCTCTTGTGTTTTAGAAACGCTTACACTAATACTCATAAACTTACAAGCCTGGTTCTTACAAGGAATACAGAAAGGCATTGGACGTTATTATGTTTTTCGGGAACACTTACCACAATTCTATTAGACTTTTGAGCCTGGCTCTTACGAGGCATTTGTAAAGGGGTATTGAACCCTTTGTGTTACGGGAACGCTTGCCCCGGTACTATATTCTTTTGAGCCTTGTTAGTACGAAGCATCCAAAAAGACATTGACAGTCCTGTGTTTCTGTTAACGCTTACCCCAATTCCTACAGACGTGAGAGCCTGGTTCCAATGAGGAATCCAGAAAGGCATTGAACCTTCTCCTGGGTTTGGGGAAAGCTTACTCATGTACTTGTAAACCTGCAAGCCTGGTTATTATGTGGTATGGAGAAAGGTATTGTATTGAATTCCTTCTTGGTGTTACGGTAGCGCTTGACTCAGTACTTGTACACTTTTAGGCCTTGTTCCTAAGAGGCAACCAGAAAGACATTGAGTACCATCTTGTGTTTCTGGTAACACTTACACCAATTCTTATCGACTTGCGAGCTTGATTTCTATGAGGCATCCAGAAAGACATTTGACACCTTCTTGCACTTTGGGGTACGCTTACCCCAATTCTTATAGATTTTCGAATCTTGTTTCTACTTGACATTCAAGAAGGCATATTGAACAATTTGCTGTATTTCGGGAAAGATTAAAGAAGTTCTCATATACTTGCTAGTCTGGTACCTATGAAGCATCCAGAACGACATTAAAACCATTCTGATTTTCTAGAACCAGTAACACAGTTTTTATACACCTTCAATCCTTATCTTCACGAGGTATGCACGAAGGCAATGAACACACACATGTTTCGGAAACGATTACTCCTTTTCTTATAGTCCTGGAATCTTGGTTCGTAGGAGGCATCCATCTAGGCATTGAACCTTCTGTATTTTGGGAACTATTATTATAGACCTACGAGCCTGCAATCTACTAGGCATCCAGAAAGGCATTGAACCTCTTCCTGTGTTTTGGGAACGATTATCTCAGTTTTTATAGACTTGCATAATTAGTATCACGAGGCATTTGTAAAAAAATTGGACCTCTTCCTACATTTTCAGGGAGGGATCAATCAGTTTTATGGATAGAAGTTCCTTGGGAGGCATAATTAACTGTTCCAATTACGCTTAGTCAACCATGGGAGTTCTTATATTTATTACCTACTGGGGTGTATGCTGGGGATAGTTCTGTGAACTATAAATCAACTAATGATATCCCAACGTTTTCATATATGGCTCATAAAAGTAAAAATTTTATTTGTACAAAACATGCGAATTAAATTTTATCGATATATAAAATTTTGCCAGAAACAGCTTATATTGAATATTATCTTCTAGAAACAACGACATACTTTGAACAACCCATTGGACTTCATCATCAGTTTCACATAGAACCTGTAAGTTCTTATGACTCAGTAGAAGAATCAACAAAAGGACCAGCGTCTGAATCTGAATCTGGAATTACGAATCAGGTAGAATCGACAACAGCAGAATCGTCTGAAATACAGTCCACTGAATTTGAAATATCTACAGAGGGATTCAACGGGGAGCATCCCACAAATGCTGTATTCGATATATCTCATGAACTCTCTGCGGAGGAAATTTCTGCCATACTCTCGGATGATATATTTGAACCACAAGTGTCTTCACAAACACCAGAAAAGGAACCAAAAACACCAGCATCTGAAATTGTAGAAAAAGTAGAACCAATCATGGAAATTTCTGAAATACCTTCGGATGATTCATCTGAATCACAGGGGTATTCACAAGCAACAGAGGAGGAATCAAAAACACCAGTATCTGAAATTACGTATACAGTAGAACCAACCATGGACGTTTCTGACCTACCATCAAAGGATTCACAAGGGTCTTCAGAAGAACCAGAGGAAGAACCAAAACCACTATCATCTGAAATTGTTGTTACAGTAGAACCAACAGGGGAAGTTTCTGACCAACAAACGGATGATCCATCTGAATCACATACGTCTTCACAAACACCAAAAGATGAATCAAAACCAACACTAGCTTCTGAAATTACAGCTGAAATTGAAGAAACAACCGTAAAATTTTCAGAAATACCTTCGGAGGTTTCATCTGAATCACACGCATCTTCGCAAACACCAGAGGAGGAACCAGAAACACCAGCATCTGAAATTGCAGTTACATTAAAACCAACAGTCGGAGTTTCAGACCTACCATTGGATGATTTATCTGGATATCATGCATCTTCACAAACACCAGAGGAGGAACCAAAAACAACATTAGCTTCTGAAATTACAGCTGGAATTGAAGAAACAACCTTGAAATTTTCCGAAATACCTTCGGAGGATTCATCTGAATCACACGCATCTTCACAAACACCAGAGGAGGAACCAAAAACACCAGCATCTGAAATTGCAGTTACATTAGAACCAACAGTCGGAGTTTCAGACCTACTATTGGATGATTTATCTGAATATAATGCATCTTCACAAACACCAGAGGAGGAACCAAAAACAACACTAGCTTCTGAAATTACAGCTGAAATTGAAGAAACAACCGTGAAATTTTCCGAAATACCTTCGGATGATTCATTTGAATCACACGTATCTTCACAAACACCAGAGGAGGAACCAAAAACACCAGCATCTGAAATAGCAGTTACATTAGAACCTACATTCGGAGTTTCAGAATTACCATTGGATGATTTATCTGAATCACATGCATCTTCACAAACACCAGAGGAGGAACCAAAAACACCAGCATCTGAAATTGCAGTTACATTAGAACCAACAGTCGGAGTTTCAGACCTACCATTGGATGATTTATCTGAATATAATGCATCTTCACAAACACCAGAGGAGGAACCCAAAACACCATCATCTGAAATTAGCGATAAAATTGAAGAAATAACATTGAAAACTTCTGATATACCCTCGGATGAATTCGAAGAGTCTACTATTGGACCAGAGGAAGAAGAGTACAAAGGACCGGTATCTGCAACTACAAGTGAAGAAACAACTATTGGAGTCGCAGCTCATACGGAGGAATCGGAAGGCTACTTGAGTCTTTCAACGACTCTTCATGGTGAAGACGATATTGGTACGACAATAAAAACAGACCCTAAGTATGAAGAATCAGCATACCATTTCACGTCTATCATTGAAGAGAAAGGTACGTCAAAATATTCTAAATTCCTACGTAATTATATACTTCGGCTTTGATCTCGGAACTTCACCAATAGCCTTTAGTGTTGCTCCAGTGCGACGTTAATTGAAATACCTACCGCTGTCAAAATGCTTATGTGCTACATACCAAAATGTTAAAAATAGCATTTTACAAAAAAGCTCCATATGACGTTTCATCTTGTACAATTATTTATTTATAATGAATTATTATTAATAATGAATTATTTATTAATAATGAATTATTATTAATAATGGATTATTATTAATAATTGTAGTTTGCTCAGGTACTGACTTCGTCATCTGATTATGATCCAAAATTATGAGATGTCCTCTGATTTTTACCTTTGAGATTGATCCTGGATCATCGCCAACCACCACCTACCTGCTATTGAGGATATACAGGGTCTTTTGAAAATATCTGGCCAGATTGTAAAGGGTGGTAGAAAGAATCAAAATAAACACCTCAAATTTATAAATTATCATTTACCTCATACAAGTCTCCTGAAAAGCTGAGATACCTAGATAATGATAGATTACCTGCTCCCAAAAATTTGTTTTTCTTCAATAAAAATTTCTTAACGCATTAGTCGAATGCTATACAATAGTTCAGTCGTAATTCATATTCCATCTCTATACTCAACTTAAACGTTATGAATGTGTTTGTTTTCTTATGGCGCAAGGACAAACCTGGTCAAGCTATGTAAAACACTGCTTACATTCAAAAGTTAGTAGTTCTCAAATAAACTAGTAAGTTTTAAAAATTAGATTTAAAATTCAGTGGTTAAATATCCTGATCGCTAGGTAAGTAGGTAGTTGAATTAACGTCAAGAAATTAAATCATTTACCCCATTGATTTCAATGAATCCTGGTTACCGGAGATATTGACACAATGAAAACTTTTTCTTCCAAGCATACGTTTTTCTCAAAAAAAAAATTTCAAAGCATTTTTCTTCCCCCTTACTCTCCAAAAAAATGAGTTTTTCTAAAATAAAATTTTCTTCTTCAAAACAGATTTTTTAACATAGCATCATTTAATGTGTGAAATATACGTCAGTTCACTCATAATTAATATTTATTTACTTAAATTTTAATCTAGTAAACTTCCTAGCGGATTATCAGTAAAGAATACATCATTTCCTTTCTTGTTAACTGAAGAATAAAGAAAACAAGTAGAATGATTCTAGTTTAGAAATCTCGAATCATTGTCATTTATCCCTATGACTTCAATGAGGCTCCTCATATAACCGGAGGTACTAACATAAAGAGAGAATTTGTTTTCTTCCAAAAATACGATACTCTCCCACGATTTTTCCCAAAAAAATATGTTACTCTCCCAAGATTTTTTCCAAAAATATACGTTTTATCCATAACATTCTCTCCAAATAAGATTTTTCAAATAACATTTTTTTTCTCCAAATTTTTTAACATAGCATCTTTTAACGTATTACATATCCAAATGAGAAATATTATTCAACAGTTCAGTCGTAATTCATATTTATTTAAAATTTCGTCTAACGAACTTCCAAGTTAATCCTCCGTGAAGAATAAATACATCCTTTTATTTCTTGTAACAACGGAATTATTACGACGTAGAAGATTCTAGTTTAGATATCTCTTAAATCATTTACCAAAGAGCGTACTTTTCATGCATCCATCTATCTTCAACTTAAACGTTCTGAATGTGTTATTCTCAACGTAAATTAAGTCATTTACTTCTTTGACTTCAATGAATCTCTTGATTGCCGGAGATACTGACATAATGAGAGAAACGTTTTCATTATTGAGCATAATTTATGGATAGGCTGGTTTGAGATCAGGAGATTGGTTAGTTTATTTACGATAGGATCTGGTTATGGATGTTGATAGGTTGTTAAAATGAATTACGTTGGGTTTAGAGTTCTACAGTTATTAAGACGTTCGAAAAGGAATAAATGGCGCGATTTAGAAAGCATGTTCTTATCTTCTTCGTTATCAAATTTCCGATCGGGAAATGTAAATTATTACCGCATGATTGCTGTAGAGCATACGAAACTATATTAAGCTATAGTTAAAAGAAATATGTATCGTTTTGTACTTGATTCAATTTTACTCTATCGCCTTGTAGCAAAGTGTAACCATTTCTTGACAATTATCTTGTGTTTTGCGCAGCATCGCCAAATATGGTCTTTTCGCCATTAAGCCCAACCAATCAACCATATAAGAACCTCAAATACCAGCAGATATCAAGTATATCCATATAAAATTTGAATTGACACTGAAAAGTATACTTGGTTCAATGTTTCATAAAAACAATTTCATGTACAAGCCTGAATAATTTATGTCCATATAAAATTTGAACTCACACTGAAAGTTGGTTCTATCTTTCGTTGTATCATAAAAACGAACGTAAAATTCCATAAAAAATTTTTTTTATAAAATTTGAGTTCACCTGAAATTGATCTTGGTTCTATCTCTCAAAAACGTCAAATACACGCAGATATCTTGTATACCCATGTGACACTTGTCGGCTAAAAGCTTTTCCTCGTATATTTTTTTTAAAGAGCGGAATATGCAAATTTCACTAATGCAATATTTCCAAGATTGAGAATCATAATGTGCTTTGGTCCACTTGGATCGTATACTCATCAGTGCTTGGTTGGATCTTCATGACACAATTCTTCTGAAATAAATTCCGTGTCAGAAGGATTTATGTGTAGCGTCTCACTTGATCTTCTTAATTCCCAATCTTAGACACAACAGTAGTTTTAGTAAAACAGTACAAAAGATAACATTAGCTTTAATAAAAGTCTTAGACGCGATGTTTGATATGATCGGAGAACATGAATGAAATAAAAAAATTTGGTGATCATATTTACGAAAATATGTGTACTCCAATTATATTTAGTTCTTTGTGCCTTATACGGGAGGTAACACTAAGTATTATGGAATAATTCACAGTTAGTTAGATGTAGAGTGAATATAAAAAAGTAAAAAAGGCATTATAAAATGAGCAACCATGCATTAGATTTAAATAAAACAGTCTTAATTATAACATTATTTTTAATAGAACAGTCTTAGACACAACATTAGTTTCAGTAAAACAGTTTTGAAGCTAACATTGGCTTTAAAAAAGTTCTAAGACGCAACGCTTATCTTTAATAAAACAGTCTTAGACACAACATTGGCTTTAATAATGCAGTCTTGAAACAACACTAACTTTAATAAAGCAGTTTTAGACACAGCAATAGCTTTAATTTACAGTGATAGAAACAACGTTAACTTTGATAAAGCAGTCTTAAACAATATTAGATTAATAAAACAGTCTTAGGTACAACATTAACTTTAATTTCAGTGATAGACACAATTTTAGCTTTGATTAAGCAGTAGTGTAAACAACATTAATATTAATAATAGTCTTACACACAACATTAAGTTAATAAATCAGTCTGAGACACAACATTAACTTTAATAAAACAATCTTAGGCAGACTTAGCTTTATTACGTCATACAGTTAAGAAAACTTCAGTAGTGCAAATAATGAAAGGATATATCATTCTTAACCCTCTGAACGCCACGACATTTCCGAGTAGAATAGTAATCATCATGCTAAGTAGCAGAACTCGTAACACCACTGTAAGACCCTGTTCACATGAGGCGTTTTCTAACGTGTGTTTTCGAGGTCAGCTTTCCGTAAGCATTAAATTATGTTTTTTTTTATTCCTCTAATTCAAGTTTGTGATCGTTGAAGATAGAGTGAAAATTTCAACGGATTTGAAATCTGCGGAATATTTTACGCCAGATCGATACCTTAAATGTGATTTTCTTTAAATAAATTAATAATTTTTTAATAAAAGTAATTAAATAATCAAATGGTAAATAGTGAAATAATAAATCTGGTTTTGGTATCGATCTCGCGTAGAATTTTACCCTGATTTGAAAACCGTTGAAATCCGTCCGAATTAAAAAACATAGTTTATTGCTTACGGAAAGCTGTCCTCGAAAACGCGCATTATAAAACATCTCATGTGAACTGGGCCTTAACGTATAGGAGTTACGAATTTTGCTAATTAACATGACGTAATGCTTTTAAACCTCAGCACATAATGACTAAATAATCGCATAAATAAGTTGAAGGAATTCCAGAAAAAAATTATAACGGTCATGGTCAAGATTAGAGGCCATGCAGGGAAGACTGCGGGTTGTAGAACGAATATATACGCTTGAAATTATTAAAGGAATAATTATCAGTAAAATTTTGTAGTTTAATTGAATGAAGCGACATGAATTACCTATATTCTGCATATTTTCAGGTTCTACAATCAACCCTATCGAAGAAGGTATCACTAATTATCGAACTACAACACGTGCGTACCCTACAGAGATGCCTGAATTGTTTGATTCTACTTTGGAAGAAACCGCTTCAACTGTTAGTTACCCAGAAAATGTACAGACGCTTGAATCTCAAACGCATACAACAACAGCACTGTCTTCGACACAAACTTCTGCTGATCGTGGTATGTACTTATTTTTTTATTATAATTCAATACGAGTGCGCTTTAATAACCATCTTGGTGGTTTAACTATACGTCGAAAACTGCGCTGTAGTGCCCAGCCTCTGGTGTAAAAACCTGTACCAAACTTCCATCAGTTCTGGGCAAGGGACAGTTTGTTTCTCCTGCTTGGATATTCTAGGAGTAATAGGACAGTTTTGTCTCCGCGAGATATCTCGTCCCTAGCAAAATTGACCAGATCTTGGATGCGATATTTCGTCGAGACACTGGGAGGGTTAAATTTAATCTAATTTTATTAGTTGAATTTAAAATTGACTTTTCACTGCACTCGAATTTTAACTTCATCTATTTCGGATCGTTGAGGAAATATAAAAGAACTGTGCAATGGTAATCTTCTATTGCTGTCAAGTTCATGTGACTAAATCTAGTAGTAACGTGACACTAAATCTACTTTCGACTGTCGGGTGGAACTGAACAATTCATAATATTTTTGGTCTTCGTTACGGGAGTAGACTGCCCTCCATTGATTCATCATCTGGTAGATTCTTGTGACATAAAAGAGTGGCGAATTCACCATTGGTGTTTCCACTCTAGAAATCTCGCATTCACACAGCTTTCCTGTCATTATATGTTGTATCGCCAAACGAGGTGATGAGATACCAAATTTTCCAACCAAGTCGATTTTTAGTAGAGCAACCACGTGGCTAATGAATATGTTGGTTACACTTTTGAAGCTCCACTCAATAATAACGTTTCACGTCGTTGCTGCGATTTTTCCCTTCGAAATCGATCATGAACCCTCACCAATGAACCGTTGTGTAGCGTCAGTGCGATATAAATTCAACTACCTACATTCCTCCAGTTATTAGGAATTTTAATAATACTTATTAACCTAGATTTAAGTAATAATCCCATTAAACATATTGATAACAGTTGGTCATTTTACTGTCCGTTTAAATAGGTTGATTAATAAACTCTCCCAGAATATATAAAGCTGAAAATATATTTATGCAAGTCACATTTATTGTTTGTGAATTTAAGTGCACTAAACATTTTTTGTATTTACATTCACCCATAAGGGAATTCTGTTAATAATATATAATTTATACTTTTGCTATAGAATCAATTGCAAGTCAATCAGTTGAACCAGAAACAATTGCTGAAGAAACTTCTTTGGAAGAAACTGACTCGATCTCAACTACTACAAAAGAATTCCCTACATTTGAGGAGAGTTTCCCAACCACTTCTCACGATAGCTTCACATTTGAAGAGCACTCGACAACAACTGGACTTCAAGAAGATATCTCTGTCCCAGTAAATGGAATACTCTCTACCACAGAAAGCGATAAGTCTGATGTAACTGAAACAGTGACACCCATTCCAGAAGAAGAATCAGCAACCAACGGAACATCTTCAGTACTTGAACAAAATTACTCCGTGCCTAAGGAGGAAGCATCAACAACTACACAGGGTACCTCAATATCTGAGGAGGCTTTGGGAACGGAATCAAGCAAACCAGTGTCTGAAGAAAGTTCTCCAGGATATGAAGTTTTAGTAGCATCAGGACAAAAAACAGCCACACAGGATACCTCGGCGTCTGAGGAGACTTTGGGAATGGAATCAAGCAGACCGATGCCTGAAGAAAGTTTTCCAGGACATGAAGCTTCTGTTGCATCAGAACTCACAACTATTGCAGAAGTCAGTACCTCGTCTGAAGAACCTATAAAACCAGAGGAGATCGTCGTTTCCACTGAAAATATATCTCTACAAACTGAAAAATCTACAGTGGTTGAAGAAGGTACCACTAATATGGAGATTGAATCTCAATCCACTCGAGGTACTTCAGCTACTGGGTTACCCTTGGCGATTGAACAAACTACTTTTGATTTTGAAGGAAGCACCTCGGTACCGTCATCGACTTTGAATAGCGGAATTTCTGAGCATGAAGAAAACAAGACTCCTGAAGATGAAATCCAACCCATAATATTTCAAGATTATACTAGTTCTGAGGAATTGGATACAGAACCATCCTCAGTGTTTGATCAGGGGGATTCAGGCTATTCAGAAGTCGGAGTCCATGAATCAGTGGAGGAGGAATCAGTTTCTACAGTATCTGATGCAATCTCGACTACTGCAGAGTTTGGATCAGAGGATGAAAGTGCATCTACTACTTCCGGTAAGTAATTGACTAGTATTGGACGTACCTCTTGTATTATAAAATGGATGACATATTTGTGACGAATATTTATATTTTTCAAATTTTAAGCACAACATTTCTCTTTCTCTCTCGATTATTATCATATAATTCCAAAACAAATAGATCTCAACGAAAGTCTAGCAATTCAGGATTCGATGAACAACCATCAAATGTCATATTTCAGATTCAAAGTCGAAAGTGTAAATAGAGCGATTAGACTTCGATTAATACATTTATACAAATGAAACATCTATCACATTTTTATATACAGGTCAATACAAATGATTCATAGGGTTTGAAGTCCTATCATTTCAGCAATGGATCTCACCCATTCGTGCCAATTACGTAACGAAAGACAGTACCTTAAATTTCAAAATTCATGCGTACTGACCTCCTTGTGACACACCAGACGGATATATCGTATCGCGATATGTTGTGGTTGTTTCCGTAACTGAAAGGTCGTCATCTGACCTTACTGACCATCAAATGTCATATTTCAGATACAAAGTCGAAAGTGTAAATAGAGCGATTAGACTTCGATTAATACATTTATACAAATGAAACATCTATCACATTTTTATATACAGGTCAATACAAATGATTCATAGGGTTTGAAGTCCTATCATTTCAGCAATGGATCTCACCCATTCGTGCCAATTACGTAACGAAAGACAGTACCTTAAATTTCAAAATTCATGCGTACTGACCTCCTTGTGACACACCAGACGGATATATCGTATCGCGATATGTTGTGGTTGTTTCCGTAACTGAAAGGTCGTCATCTGACCTTGCTGACCATTGTTATCGAAAATTTCCCTTCAGGACTAATTGCGGGACGTTTTCAATAACCGTTGGTTTGCTCCACGGGCGTGCAATAAGAGTAGACTGAGTATTGCTATTGAGAGGAGTTTCAGAATATATGACGTATATTGCTGTATTGATACATTGACAAGATTGCCAGATTTGGAATCTTATCGCCTCGTTTGGCGGTATAACGCCTTATGACAGGCACGGGAGCAGAAAGTGCTTAAAACTGCGACGTACGTTGTAGAACAAAGTCTTTGCAGAACAATTTTTCCTTAATTTTATCAAAATTTAGGCCGTTTTTTTTTTCAATCCTAAGTTACGATGTTCTGCAGTGCAAAGCGCTCTCCTTGCCACACCTTTTTTTTTCTGCTCTAGCTGCGGAACAACCTCCGTTCACCGCACTAAATTACCGCAACCACTTTATAAATAACACATCTTCTATGTCAATGACAAAATATTTAACTTCAAAAGTTATCAACAGAATTGTAAATTCTGAAATTATGCCTTGGTTTTAAATAAAGTAAGTTAATAACTTTTGATGTGTTTTATTATAAATATGTAATACATATTTAGCTGATAAGTGCGTTTTACGTCTGTTTTTGATTTTACTGCAGTTTTCAAAATTCGGACAAAATGCCTGCAGAACAATTGCAATTGCTTCGAGTTGTGTTGCAAAACACTGAGTATAATTCTGCACTTGGGATGACAGGGTAGGTGTGAATGTCCATTTTTATAAAGTGGCGACAAGAATGGTGTAAGGCTCAAAGTCTACAATTTCGAGCGGACCAATCAGATGATGAATCAATACATGGGCGTCCTTTGTCGTCCCATGTATCAATCAGATGCTGAATGTTCGATTCCGCCGAAAGTTGTCTAAGATAGTTTTAAGCTTAAGATAGTTAACTACTAGTTTTGGCCGCATTATACTGGGCACATAAAAATGTTATCATAGCTCATTCTACTTTTATAATTCTTCTATGGGTATATCGTACCTTGATATGTTACGTTTGTTTCGTCAACTGTAGGATCATCATCTGATCGTGCTTCAAAATTACGAGATGTTATTCTCGCTTCTTTCCCTTCGGGATTGATCCAGGGCCGTCTCCAACAGCCCGTTGGGTTGCTACAATGTGACGTACATTAAAAAAAATTTATTACCTAACCCTCGCAACTGAAGGAGACACATAAATGGCCAAAATGATATGGTCGCATAAAAGTGTGTCGTGTTACAAAAGGAAATCGAATGTTTGTAGTGTTTGGAATGAAATGTGGACAGTTTCTAGTTCTCTTCACGTAGCATTTATTGTCGTCTATGTAATACTTCTAGAAATACGACGCTTTGACACACCATGACTCATTTATACTAACGCAGTTTCCTTTGTTTCTTAGTTCCAGAACAGAGTATTACAACTATTAGATACCCAGAACCATCCCTGTTGATTTCCACAAAAGATGCCTCATTTGAAGATGTTTCTGAAATCTCAGTTACTGAGGAAGACAAAGTCGCAACAAGTGCTACTGATGCCTCAGTTAGTATTGATACCGGAGAAGGAAATGAAACGAGGATACCTGATTTCCATCCATTATCGTCTCTTCACGAAACGACTTTTACGCCACAATTCATACAATATGGTAAGTATTAGTCTATGAACGTTTTAAACTTTGTATATATATATATATATATATATATATATATATATATGTATGTATGTATGTGTGTGTGTGTGTGTGTGTGTGTAACCTCGATCATTTGATTAATAACATTAATAATATGAGTAAAAATGCCAGTCGACCATTTAGTATAGCGTATTAATCTTTTCAAGTTGCAAGTTGTTTACTTTTGTCACACACAAAAAATTAATCCTCGAACCATTGATTAAAAATATTTACTTTACAATAAGTGTTAAAAATTCTAGTCGGTTATTTAGTATGGTGTATTTAATCAGTGAACGTTTTAAAATCTATTTATAGTCGTATGTTTACTCCAGTCCAATTTTAACCTCTAACCATTCATGAAAAATGTTAATAATAAGCGTTAAAAATGCCAGTTGGCCATTTAGAATGGGGTACTAATCTGTAGACGTTTTAAACTATGTGCATAGTCGCGTATTTACTCCAGTCAAGTTCAAACCTCGAACCTTCGATTAAAACTATTAACAATTAGCATTTACTCTCTGGATGTTTGTTTCGACGAGGTACTTCGTCATTAGCAAAACTGACCAGATCTTGATGTTCAAGATTCATTATAACAAAACTAACCAGATACAAAACCGGCCATATTTTGATGATGGGATACCTCGATTTAGCAAATAGGAAAGATCTCGATGACGAGATATCTCATTATTAGCAAAAATTGTCAGATCTGGAAAGACGAGATATCTCGTCTAAGCGACTTGGAGGAGTGAAAACATCAGTAGGCCATTCAATATTGTGGATATTAATCTATGAACATTTTAAACCGTATGTCAAGTATTGTAGATTAACATCGAACCTCCTATGAGATTAACATCGAGCCTTTGATTAACTTTAACAATAAGCATTAAAAATAGAGGCATACTAATTTTAAAATATAACCCGGTTGTTTCGCACACTTGTATCTTCTATTCGTTGCCCTCTTCGGCTTTCAATAAGGATCGAATTGGCGGTATATGCGAGGGAACAACCAGGGTCTAAGCTACCGCTACTACTAACCATGCATGTGAAGTATACTAGGACTGAGCATTGTTATAGAGAGGAGCCTCAAATATTGAGACCACCATGGCCGACTAGCTGTCACTTGATCTCTGTAAAAAATTGAATTTGTTGGTCGATTTGACATTTTATCGCCTCGTTCGGCGTTATAACATCCTAAGACAGGGTACGTATGTGAATACTCATTTCTAAAGATCGGCGACAAAAATAGTGAAATCACAGAAGTCTACTGCTATGAAATGCGGACCAATCAGATGATGAATGTTCCTTTACAAACGGCAAACGAAAGTTGTCAAAGGGTTTATAAAAAGGGTTATGGGCACATAAAAGGTTACCATTTTTTTTATCTACTTTTATATCGCCTTTATGTCTACTAACAGAGAATATGGCTAACCACCATGCGTTCATACCCGGGACTTACTTGTTAACGGACAAACGTTATGACCACTATACTAGTTAGGCCCGGATGCTATACATCCGAATAATGAATTTTTAATTTTAACTCTCCAAGTGGTTTCGAGTAGCTATATCGTCCATCCAAATCGTACCAATTTAAATTTAGACAGGATACTTCGTCATCATAATAGTGGGTTTTTTTATGATGACGAGATATCTCGTCTATCAAGATCTGGTCAGTTCTGCTTATGACGAGATACCGCGTCTAAACAAGTACTATGAGGGTTAAACTATACCTGTTTCTTAAATAGACATTTATTTTTGAAAATTAAACGTATGCAGTTAACTTCTGATTTAAAGCACCACTTGGAAAGTATCGTTGACTAAACTATATTTATAAACAAAGGCATGAGGCAAAGAAATTTGACACAAGATGACATTTGATCAAAAGGTGGTTTCTGTATAATATATAAGCGGGTTTACTTTTTTATTTTAGGTACAACAACAACAACAGAAAAACCAGTGACAATTGTAACAGATTTTCACTTCGTTTCAAGTACCCCAGGAATTGAACACGTGACTATAGACGAAATTCTGGAGAGCTCAACGGAACCGCCAGTAACAATAAATATGGATGACCTCAGCATTGTCGAATCACTCCATCACACTGTTCAAGACCAAACTACCCCTCAAGGTAGGTACCTAACTCTCCGAGCGTTACAAGATTTCAGAGTAATATATATATATATATATATATATATACATATACATATAGTTGTGTATCGAAATGATAGGTCCACCAGTAAAAACGAAAGCTATGTTGGGAAAAAAGTTTTATTGTGTACAAGTAACTATTTACCAATAACATGGTAAATATTAAGTAACTATTTTAGTAAGTATAATAGGGAAAAAAGATTTAATGTTACCAAAAGATTTAATGTTCCACACACACACACATCTAGAAGAATTAAAAAAACAATCTAGAAGAATCTGAATTTTCCTCCTTTCTTTTGGACCAATAAAATGTTTTTTTTTATTGGTCGAAAAGATTCAAACTGTCTAGACGAATGCATGAATTTTTCTAACCTTTGGAAATAATATTTGTCCTTTCCTTAGAATAGAACCCATGGTAAAAATTATATTGCCCTTTTTTTTAATAGAATTCCTCGGAAATATTCTATTGATCATTTCCACAGCATAGTATCCTTTGGAGAGATTTCTCTCTCCCATTGGTCTTTCCGTACAATAGAATCGTTTTAAGGAATTCTATTGGTAATTTGCGTATAATAGAATCGCTTGAAATGTTCTATTCGTCCTTTCCTCAGAATATAATCCCTTGGAAGGATTTTATTGGTCCAGACGATTAAAATTGTTCTGAAGTCAAGTAGGAAGATTGCAAGGTGGAATTATGCGTGAGAATCTCTCAGGGGAGGTTAAAGACCTTTCCAAGTGACGAGATTTCCCGGTTTTATCGAATTCTCGACACGTAAGCGAGATTTTAATTACACTGTTGTCTATGAGGGCTAGACAGGACTGATGAAAAATTGACTACGTATCCGGAGTGACCAGTTATCCAGGTGGTGATTTCTCAAGGTTTTGCCGAATTTGGATTATTTAAAATGTTTAAAACTGCTTAATCATAGAGTTAATTCGCATTTTAGGTATCAGTGACTTTGCAAAAGACCCAAAAAAGAATGATGATAAACATCAAACTTTACAATTTAGAATTCAGCATTTTCGAATTTTTACGTTATTGAGAAACCCATTATAAAAATCATCACACCGTGGTTAACTTTTAAAAAGTTTGGATTTTTTTACATTCTTTGTTTAAAAAAATATTCGACTAAGTTTTTTCAATTACATATCTCCCCATCTGCAGAAATATACTCAGTGTTCTGCAACACAGCTCCAAACAATTGCAATTGTTCTGCAGGCATTTTATCCGAATTTTGAAAATTGCAGTAAAATCAAAAACAGACGTAAAACACAATTATTGGCTAAATATGTATTACATATTTATATATATAATAAAACATCAAAATTAATTCACTTTGTTTAAAACCAAGGCATACTTTCAGAATTTGCAATTCTGTCGATAACTTTTGAAGTTAAATATTTTGTCATTGTACATAAAAGATGCGTTATTTATAAAGTGTTTGTGGTAATTTGGGCAGTGTAGGGAGGTTGTTCCGTAGCTAGAAAAGAAAAAAGGTGTGACAAGGATCGCGCATTGCACTGCGGAACATCGTAACTTAGGATTGAAAAAAAAATCAGATAAAGTTTTGATAAAAATTAAGGAAAAATTGTTCTGGAAAATTTTGTTTGTTCTGTGACTTACGTCGCAATTTTAAGCACTATGCTCCCCGCCATATCTCTATACCTGGAAGGCATATGGCACTGTCCAATTTTTTTACGCTCCTGGTTTTTGTCTGGACGAGGTATCTTATCATTAGCAAAACTGACCATATATTAATGGACGAGATCGGTAGTAGTAGATATTAACGTGACACTGGAGCAGAACAACGGGCTATTGGCGACGGTCCGGGTTCAATCCAGAAAAGAAAATTCCAAGGAAAACACCACGGAATTTGAGCCAAGGTCATATGAGTAAGCAACACCTTAGCTCTCACCACACTCTCCGAACTTTCTGACAGTGTCAACGTGAAGACATTTGAGGCCCCAATAGATTTAATGTGCACCAGCCACCGCGTACACAACGGTCTTTGGTTGGGCAGAGTTTTGAATTCGTAACCTTCCGGTTGCTAATCAGTTACTCTTCCAACTAGTCTACCGTGTCCCCCATGACGGACGAAATATCTCGTCATTAGCAAAATTGTTCATATCTCTATTTAGAGATCCCGATCCGGTTGAAACCAGTTGGAGGGCTAAAATGACCTTGTGTAAGATTGTAGAACTTTCTAATGATGTATATTCGTGTGATAAAAACGAATCACCTTCTTTATTTCGAGTACTATTCATACTAGAGCAAATTCAAAGGTATCATTGAATAGGGAATAACCTCCTCTACAAATTCAAATCCGAAAAGTTCCATTAGGAGACATCTTCATATAAAATTTTGCACAAACAATTGAATTTCTAATGGCAACACCATGTTTTCATGCCATAATCATATTATGCATTACTAAGTTAGTCTAGCGCTAACCCTAATTATCATAATGAGCTGAAATGGATGGCCACATCAGAAGTCCTTTTGAAACGATTCCCATTAAAATATAATAAGGTTTCAATTCATAATCCTTTAAAAATATTAATATAATAAATACTATTGCATACTAAAATCTATTTTAAAAATAAAATAGTTGGTAGAATTTGTTTGGGTTGTTCAACAGTAACCTGGTACACAATATCGGCGCTATGGAAATATTATTTAGGAAGATATCCAAAAATGTCTAAGAAATTTATTTCATTTACAGCTCCAATCTTTCTGTACTCATAACTTCGAAACGGTAAGACCTAATGACATGAAATTTGGTATCTTAAATTTTTATATAGATTCAAAATTGTGTGTCGAAATGGGGTTTTATTGGAAATTATTAAGTTGGTGTTCAATTTAATATGAAGAAGGCCCCTTATACATTTTAATTCATAGAAGACGTTAGGTCCCTGTCAAGCGACTACTTTTAATTTTCTCTGCTGTTAAAATTGTGCTTGAATAAAGAGGGGTGGTTTGTTTTTTTCCCGCGACTGTACACCTTGTCCAGTCTTGGTAAGTAAAAATATAAGCCTCTATAAAATAATTGAGTAATTGCCGGGAGGAGTAGCAAAAAAAAACGTTAAACTACTCTCCACTCGAAAATTTTGTTTTGTGATGTAGTGCACTATGGCCTCCTGGGTATAATTTTATGTGTTTAAATTACAAGCACAATCATTCCTAATTAGCTTCAGAAATTTAATGTTTTTTCTTATCTTTATTAGATTTACTATCAGAACAATCGACACCAGAGACTGCTGATACTACTGTTGGACACACTCATATCTCAAAACCGACTGTGGAATCTTCTACAGAGACTGATAAGACCACAGTTGATCAGGATACATCCAAACAAGCGTCATCAGATGAATCTACTACACAACATACCGAACCATCTGTGGAAACCACGTATCTCTCTTTCTCATCAGAGCAGTCAATTACACAGTATACAGTAACAACAATAAGTCCTACACAATTTGATGTCACATCAAAGCAACCAGCTACACAGTATGCAGAAACAACTGCGAGCCATGAGCATTTCTCAGTTTCATCAGAGCAGCCCACTACACAGTTTGCGGAAACAACTGCTAGTCCCAAGTATTTCTTAGTCTCATCAGAGCAGCCTACACAGTATGCAGAAACAGATGCGAGCCATACGCATTTCTCAGTCTCATCAGAGCAGCCCACTACACATTATGCGGAAACAACTACGAGTCCCGAGTATTTCTCAGTCTCATCAGATCAATCCACTACCAAGGATGTGGAAACAACTGCAAGCCCTACTCTCTTTTCAGTCTCATCAGTTCAGCCAACTACAGAGTATGTGGATACAACTATGAGCCCGAAGCATTTCTCTGTTTCATCAGAGGAGCCTGCTTCAGAGGATCACAAAACTGAAGTTAACTTCACTCCATCAGAACAGCCTACTGCACAATATACCGAGACAACTGTAACACCTACTCATTTCTCAGTCTCACCAGAGCAGCCTGTTTCAGAGGATCACAAAACTGAAGTAAGCTCCACACCATCAGAACAGCCTACTGCACAATATACCGAGACAACTGTAATCCCTACCCATGCCTCAGTTTCTTCAGAACAGCCTGTTTCACATGATGACGAAACTACCTTTGGCTCGAATCACCCCTCAATCTTATTGGAGCAGACCATTCTACAGGATGACGAAACAACTGCGAGCCAAACGCACTTATCCGCATCAACAGAGCATCCCATTACACAGAATGTTGAAACAACTATAAGCCCCAAGCACTTCTCCATTTCATCTCAGCAGCCTGCTGCAGAGGATGATGAAACAACTGTTGGCTCCATACACATTTCATTTCCATCGGATCATACCACTGCGCACTATGCAGAAACAACTGTGAGCCAAACGCACTTATCCGCATCAACAGAGCATCCCATTACACAGAATGTTGAAACAACTATAAGCCCCAAGCACTTCTCCATTTCATCTCAGCAGCCTGCTGCAGAGGATGACGAAACAACTGTTGGTTCCATACACATTTCATTTCCATCGGATCATACCACTGCGCACTATGCAGAAACAACTGTGAGACCTACGGATTGGTCAGTCTTATCAGAGCAGTCCACTACAGAGAATGCAGAAACAACTGTCAGTTCGACTCACTTGTCTGTCTCATCGGATCAATCTGTTTCAGAGGATGACAAAGCTACCTCAAGTCCAACGTACGCTTCATTTTCATCAGAGTCTTCATCAGAAAGTTCCGAAACCACTGTCAGACCAGATGATGTCTCAAACGTACCAGAAGACTTAACTGTGAAGAAGGACGAAACTACTTTAGGAACCGTCCATTCGTCGGTATCAATAAATCATACAGTAACACAGATTGATGCAGTCACTGTAAGCCCTGCATTTATTTCGTTGACATCAGATATTCATGCCGATGATAGTATGGAGATCACTGAGACGCCTATAGGACTTCCAACTGAAGAGAAAACTCATCATCACACTGTGGAGGAAATATCAACTTCTTTGGGAACTACCTTCCAGTCCCATGAAACGGAGAAAACTGAATTAAGCACTGAAGGTATGTATGCATAAGAAGGAAAATATTCGTGATACCTCATTACATTTTGGCGAGTTGAATTTGATCCGAGTTTTCTGTTTCAAATGAAATTCATTTCTAAAATTCTGGGAAAAAAACTTTAAAATAACAGATTTGATAATGTTATACTGGATTTTCAAAGAAACGGATAAATTGAATGAGTAATTATATGATTTATTCCTTCTCTGGAAATTTAAGATATTAGTTTGAATTTCACAAAACCTCGGGTCTGATTTCAATGACTATACTTTTTTTTTTCTAATGGCGGGCACATTTTGACCGAAGTCATTGGCCACTACAAGGCCGGAAGTGATGGCCACTTGTGAAGGAGCACCAAGTGGGAGGGCCATCATTGCCCCTAACAATTACATCGTAATTTTGAACCATGTTCAGATGACGAAGCAACACCTAAGCTGGTATACGCTTACAAACATCCATGCCCGAACCCGGATTCGAACCGGGACCTTCCGATCTAGAGGCTAACACCTTAACCACTATACCGGTTGGTCGGCTCAATGACTATACTTGAAATCAGAGTTGTGCTTCTGAATTCTGAAACCTCAGGCCTCAACATGCAGTCGCCAAAAGCCCGTTTTGTTGCTCCAGTGTGACGTTAATTTTAATACCTACCTACCTGAACATGTAACAGAACGAAATATCAACTAAGAATTGATCAGATTTAAAAGTTTCTGAAATCTAGATATTCTGTGGTGTTGCCATCTAGTGGCAAACGTTGAACTCTGAAACTGACCCTAAAATATGTTTAATTGAAATTGATAAATCGAACTTATACAGGAATTAGGGATCAAATCAGAAATGATCATTTTGACCTTATCCAATATACTTTTTATTTTCATATAAATTTTAATATTTTTGCCAACTTTCTTTGCAGATGATTATTAAATTACTTTTATACTATTTCACGAATTATTTTACTAATCAACATAATTTGATTATCTCGTCTTAAACGGACCAATAAAACATCATATGAATACATACTTCACATACTTAAATACATATTTAAATTATTTGTAAATAAAACCAGGCTATTGTATACATCTACTCACAGTGATACAAATCATTAATTTTAATAACTTTATATTTCATTATTTGTTTAAGAATGTAATATTGAAATGGTACGGTATAAATATGTTCGGGAATAAAATAAAAACTAATTTCGTACAGTCATAAAAATTATCTATAGTTGAATAAATTTATTATTCCAATCAAACATGTGTATAGCGTAGAGGGATTGAACACCCCTTTTTTACTCACGCATTGTTGTAGATGAAAGTCAAAGCTACCGTGCAATTGGGATAAATAGGACGTCAAAATTGGATAGTTTCATTTTTATAAAGTTGATGTAAAATTAATATCAAGACTGTACCTTATGCAAATTTTATACACATCAATTTATAGAAGACGCTATTCCCTATTGAAAGATGCCTTTGAATTTTCTCTACAATGAATGACGGGATAGTTGTACCTTTAACTGTAGCTGCACTTCGTAAATAATAGTCCGGATCTCCCATAAACAACTAAGGAACCTGAAAATGCCAATTGAAATATTTTAATACTTTTCTTATATACACCTATAATAACCATATTCTATTCAAAGAGATTTTCCCAACCTATACTACTAAACCATACTTATTAATAATCCTATTCCATTCAGAGAGATATTTCAACTATACCTAACCTAATACTGTTACATACTTAATAATAGTCATATTCCATTCAGAGAAATATTTCAACTATACCTAACCTAATACTGTACCATACTTATTAATAGTCATATTCCATTCAGAGAGATATTTCAACTATACCTAACCTAATACTGTTACATACTTAATAATAGTCATATTCCATTCAGAGAAATATTTCAACTATACTTAACCTAATACTGTACCATACTTATTAATAGTCATATTCCATTCAGAGAGATATTTCAACTATACCTAACCTAATACTGTACCATACTTATTAATAGTCATATTCCATTCAGAGAGATATTTCAACTATACCTAACCTAATACTGTTACATACTTAATAATAGTCATATTCCATTCAGAGAGATATTTCAACTATACCTAACATAATACTGTTACATACTTAATAATAGTCATATTCCATTCAGAGAAATATTTCAACTATACCTAACCTAATACTGTACCATACTTATTAATAGTCATATTCCATTCAGAGAGATATTTCAACTATACCTAACCTAATACTGTTACATACTTAATAATAGTCATATTCCATTCAGAGAAATATTTCAACTATACTTAACCTAATACTGTACCATACTTATTAATAGTCATATTCCATTCAGAGAGATATTTCAACTATACCTAACCTAATACTGTACCATACTTATTAATAGTCATATTCCATTCAGAGAGATATTTCAACTATACCTAACCTAATACTGTTACATACTTAATAATAGTCATATTCCATTCAGAGAAATATTTCAACTATACCTAACCTAATACTGTACCATACTTATTAATAATCATATGACATTCAGAGAGATATTTCAATTATACCTAACCTAATACTGTACCATACTTATTAATAGTCATATTTCATTCAGAGAGATATTTCAACTATACCTAACCTAATACTGTTACATACTTAATAATAACCTTATTCCATTCAAAGATATATTTTAACTATACATAACCTAATGCTGTGCCATTACTTACTAATCTTCCTGGAGGTTATTTCGACGAGGTATCTACTCATCAACAAAATCTTTAACATATCTTGACGGAAGAAATGTCCTTTTTTTGCAAAATTGGTCAGATGCTGGCAAACGAGATATCTCGTCAAAACCACTTGGAGGATTAGTAACCATCTTTTTTAAGAGAGAGATAAAAATATTTCAACAGTATCTATACTATTATGCACTTAATAATATTTTATTAAGATAATTCACTCGATATTTTGTATGTTATGATTTTAGGTATCGGGAATGCACTATCCGAAACTTCCTCATCTAGCGGAACTGCTCCTCAGGAATCTAACTTCATGGGAGATCTGGCCACACCGGAATATGATGATATTATATACTCCTTTACAGAGCTACCTAAACCAATTGCTAAACCGCAATCTCACTCTAAAAATACAACTGGCGGTGCTTCAGTTTCGTCCGCAGCATCAGAAGAAGGTAAGAAATGAATTAATATTCCTTCGCGTTCCCCTGAGCAATTGTAATCCGGCTGTAAGAGTATCGATTTTCAACAGAAGCTTTGCGCGTTCGAAACTAACCAAAGACCGTAGTGTACAAGGAGGGTCGTGCACTTTAAATATACCGTGGTTACCAACGAATGTCCTCACGTTGACGTAGCGTGAATGTTTGGAGAGCTTTTCCTTCGGGTTTGATCCAGGACCGTCGCCAATATCCCGTTCTGTTAATCCAATGCGACATTAATTAGATACCTACCTACCTTTGTTTCCCTAGATCACTGTGTGTCCTCGTCATGACGAGTTCAAAATGTCGAGTACTTGTCCTAGGGTCTGTTTCCTAGGGATCGAACCCAGACCATCGTCAATAGCCTTCTGTGTTGCTCCAGTGTCATACTGATTAACTACCTGCCTCCCTTTGTTTCCCTAAAGCCAGTTTTTGATCGCCTGTTGTGCCTCTCCAGTGCGCCGCTGGTTAAATACCTACCAATCTTTTTTCCCTAAAGCCAGTTTTTGGTTAGCCTGTTGTGCTGCCCCAGTGCGACGTTGACTATCTACCTACCTTTGTTTCCCTGAAGCCAGTTTTTGAATAGCTTGTTGTGCCTCTCCAGTGCTCCGCTGATTAACTTCCTACCAATATTTGTTTCCCTAAAGCCAGCTTTTGGATCGAATGTTTTGCTGCCAAATGCGACGTTGATTAACTACCGACCTACCTATGTTTTCATAAAGCCAGTTTTTGGATGGCCTGTTATACTGATCCAGTGCGACGCTGATTAAGTACCTTTCAGTCTTTGTTTCCCTAAAGCCAGTTTTTTTTATCATCTGATCCTTCAAGAATTACATTTTTGATACACGAGCGACTTGATGGATGAAGACATTTCTACTGACTCCTGTCACACAAAATATCTCTGCTCACGAAATCGCGCGCGACGGTCGACCATCCGTGACTCAGCCGCGACTCACAAGTGCTTGTACAAAATGCTAGTTATATTTCTGGCAGTGCAGTAAATTTTGTTTCGTTGCTCTCTAATTTTAGATGCATCACCTTCCGTGGAAGCAGAAACAGTTGCTGTCGCACATAGCACCATTTCCAGCGATACATCGGCACCAGCAGCTGCAGCTGTATCTTTCTCGGAAAGCGGATCTACATCTGCTCCTTCGAAAACGGCAGGAGCTCATGTCGTAGACACCTCAGAAGAGGATTCTATTGCACATGCTGACACCGTAACAGACCGCTTCGTCGAAGTCATCGATTCTCAACACGGTAAGGAATAGCAAAGTGAATCAAAATTTTAGTCATGTTCATTCAAAAATATGAAAAACATTAATTCCTACTTGATAGTTTATGAACTAAGAAACTGATATGAGGATTCTGTTTCACACTTTGATTCCAAATCATACACCTTGACTGACGAAAACCGATTCTACATGATAGTTTATTAACAAAGCACCTCTCGAATTCGCACAATGATTCCAAATCATACACCATGACTGTCAAAATTCGATTTTACTTTATAGTTTATGAACTAAGCACCTCAAATGACGATTCTGTTTCCCACTATGATTCCAAATCATTCAGCTTCACTGTCGAAATGTAATTCTACTTGATAGTTTATGAACCAAGCACTTCATATAAGGATTCTGTTTCGCACTTTTATTCCAAATCATACACCTTGACTGTCGAAAACCGATTCTACATGATAGTTTATGAACTAAGCACCTCTCGGCTTCGCACTTTGATACTAAATCCTGCACTTTCACTATTGAAATCCGATTCTGAACACTATAACCATATGAAATTTTCATGGGATTACTGATCATGTTCATTGAAAACCAGCGAGACATAAATTCTTACTTGATAGCTTATGAACTAAGCACCTCTGCGAGAATTCTGTTTCACGCTTTACCACCATATCAGACGCCTTCACTTTTGAAATCCAATTTGCTGCACGATCAGAAACCAAAATTCACACTAAACCTCTAATAATGTAAACCATCCTGTTGGTTTGTCTAGACGAAAGTATATCATCATTAGCAAAACTTACCAGATCTTAATAGACGAGGTATTTCATCGTTAAAAAATAATCAGATCTTCATCTCGTCATCGTTGAGAAATTGGCAATATCTTTATGACGAGGTATCTCGTTATCAGAAAAATTGGTCTGACATGATGGACGAGATATATCGTCAAAACCACTTGGAGGATTAATTTAAATACAGTAAAGAGCCCAAGTTAGTTTTTTTCTTCGTATGCTTAAGACGTTTTTACTTTCTTATCAGGGCGTATTAAATATGATGGTAAACCATTTACTTTTACTGTTACATAAACATTTAGCTTGATGTAATTGCATTGAACACATTCGTCTCTGTAGTTTAAACTTCTCGTTCATACCTCATGTGATCAAAAGTATACGGACACCACAATGGAGCAGTAGATTCTGCCATTTATGTCGTAGTTCGAACATCGATTTTCTAATGTAATAGACGGTGTACTTGGAAAGCGTCTATCGAAGCTCAAACTACTGTTTCTCACCGCTCCTCAATTATTCCCGCATTAGAATTCCTGTATTTGTCAATACCACGAAACCATTTGAAGATCTCTAAATCGAGCATAATAAATAATATCGGTAAGATAAGAAAATAGTAATAAGTAAGATAGAAATAATATAAAAATCTGTGATATTTCGTCTATTTCATTAAAAGGTCGATTTTTTAAACGAGATATCGAGAGGAATAACATGAAGCAATGCGTGCATACACCGTCTATTTCATTAGAAGGTCGATGTTCAAACCTAGAGCGATCGTGAGAAATAATATGAAACTGTGTGTAAATACTCCAACTATTTTATTAGAAGGTCCATGTTCAAACCGAGCGATCAAGAGGGTGAATAATATAAAAAGATATGCGTGCCATATTCTTTCTATTTCATAAAAAGGTCGATGTTTAAACAAAGAGATCGAGAGTAAAAGTATGAAGCTGGATGCACATACTCCGTCTATTTCATTACAATGTCGATGCTCAAACCGAATGATCAAGACAAATGAAAATAAGTTGTAAGTGCATACTCGTCTATTTTATTACAATGTTGTTCAAACTGAGCGATCAAAAGAAATGACTAGAAGCTGTGCGTGCATACTTCATCTATTTCGTTAGAAGGTCGATGCTTAAACCAAGAGATCGAGAGAAATAACATGAAGCTGTGCGCACACACTCCGTCTATTTAATAAGATAGGTGGCGAGATCATGCAAATACAAAAATATAACGCGAGTCCACAGTCCTTATTGCTGAGCTCGAAACGCAAAGTGGGGAGAAACACGAGCTAATAGAATAAATGTGAAGTGATTGATTGTCTCGGCTGTGATAAATCTGGTCGTGAAATTTCTACAACCAATTATTCAATTTTCATGTTCGTATGGAAAGCTTTCGATTTTGTACATTTTAAATTTCCAATCTATATAAATAAGAATGGAGTGTTTGTTTGTACATTCAATATTTTCGACCCATTTCAAGTTTTCTATCCGTTTTGGACCCTTCTTATGCCGAATCCGCCTTTTTCTCGTTTGGTGTCTGTCTGTCTGTATGTTGTGCCCTATACACGTCCACGCGGTTTAAGATATTTTCATGAAAATTTGCATACAGTGAGTACTTATCTTCATTTAGTGAGTGGCATTGGTTGCAAAAGTCTGTCTGTCCGTCTTTCTGTTCTATGCTCGATTTTATGTTTGTGTGTTTGTGTAGACATCACATGAATTGTATTTCAAATATTTGATTGCATTGTAATTTATTTTATACATTATCTATTAGTTTAGTGAATGAAATATTAAACATTTCTTTATTGTTATATTTAGTTGAGTTTAATGCTAAAACACCTGAGTAAGTATACTTAAATCAACCATAATTTGGTAGTTTGGGAAAAATTGGAATGTATATTAAGTATTACGATTACTTTTTGATTGCTTTGACAGTACTGCTGAAAAAGAAACTAGTCTTCAAAAAATTATTTTTTTTTGGAATTTCATCTCTGATACTTCATTTATTTCGAGTCTTATTTTTATTCTTTGCGCAATGAAAACGATTTCCGAATATTTGGGACAGACGATATTTTTCAATGAAACGAGGATGAACAAGATCGCGCTAGCAGTGATATTTTTTCTGGTTCTTTCGCTCTGAATTAATTTCACATTTCTAAATTTTGTACACTTTTAGTTGTAAGTTGTGGCAACTGTGCGAGATCAAGGGATAAAATTGAATCACAAATTAATATCTTTAGAACAATTTTTTGCGACATCTTTTATTTTGTTTTACTTTGCTGTTTCCTGTTTTAAATATTTATTATTTTAATAAATGTGTTTTCCTTCTCATCACACGCAACAGCACCACAAAGTATTAGACTTTAAAATGTTCGGTAAGTCAGTATAAATTTTCAGTAAATTTTAAGTGTAGTTATGCCATTATTGAAAGAATAATGCCGTTATTTAAAGAATAATGCCGTTATTGAAAGAATAATAATGTTTATTAATCCAAACTGGAACTTTTTCCAACATTAAAAAATTCGTTGTAATAATGACAGGAGAAGATTGCAAAATTTCACAATGTCGCATACAGGAGGCAAGAGTGCCACAAGTAAAAAAATATTGTTTTGTTGACTATGAGTGCGAGAGCACTCGCCGTAAATCGTAATTTTAATTAATTGAGTTGAACATGAAAAGAACTTAAGAAAGGGAATTCCAAATCTTCCTATAAATCGTCTTTTATAGTAGTAACCTTAGTATCACCTTTCGTCATTTTGTAGCTTTGTCATACAGCAATTGTGCGATGTATGTGAAATGTATTACATGAATGGATATGCATGTGTAGGATTTGTGTCCAAAGTAAGTTGTAGAAAATATAAAGATGGCGAAAGATGTTAAAATAAATTTTTTATTCTACAAAAAACGTAAGTCGTTATATATTTTGATGATCTCTTCAATCTAGAGTAAACCAATTCAAACCGAGTAAGGTCGGGTATTTTGCTAGTTATAAATAAAAGGCTTTAACGATAATTTTGCAGAAATCTTTTCAATGACCAAAGATCCATCCTTTGCTTTTTCGAAATCTATTTAAAATCTCCATCTTTGATACCTTATTTTGACCATTAATTCATTTCAGAGCCTAAGCCAAGGCCAGGACCGAAACCAGATGTTTCTGAGTTATGTAAAGCTTTCGATTTTGTACATTTTAAATTTCCAATCATAAATAAAAGGCTTTAACGATAATTTTGCAGAAATCTTTTCAATGACCAAAGATCCATCCTTTGCTTTTTCGAAATCTATTTAAAATCTCCATCTTTGATATCTTATTTGGATCATTAATTCATTTCAGAGCCTAAGCCAAGGCCAGGACCGAAACCAGATGTTTCTGAGTTATGTAAAGCTTTCGATTTTGTACATTTTAAATTTCCAATCATAAATAAAAGGCTTTAACGATAATTTTGCAGAAATCTTTTCAATGACCAAAGATCCATCCTTTGCTTTTTCGAAATCTATTTAAAATCTCCATCTTTGATATCTTATTTGGATCATTAATTCATTTCAGAGCCTAAGCCAAGGCCAGGACCGAAACCAGATGTTTCTAAGTTAACTCATGCCACACATTCACTTGAAGAATCTACTGTAGCTGAAAAGTTGTCCCCTTCCACTGGGAATTCTTTTGACGGCGATGTCAACTCCACAGTGCTCGCAGTAACGACATCTCATTCAGATAGAGGTAATTACATAAATTTATTTAACTAAACAAACAACCTGATAATTATATATCTCTGATTATATACTCGGGAACCAAGTTTATTCCACATATAATACCGTGGTTCAAATCTACGAATCGTCCTCGGATCTTAACCTTCGAGATTGATCCCGTACCGTCGCAAATAGCCCGCTGTGTTGCTCCACTGTGACGTTGACTTACTACCCCATACAGAACTACCCTCCTTCACTATCCCAGTAAAAAGTCATGAGCATAAATGTGACGTTCTGATTTGCTAAAGGCTCGTTTACTCTTGCACGCCTGTCCAACCCCTCTCTTCGTTTTTAGATCCGTTCAACAAATGAGCAACGATACTTAATCACTTCCGTTACATTCCATTCTCGTCGTTCATTGGTTCGTCGAATCCGAATACAGAGAGTGGATTTGGATATCCGTATAAGTATAAAGGAGCTTTAAAATTGAAACACGCCCCATATACGATACAAACGAGGTAGATGTTATTCATTTAAGGCTCGTTTACATTTGTGGGTCAATCCGAATCCGCTCTGCGTATCCCAATCCTTCGAACCAATGAGCAGCGGGAACGGGTAAGATTGGCAGGTTCCATCACTTCCGTTCTTGTCGTTTATTGGTTCCACGGATCCGAATACAGAGGGTGGATTTGGATATCCGTATAAGTGTAACTGAGCTTTAAATTGAAACACGTCTAACATACGATACAAGCGAGGTAGATGTTATTCATTTAAGGCTCATTTACATTTGTGGGTCAATCCGAATCCGCTCTGTTTATCCCAATCCTTCGAACCAATGAGCAGCGGGAACGGGTAAGATTGGCAAGTTCAATCACTTCCGTTCTTGTCGTTTATTGGTTCCACGGATCCGAATACAGAGAGTGGATTTGGATATCCGTATGTGTAACTGAGCTGTAAATTGAAACACGTCTAACATACGATACAAGCGAGGTAGATGTTATTCATTTAAGGCTCATTTACATTTGTGGGTCAATCCGAATCCGCTCTGCGTATCCCAATCCTTCGAACCAATGAGCAGCGGGAACGGGTAAGATTGGCAGGTTCCATCACTTCCGTTCTTGTCGTTTATTGGTTCCACGGATCCGAATACAGAGGGTGGATTTGGATATCCGTATAAGTGTAACTGAGCTTTAAATTGAAACACGTCTAACATACGATACAAGCGAGGTAGATGTTATTCATTTAAGGCTCATTTACATTTGTGGGTCAATCCGAATCCGCTCTGTTTATCCCAATCCTTCGAACCAATGAGCAGCGGGAACGGGTAAGATTGGCAAGTTCAATCACTTCCGTTCTTGTCGTTTATTGGTTCCACGGATCCGAATACAGAGAGTGGATTTGGATATCCGTATGTGTAACTGAGCTGTAAATTGAAACACGTCTAACATACGATACAAGCGAGGTAGATGTTATTCATTTAAGGCTCATTTACATTTGTGGGTCAATCCGAATCCGCTCTGCGTATCCCAATCCTTCGAACCAATGAGCAGCGGGAACGGGTAAGATTGACAGGTTTAATCACTTCCGTTCTTGTCGTTCATTGGTTCGACGGATCCGAATATGGATCGACGCAAAAGTGCAAATGAGCCTTTTGACGTAACAATAACCGACACTTGCGGGTTTGGACGAGATTTTGTGAAATAAGAACATTTCTTGTAAACGGGCTGGGCACCGATAGGTGACTATCGGACTACTTCTATGAAACTTCTTCCATGCGTCAACACTGTCAGGTGTGTATTGCTATTAGTGATCTTGACTTTGAGATCCGTCTATAACACTGACAGTGTAGGACAACTTTCTGACAGTAAAATTAGGTTACTAGTAAAAATGTTTACAAACGTGCTGTCTTTCATTTTTGTACCTTTGTGAATCTTCTAACACTTTCGTGTGGCGCTTTTGGACATACATCCCTATTATGTAACTACGAATTAATCTTGTGATCTTTACTTCCCCTTAAAGTTTTTACAGTAATTTTGAACCCCGGTCAAATGACGAGGCCACAACTGAGCTGGCAACCCACACTCCAAATGTCCATCCTACGTCAGAGGATGACTATATTTTGTATGCTTAAGTAACTCATATTTGTGAATTGGATTATTTTTAGTGACTTCAACAGTGCCGCTTAGGTTCAGCGTTGCAGCTTTAGTCACAGGTCATACCAGTATCAAAGAAGCCTTGACAGAAAATGATGGAAGTTCTATAACAGAGACAACTCTGGCTCCATTTTCAACTGAGAAAGCATCAACAACAACTGTTACTCCTCCGCATACAGAAGAGGAAACTTCAGTCGAATCTTCAACAAACATACCTTCTAGTACTACACTTAAAGGTAACGTTTCCCTCCCCCTCCCCCTTTGGAGATTAGTATATACAACAATTCGTTTAACTTAGTTCGATTAATCGTATGCTAGTGTACTTAACCCTCTGTGTGGCGTCATGAGATTTTGGTAGTGTAGTTTTGTTTTTATATATACGCCACAGTACACATTTAATGACGAAATAACCACATCTATTGGTTCAAATAAATCCACGGATGCTTTCAACCTTGAAAAATATTCTATTGTTTTTTCCTTAGAATAAAATTCTTTGGAACGATTCTATTTGTTCTTTCCTAGGAATCAAATCAATTTAAAGAATTGCATTTGTTCTTTCCTAGGAATAGAATCATTTGGAAGGATTGCATTTATTTATTCCTAAGAATAGAATTCTTTGGAACGAATTTATTTGTTCTTTCCTACAAATAGAATTCTTTGGAAAGATTTTATTTGTTTTTTCCAAAGAATTGAATCATTTGGAAGGATTCAATTTGTTCTTTCCAAGGAATATAATCCTGTAGAACGATTCTACAAGTTCTTTCTTTCGGAAAAGAATCATTCGGAAAGATTTTATTAGTCAAGAATATTAAAAGGGGTGGTTAGAAGTCATGATGGGGACAACAGGTGGCACGGGTTCAAATTATGCGAGTCAAAGGGTTAACCATTCAATATTTTGAAAAGTTCATACATTAAGATATCAGCGGCTTACAAGTGAAACGCACTTAGTACAGATTTTTTCGAGTAATGGATTTTTTAGAAAGTCTGGACCAGGGTGTGGTGATCTGGAGACTGTCGAAGTGCGTGGTTGTGTCCACTAAATCTGAGATTTTCAACTCTTTTCATCTCATTACCTCATAATAGGAACCCTTTGAAAATAGTATACTGCTCGTATCCTTAGAATAGAACACTTTGGAGAGATTGTACACATAAACTATCATTAAAATTCTGCGGCACAACAAAAAATATATGTTTGTATGCGATCTGACAAAAAAGTGCATATAATTTTGCTTATTTTCAAAAGAATAACGAGTGATTATTTATCCTTTTTGCATACCCTGCTCTTTCTCAGTCAGTATGTCACTAAAATCTTCATTGTTTGTGTGTCCATTTGTTAGCTTTGTCTGTATTCTACGGAAGTGAGCAATAGAATATTTTTAAAGGATTCTATTCTAAGGAAAAAGACAATAGAATATTTTTAATGTTGAAAAAATTCATGGTTTCTTTCAACCAATAGATATAATTAACTGATCAGCTTCCGGGAGTCAACAATAGAATAATTTTAAAGGATACTATTCTAAGGAAAAGGAATAGCCTGTTCTGTTGCTCTAGTGGGAAGATAATTAAAACAATATCAATCTAAGGAAAAAAACAATAGAATCTTTCTAGAGTTTGCAAAAATTCACGGATTCTTTCAACCAATAGATATAATTAACTGGTCATTAAGTGCGTTATGCGGTAAAACTAATGCCCCACTACCCGGAAATCCTGTGACGTTTAGAGGGTTAATGATATTCTGTAGTATTTTCAATAGGTCCTAATCGTTAATTTCTTCCAGATGTTGATATTG
Source organism: Metellina segmentata (assembly GCA_947359465.1). Taxonomy (NCBI): domain Eukaryota; kingdom Metazoa; phylum Arthropoda; class Arachnida; order Araneae; family Tetragnathidae; genus Metellina; species Metellina segmentata. The sequence continues at coordinate 133,152,791 of OX375872.1, forward strand.
AAACAGGAATCACGAGTTCCACTGCAATGGTGACCGATTCCCAAACTGTTGTTTACAGTGAAAACAACGAAGGCTTACAGTCTATGGAAAGCAAAACGAACTTGATTTCTGGACATGGTGCCACGGGATCTACCGAATTCGAGGATGCAGAAGCAACGCAATCAAGCTCTGTAGAAGGTTCAAATGATGATAAAACGGAAACAAAAGATACCATTGAACCACACCAAGAAACAACCGAATTGCATCCCTTCCCCGATTTCTCAACATTCTTCAAACCCGAATCAACCACAATAGAAGGAATAAAATTCACCACCTTTAAAGCACCCTTAGAAGACACAACATTAGGAAGCACTTCAGGCACCTTATGGTCCACAGAAACAAGCCATGAGCCAGAATATCAAACCACTGACCCCTCAACGGACGATGATTTGAATGGTGAAGCTACAACCTCATCAACTAAAGAGGAAAGTACTTTCTTAAAAATCAGTACCCAGGAGACTACAACCGTTATGCTGACAAGTACTGATCCAACCGTTGAAAATGAGGGAAAAGGTACAGAAACAACTATTACATCTCTCCACGAAACAAGTGCACAAGATGTTGGAACTGAATCACCTTTCCCTGTTTCATCTACCCTTGTTGATGAGCAAGAATTTACAACAATTGAAGGCATTAGATTTACCAACGAGAAAGAAGAATCCGATGCAGAATTGACCACATCAGCAAGTGCATCATGGTCGAGTTATGATCAGAAGACAGATGTGACTGCTGACCACTTCATCTCCGCAGAAAAATCTCCAACTGTATTGACATCGCACGACTTCACAGATGACGAAGTTGTAACTTCTGGAACCACCCTCGAAATCAAGCAAGAAGAAAGTCCGGATCATGATTTTGAATCAGATGGACATGATGATTTTTCAGAACTTACAACGAAGCTTAGTATCCTCGGACTCTCCAATACCGAAAGACAGACGGAATCTCCAGAGGAAGCTGTTAATGAACAGAATACGACAACTGAGTCTGATTCCACTTCCATCACTGATGAAACTGTAGCTGAAAAAGTATTTCATCCTTCGACCTTCCACCATCAATCTCACCCTTCCACGTTAGGATCGGAGGTGCATGCCACAACACAGACAGGTTCATTCTCGACAGTAGAGGAAGAAACACGACCTTTTAGCTCATTGAGCAGCATCGATGAAAGCACAATTTTCGTCCAGCAATCGGAAGAAACAGATGAAACATTCCAAACAGAGACAAAAGACAATTATTTTACGCCAGCAACGATTGCACCGACAACAAAAATCCCAACTTATCCTGAAGCGACCTATGCTATCGAAGATGCTACATCAGCCATGAATGATTTACACAAATCGAAATACACCACCACTACTACACCTACTGAATCCACTGCAACTACGGAACTCGACTCATCCTTAAACAATGAAGGATTAGGTGAAGAAAGTAGTAAACCATATACAGATCAAAAAACCGTAGACAACAAAAATAACACTCAAACTGATCATTTCGTAGCATCTACTTCAAAACCTCTAACCACGCCTGAAATTGAACATGATCATAGTTCAGAAATCGAAACGAAATACCCATCAAAGCAATCTACTATTATTTACATCAAAACAACTGAAGTCTCATCCTCATTTGATGATAACAAAGAGTCTACCGAGACTGGATCACCGTCTACTTTAAATATTTCTACAATGGAGTCCGTTACTGAATCCACAATTGAAACGGATGGAAATAGAAAAACTACCACCTATAATATTGATTCCAAAGACATTAGTTCCACAGAAGCGCATACATCGACCGAAGATTTGTTTATAAGCTCATCGACAGATTCAAAAATCATTACAAATGATGTCCCACTTAAACCATTGGGAGACGTACCAGCTGATCATGAAATAACCGAAGATTCATCCTCACGATCCCCATCTGTGGTATCTTCAACAGAAATTCATCCTAGCAGTGAAACACACTCAGATTTTCCACTTGTTGATGAGATTCTTATTTCTGCACACGTACCCCACGGTGTGCATGACCATAATTCAACTGTCCTCCCAGTTTCTGCTAGCACAGATGCAACTCCGGAAGACAGTGCAGCAACAGTACAAGCAAATTCGCTTTCCAATGAAAATGGACTAGGAGTAAGTAAAACGGTATTGCCTTCCGTCGTCATTACTGAAGTTACAACTGAAGGTGCTTTTGAGAACACTTCTATCGAAGCAGAAACTGTTTCACCAGATAATGCATCCCTAACACAAGATTATGGCTTCCATAAACAGACGTATCCACCTACAATACACAAAGATCAAGGAGAAGAAGATACCACCCAGGTATCTGAGACAAAGCAGAAAGCTACGACGACAGATAGCGTAAATTATGACACTACGCATTTAGGTACTAAATTCCACACACATTTGACGGATTCTATTGACGACTTAAGTGAGACAATGAAAACGACTTACCCATCGCCAACTCTTGATGAAGAAAGTTTTACTACCCACGTAATTTCTACAAAGATTCAGGAACTCGACGAAATTCGACCTGATTCAATAGCACACCATTCAGAAAACGACACCGTTGTTGTTAGTAAACCTTCCCTTGTTCCCCAAAACCTCATCTATCCATCAGAGAACCCGTCAATCCAAGAAGATTTGCCAACAAAATCGTCTGATTCAAATCATTTAAATACGAACGAAATCGTTCAAAAGAAGCCATTAGAATCGCATCTGACAACTCCATCCCATACAGATCCCCTATCAACTATTTTGACAGCTAGCAATACACATGGAGATGGTATTCTGAGTGAATCAAACAAGGAACAGTCATTTTCACTTGGTGAAACTGTAATTTTCACGACACAAACTGAGACTCATACAGAAGTACCAGAAATTACCACAAAACCTGTTTCCGGAGTATCTGAATCAGACACAACCTCTATTAGTCCTCTGAATGATGCTCTAACCCAAGAGTATGGTTTCCACAAAGAAACGTATGCATCACCAATACATACAGATATTCTTATTGAAACTACTGAAGCGACAAAACCATCAGAAGACGCAACCTCCCATTTTGAAGATACTTCTGATGACCACATTTCTTCTGCGAAATCACCAATGATCCTAGCGAATACATCTGATGATTCTGTGGACCATTCCAACAAACCTAATTTGGACACCGAATCTTCTATATTCACATTTCCAGCGAACGCTGTTGTGTTTGATTCCCACTTGAGCGAAGATCCGTCAGATGTATTGATTACAAGCACTCCACTTGAAGAGATAGAAACCAATGCAAACAAGACGCTTGATGATCTAACCGAAAATTTCGATTCGGAATCCATTCACACTAGTACACAAATGACTGATATATCTGAGAAAAATACTCACATTTCTGAAGAACGGGTTTCTCAGGAACCACATTTAAAACTGCATTCATCAACAGTTGTTGCGGACGTCTCAGATGAGGCAGTTGAGACAAGTTCAGTTACAACTACTGACAATGAATTCAGTAAAGCAAGTACAGACACAGGAGCAGCAACATCAATTTCAAGTACGATTAACTATTCCGTAGAAACAACGACTGAAGGGCTTACTGTTGGCTCTACTTTAATCTCACATGATGAAACCGAAACTGTAGATAGTGCTTCTTCTGAAATCGATTCTAACACATCAAGTGGAAAACCGACAGAGACGACTATTGAAGACAAACCGTATTCAGATCACGATGATGAGCCGATTACAACAGTAAAGTATATTTCAAGTGGTCAGCAGAATTATTTAACAGAGAAATCAACACTTGTTACTTCTGATGTAACCACGGCGCCAAGTTTCGGAGTAACAAAACCAGGTGTTTCTATTCTCTCCACTTTGCTACCTGATAATTTAGAAAGTACAACAGGAGATATTGAACTGATTTCTACAACGTCCGATGATTTACCAAAGAAAAGTGAACAAGAATCGACTTTCTTGGTAAATACAGAATCATCAGATGATCTCGAATCCTCGGTGGTCACTGACTTTTCATCGCCAAAACATGGAGTATGGACCATTTTCCCCGCATCAGTTGAAGACGTAGATTTTGGAATAAATGTCTCAACTGAGAAACCTTCAGAAAACAACTATGACCCTTCTAAACTTGACGAGATTCCTCTTTCTGAAATTGATTCAGCCAGTCTTTCAACAAGCGAACAAGATGAGCTCTCTGACTTGCCCCAAGACAAAGACATCGCACCAGTCAAAGCCGCTGAAGGTACTTCAACCGAAACTGCATCCCAGGACACAACCGAATATCCACATCAACCTATAAGTTCTTCTATTTCACCTACAGTAACTAGCTCCATCCATGAAACTTCAAGTGATGCTATTACCCTCACATCGTCTACCTCAAACGAGCAATCTACATCTGATAGTTCCTCGAGCTCACTCAGCGAGGAAACTTACTTCAGTGACATTACGAATACCGGAACTGATGTTGATCAAAAATCCGCATTACACACCACAAATGGGACGATGATTTCAGATGCCCCAACAGTTGTAGATATTTCTGCAGACAATGAAGAAACAACAAGTTCTGATGTAACAATAAAGCAAAAATCGACAACACAAACTTCATTTGCAAGCGATGCAGAGACAGAAAGCGTGACTTATAGTAAAATCATCTATGCTCCAACTGTCGAAGACCTTGTCTTCAAACCTACAACTGATTCTCCTTGGGCCCATCCAGTGACTATAGTTTCGTCATCAAACGCGTCTGATGACGCTTTGCCTACGAAAGCACCTCAGCAAGAGTTATCCGGTGTCACCCAAACCTCTACAATGAATCCAGATTTATTAGAGACCATTTCTAGCCTCTTCCCACATTCTAGTCCTCCATCAATTTTATTCGAGTCTCATGATCTCTCAAGTACTTTATCACCTATACATTCCCATCTTACAGAAACCACAGGTAAATATTTTATTTACTGGATATAAATAATCCATATTAGACAATTTTCTAACCCTCCAAGTAGTTTTGATGAGGTATCTCGTCCAACAATTTTGCTACTGACGAGATATATCGGCAAAGAGAATACTGATTGAATCCCGAATAATGAAAATACTACCGTTATTTGATTATGACGAGATCAAGATCAGGTCATTTTTTCTAATAACGAGATATCTCGTCCATCAAGACCTGAACAATATTTCTAATGTCGAGATATCTCAGCATAAAGAACACAAATTGATGCCCTAATGAAGATATTGCCATTTTTTATGATGGCGATATCAAGGTCAGGTAATTGTTTCTAATGACAAGGTATCACGTCCATCAAATTCTGGTCAGTTTTGCTAATGATGAGATACCTTGTCGAGACAACTACCACAGAAGAGTTAAGTTAAAATAAAATATGAATCGATTTGAGGTAATTTGTATGCGCATATCATTGCCACGCTTGTGCTTGGCACCATATGTCCGGAAAAAACTCAGTGCCAGAAATGCCAACCAACCAATCCACTGTAATATGTGGAACAATCACACACATATTTTAGCCATGAAAATGGCTGTTCCTTTCATTATTTCTATACTAACCCCTATTTCTATATTAGCATGATACATATCGGGGTTACCTTAAGATATTGTTTATCCGTATTTAGGCGGTTTAATCTAACTGCCTTGACCAATCAACTATGATATATCAATTTTGAATTTATTTTTTGGAAATTTTATTTGCGCTATGCTGAAATCATAATCAAATAATCAAGCCAAGTGATGTCATGTTCGGAATACATAAGGGAACTCGTTCCGCCTCAGCAACACTAACGTCACCCTACATTTAGCTTGACACAAAATGTCTCAGTTGAAATTTTAAAGAAAGAACCTTAAGGAAATTTGTGTAATTAATTTATTTTTAATTTTACATATATTTATTTTATTTACTTATTTTAAAAATGTTTCTTGTATAATTTATTTATTACGATAGCATACTGCAAATCTCATATTTTATTCATTTTATTCCAGATATACCTAATGAGGATAGTCATCACAGTTCTAATGATGAAGGATGTGAGTATATACAAATGACATTTATCTCTACTATTATAAAAATAAGTGTTTGTCTGTTTTTCGTTATCACAGTCCTGACGAATCTATGGCACTTACAATAATGGGATTTGGCACACAGGTCGTCCGAATTTTTTGCAATTTTTGGGTCGCGGCGAATTTTAAATTTCAATATAGAACATCTTTAAATGAATTTAATGGAAATTTAATTATTATCGTTTTCTTTGGAATGGCAACAGCATAAAAGATTGCAGATTCTAAATTTTTTTTTTTTCATTTTCATTTTGCACGGAGGAATGATTTTCCAGCTGACGATAAAAAGTAATGAACTATTGATATGATAGTTTTCACAAAAAAGTCCTGATTTTTCACGAATTTCAAAAAAATATTATCAGGAACCCAAATTGAAATTTCGAAAAAAAAAACTGGGTTGTTGCAAAAATTGACGTTTAGAGGTACTTTTTAAAAATAACTCACTGCTGAAGCCTGAAAATTTGTACGTGTCTTGCTCACTCGAGTTAGAAATTTTGCGTTTTTTCGACTTTGACACTTAATGTACCCTAAACTAATAGCCGCATCGGTAAAAAACTTCTCCGTATTGTTCTCTGTACAATTTTGACCAAATCATGTTAATTTCGTAATTTTCTGATTCGTACTTTCTCGGGAAACCGTCTAAAGCCTTATTCACATGGGGTTCTTCTAACGCGCGTTTTCCAAGGTCAGCTTTTTTTGTGCATTAAATTATGTTTTTTATTCCCCTAATTCAAGTTTCTATCTTTGCAATCGTTGAAGATATAGCGAAAATTTCACCGGTTTTCAAATGTGATTTTCTTTAAATAAATAATTACTTTTTTAATAAATAATTAATTTTTCAATAAATAATAAATAATCAAATGATGAAAAATTAAATAATAAAAATCTGTTTTTGGTATTGATCTGACGTAGAATTTTACTCATGATCGTTATAAAAAAATATTTATCATTTATCATTTCATTATTTAATTATTTATTAAATAATTAATCATTTATTTAAAGAAAATCATACTTACGTTATCGATTTTGTGTAAAATTTTCCGCATATTTCAAATCCGTTGAAATTTTCACTCTATCTTCAACGATCGCAAAGATAGAAACTTGAATTAGAGAGATAAAAAAAACCTAATTTAATGCTCACGGAAAGCTGACCTCAAAAACGCGCGTTGGAAAACATCTCATGTGAACAGGGCCTTTTATTTATGATTTCATGTGTTTACCATTTCAGTTTCCAGTATTCATATTCCTATCAGTTACAACTGGCTGATGCTATCCTTTTATAATACGCAGTGAGTGAGCAGTTGCCTCTGAGTCTTTACGATGCTCGGTTCGTTCTTATGCTTGTCTATTGCGATGTGTCTCTTTATAATTATTAACTGTCCTGTTGGACTTGGAGTATACACTCTTATTTCTACATTTCAAGACATAATACTTTGGAGTATACTCTTATTTCTACATTACAAGACATAATAACTTTGGAGTACACTCTTATTTCTACATTACAAGACAACACATTTTGACACTTTTCTGATATACGCATTTATTTCCATTCGTTGATTGATTCTAAGTCTGTTCGTAAGTTTATAAAAATCCAAAGTAGATAAATCTCGAGAGAATTCCATTTGCTTCAGTTTAATACTGAATTTCGGGAAGCTGTATTAGATACCATACATCTGAATAACGGATGTTCGTGATATTTTACTACTTTTAATCATAAATCAAACTAACTTGTTTCTTAAACATTTTCTTTTCATTCTTCTAGTTTGCCTTTATGAGGGTGAAATTTATAACTCGGCAGAGCAAATTCCACGAAAAGATCCATGCGAATTTTGTTTCTGTTTCCGAGGGGATATTATTTGCCTTCAACAAAGTTGTCCACCACCAATTAGAGGATGCTACGCTACCCCGATTCCTGGCTTCTGTTGTCCAAGATTTCACTGTCGTAAGTAGTACAAGTATCTATATCATTATACAAATCTCAGTGAATTATCCTTGAGTAGAAAATATCTAGTGGACTGTGAACCTAGTGTTTAATTTTAGCGTTGTTATCCGACAATATCTTCAGCGTTAAACAGGAAATGATAGACAGCCATTAGTTATGCGTAATAAATTCCATCTGTATGCCTATCTTTAAGAACTGTTTGCGCAGTAGAAAGAATGACTAGTTGACTTCAAGGCGAGATTTAAATTTTAGCGTAGTTATCTGAAAATATCTTTAAACAGGAATTACTAGACAACTACTAGTTACATATGGTAGGAATAACATTTGTATGCTTAAGTTTAGAAGGCTGTTTGCATAGTAGAAAAAATAACCAGTTTACTGTGTGTAAGGGTAGGTTTTGATTTTAGCTCTGTTAATCAATATCTTAAGCATTTAAATAGGAATTGCTATACAACCATTAGTTACATATGGTAGCATTCTACTTGTATGCCTAACTTTAATAGTTGTTTATGCAGTAGAATCTAGAATCTAATATCTAGTCAACGGTGAGGCGAGTTTGTAATTTAGCTAGGTCATCAGTAGGGCAACTTTTTTGTTGCAGTAAATATAGGAAAAGCTGCATTTATCATTCCCTAAAATTGCATTTATGCGAATAAAGTTGCATTTATTTTTGATACTCTAAAATTTAAAATAAATTATTCGTAAAAAAATGAAAAAAATCAGAATTTATTGACAATTTTAGTGGTATACAAAAGTATTACTGTGGTGGTATTTAGTGGTATATAAAAGTATTATACATAATTAAATACAGAAGAACATTGATATGGTTGAATGGCTGATTTTCGGCCAGAAATCACTTTAGCATTGAAAAACTGCGCTCAACAGAGACTGATGTTGCCTGACATAGTTGCAGTAGTAAATAATCACTTGGAGGAAAAGTGTAGCAATAACCGTCAGGTCGTTATTTTTTTTCCAATCGTTCTTTACGATACACTTTAAGGTTGCAAGGAACTTCTTTAAAATCCATCGATCTGATATCTTCATTCGCTGTCTCGATGGTGTACTCTATATATTCAGCGTAGAACGTGTAAAAAAAGTTACATTTGTTGCAAAAAGTTACCCTAGTCATCAGATATCTATTACTAGTTATAGAGCAGAAATTCAATCGGTATGTCTAACTTTAAGAACTGATGCGCAGTATAAAAATAACAGCTAGTTGACAATAAGCTCTGTTTCATGACAAATACCCCGCGCTTCTCACAAATGCTTATAATTTTAACTACCATGCAATTATTTTCAAAATAATCGTTTCTGACGTAATACGATGGTTTTAAACTTGTTTTAAATTAATTTTAATTTTTGGTTCTATTTTATCTGTCAAATATAATGTGTTTTATAGCATAATTTCTCAATAATGGTATCAAAAGTTTTAACGAATTTAGTTTTAATAATTACACTTTAAGTTATTGACGTAAGCAATCAGTTTTTCATGTGGAGATTACATTTTGTTTCTATTTTAATTCTTCAGTAATATTAAGTGTTTTATTGAGGTAAATGAGCTGGTATCTCGATTATATATATTTTCATAACATTTCGATCATATTTAACGAAGAGTGAAAGAACCTTGCAGAAAGTTTACTGCAAGTTCGCTCATTAGAAAGTTAAAGAAAACGTTTGCTGCAAATTGGTCCAATTAATAGTTAAAGTTAACAGTTTGCTTCTGGTTGGCCTAAGAGAAAGTTAATAGATTTGTTAGTGTTTTATTGAGATAAAAGAGCTGAGATCTCCGATACATATTTCGTTCATGTTTTCCGAACGGTGAAATAACCATGCAGGAAGTGGCAAGTGGGCTCAACAGATAGTCAAACGTTTGCTGTAAGTTGGCCCTATTGATATCTAATAAATTTGATTGTGTTTTATTGCGATAAATGCGCTGGTATCTCAAACATACACTATATGGACAAAAGTATTTGGACACTGCAGAAATTCAGAGGAAGATCCATCTTAGTATGAGGTTGTTTTTCCTTGTTAGGACTCGGCCAGTTGCTTTAGGTACTTGGTACCATGAACGCTGTCGTGTACCTCGACATTCTGGATAATTCGGCCCTTGCCTACACTATTGCAATACTACTGCGATGATGGTTGTTTCTTCCAACTGGATCGAGCTCCATGCCATACTTCAAAACGTGTGCAGGACTGGTTTCATGAAAATGAGGTGAATTTGCTTGACTGGCCTGTTCAAAGCCCCGATCTCAATCCAATCGAGCACTTGAGGGACAAACTGGAGCGATAACTACGACACCGCCACGCACGCCCATCTTCACATCAATCTCTTCTCACACCCTTGAATTGCGAGCTATTCCTGCCCATACTTACAAAGAGCTTGTGGAAATTATGCCTCGACGTGTTGCAGCTGTAATACAAGCGAAAGAAGGGCCTCTTACCGTTACTAAATAGAATAACAAAGCACTTTTCTGAAAAACATGCAGTGTTCAAATACTTTTGTCCATATAGTGTACATATTCCCATCACATTTTGATACCGTCTACCAAAGAGTGAAAGAACCATGCAAGAAAGCCTACTGCAAGTTGATCCAATATAATGTTAAGGTAAAGAGTTTACTGCAAGTTAGCCAAATTGAGTTACTGTAAAAAGAGGAGGTTTCATTTTTGAAATAAATATGACATTCATTGTAGAAGTTTTAGCATTGTTTAGTTTCATAGTATTGATATAACTATTTTTAATACAAAATAACAATCTTCCAGCTGTTCAAGAGATGCATTTTAATATGTCCAGAACAACTACTACAACAACAGTAGATCCAAGAATGGGAAAACTGCTAGCTCCAGCTGTAATTGAAACTACAGGTATTTTTTTTCCTTTCAACTTACATGTAACAGATCGCGTTTTCCTGAATATCTACTGCAATGTTATTTTGATAGAATTAAAAAAACAAAAATGTAGCAAAAGTTAAGTTAAAGGAATATTTTTTTTTCAATCATTTCAGGGGCTTTATATTAACACACTACTGTACTCATTAATGTTTCAAAATACATAAAGATGTAGCAATTATATCGAATATTCGTAGAAACAGGTAGCCCACGAAGGAACCTTGATCTGTATCCTTATCAGATTCACCAGTTTAGTGAACTTTCTTTGGAAGGAGGCTATCGAACCCTTTGCTTAAGGGATTAAAAGTATAACATATTCCTTCTGTCACAAAATAAGTGGAACATTTAACACTTGAATTTCGTTCAAAAATAGATGGGACATTTATTAAAAAAAGAACGGTAAAAAATATGAAATATATTCTCTCTGTCCCAAAAAGAGTCACATTTACCGCTTCAATTTTGTTCCGAAATAGTTCTCATATTTGTTAAAAAAATAATGGTTAAAAGTATAACATATATTCCCTCTGTCCTAAACTACAAGTCACATTTAACACTTGAATTTTGTTCCGAAATAGTTCTCATATTTGTTAAAAAAAGAGAGGTTAAAAGTATATATTCCCTCTGAATGAATACAACAACGTCACTGGAGTAAAGAAGCCATTCCCAAGATTTATCCTTGGCAGAATTTACGGATGTTTCTTTTAGGCGGTATTTGAACAACTCTTTTACCTAATGCTTCGAAGTGTGAAAAAACAGGTTTAAGCGCTTTTTGGTGATTTTGCGTAGAAGTAATAGAAATTCTGAAAACTCATTCTCCAATTTCAACCTAACCCAATATTTTCTCCCCTCAGGTTGTGAAATCGAGGGTAAGGTTTACCGCGCACACCAAGTTGTGCGACCAGCTAGTGGACCTTGCATGTTGTGCCGATGCGAGTCGGGAGGAATCATGAAGTGCGATCCCAGAGATTGCCAGCCTCAAGCTCCACTTCTTCTGCGATTGAATCGCGATTTCTTCAAGAAGAGATGAAGTGGTGAAGTGTCTTCAAGCACTAGATCAAAGAGACTATTTTAGGACACCTAATCAAGACACTGCCTATAACATGCTCTTCACGAACATCTAGTTTTTCAAACGTTTGGATACTTTTCAAACGGTGTATTTTATTTATATATTTTTTGTGTTTCCTAGTACTGCCGCGTAAATGGACAGAAGTTGAAACTAAACAAATAGATCATGTCTTGTATTTAAGAGGAAAGATTCTCCAGTTATTGTGCTGTTTGTTTTGCAAGTCCACATATGAAAGCAATCACAAATAAAAAGCCGGTAGTTTGAATCAATTTTTAAGTAAATGTAGCGCGGATATTTTACAGGAAAAACTAATCCTGTAATATATATCTATGACTAAATGTATCTGGGCATTAGATACAACGATACTGTCAGATCCCAGATTTAAATTACGAACTCACTTCTAAGTATATAGCCTTTTCTTCGATTCCTTATTTTAACCCGGATTGATTTTTCGCTCTGTGGCATTGTTTCCCAACATCTTTTGACTCAAGGGCAGCTTTTCAGACAATTTTTTTGCTACTCGAAGACTAATCATAACTCCTATATATTTTGAATAGGGGTTTGGAAATGTCAATCGTCATCGAACATTTGCACATGTGAATTCGTAATAGAAATTTTGCCCTTAGAGGGGTTTCACGAGGTGAAAAAAAAGTTAACCTTTGAAACGAAGTGGACAACGCTATGAGCAAAAATCTTTTCCTGTTAACCCTCCTGGTGGTTTTTCTACGAGGTATCTCATCATTAATAAAACTGTTCAGGTCTTAGTGAACGAGATAACTCGTCATTGGAATAAACTGACTAGATCTTGATTCCGTCATCACAAAATTAGCAAAATCTTGGTGAAGTGATGTATAGTCATTTGCAAAATTGGTCATATCTTGGACGAGATATCTTGTCGAAACCCCTTGGAGGGTTAAGTTAAAAGCATTAAAAAGTATCGTATAAAAATGTTTTCATCAAATTTTTGAAGGGAGTTTTCTTGTCAAATTTTAAATTTTCAAGGCATTTTTGCAAAAAGATTCTTTTGGCCTAATGAGCAAAAGGACAGGGCCTCTACACCTCTGAAACCTTATGCATGGCTCTGTTTCTTAGTGCTGTCTTACTGTCCCGTATGTCATCGGAACAATACAACCAATGATGAATTTTCTAGATTGACGAAGTTGATTTTTGTGTGCAGAATGCGAACACATTATCTGATTTATCTTTTGAAAGGATTTCTGGTACAAAGTACGTGTGTGGTCTGTTTATTATTTTGGGCGTAGGGGTCTATCTGTGATGGGTTTAGTTTTTTTATCATTAACATTTGTTGCATCAAATGTTGTGTACATGTACCTTAAGCTGTTTACATTAAAAACCTGGAGTCACAACCTCGCATCCATTGCATTCGATACCATTTAATCCCAAACAAATCACCCATAATTTATCAACCAAGACAATCCTCTTATTCAACCGAAAGCTATTCTTAATAATTAAACTTCTCTCAAAATAGACTATTTTCAATGCGTGTGTAGAAATAACAATGCACCGATAGTTTTTCATATTAAGGGGGTCCGGGACACATCAGAAAAAAATATTTATTAATTAATTTAAAATTTTGATTTTTTTTGTCCTGATTACCTATCTAACTAATAAGTAAAAACACAACAAAAGAGTTTTCCAAAGTAGGAATTTTAAAAAATTTTAATTAAAAATTTTTTGAAAAAAGAGGTGTTATTTCAAATTGTTAAAACTTAAAATATTCTTGGTCAATTTTCAAAATTGTTGCAGTAATTTATTCAGAAATTTATAAACTTCAATTCTGATTCAGCAAATTTAAAAATATTAATTCAGTAAAAAATAAAAAATATTTGAATGAAAACTTCTAAAAATTTTAAGGTACTTTTTTTAAGTTATATTTTTAAAAGTAATAGTTGTTTCAAATTTGCTGAATAAAAATTAAAGTATAATGTTTGAAAAAGTTGTATTCCAAATTTCAACTCATTAACTTTATCAGTTCTTCACTAATAACAGTTTGAATACAGGAAATCTTGAAAAAATGCATCATGGAGAAAAACGCATTTAAAGTTTTAAAGATAGATTTACAATTAATAAAATGTTTAAATACCCTTTAAGAGCATCCAAGTAAGTGTCTAACTCCTTCTTTCCTCTTAAATCTTTGGTTTAGTTTGATTTTCGCAAGTTCTACCTTTTTTCTGCATAATTTAAAGGTCTCCTTAGACTTAAATAACGTCTTTCACAGATGTTGTTGCCGTGACAACAGCTGTCTTAGTGTTAGATTTTCAAAACCACGAACCACAATAATAATTCTATCTCTCGTTCTAATTAAGATAGAAACATGATTCAGACGTCATTTTAAGCAGAAAGACGCAGAGAATTTTTTAATACATAAAAATATTTTTTTCGAAAATTTGACGATATTTGTGTTCTGGACCCCTTTAACAAGTTTTCCTATTAGGTTATAAACATTCCGTCAGCCTTATTAAAGCATTTTTTATCTGGACTCCATTAAACTGCGAGGCGACTTAAATAAACTCACTTTGATAGAACGATTGCCGCAAAGTGAGCTTATTTTCTGAATAGGGTTTTTAAGGACAAACGCTGAAGGTGCATTTAATTTATTTTTATTTCATTCTCATCTTATTTAGTTTTTCGTCTGTAGTATTCTTCCCTGTTCTTCCTCGGATTTCTAACTTCTAACTATCAATATTTCAGATATTCGAGATTCTACGCATGATTTTAAATATATTTTTACTTGAATGCTGTGCCAAATCTATGAAAACCGGTGATCCTTAAACCTACCCCAACCGGTTTAGTTTGGAAATTCTTTACTTGTGGTGGAATGCTTCATTTTAATCCGAACTATTAGATTTAATCAGATATTTTCCAAGAAGTCGTCATACTAGGTAACTTATAAAAAAAAGCTCATAACCCAATATAAATAACATCCAAACCGATTTGGGCTAATAAGGGCAGCTTAATTTTGGAAAAAATAACACAAAACTATTTCTTATTTGGTTTACATACAAAGCAATTGTACCTGTTTCATATTCGATTCTGAGCTAAGTTTATGTTCGTAAAAATTTGAACATTTGACTTCTAATCACCTCGGATATGGCT
This sequence comes from Metellina segmentata, assembly GCA_947359465.1. NCBI lineage: Eukaryota > Metazoa > Arthropoda > Arachnida > Araneae > Tetragnathidae > Metellina > Metellina segmentata. Next base: position 133,167,903 of record OX375872.1, read on the forward strand.
TCCTCCTCAAAACACTTAGCGTATCAGGAAGACTTAGAAAAGTCGCCATTAGTGTTTGGAATTGAACAAATCGATTCATTTTATTAATATCGATTTTTTAATAATGGAAGCTAACTTTGCATTCATAAAAATGAACATTTGACTTCAGATGTAGCTTCCTCCTCATTACACTTAGAGTCTCAGGAAGACTTATAAAAGTTGCCATTGGTATTAGGTGTTGAAAAAAATCGATTTATTTTTTATGATTTTCGATTTTATTTAATTACTATCGATTTTACTTTACTATTGTCAATTTAAACGTTGTTTACCGTACAGCTGCCATGGCTTTTGTGATGTCTTGATGTGGAACACGGGCATTGATTTAGCAAATAATTCATGATTTAAATGTAAGATTGTATTGAGTTTAAAAACTCAACTTATATACTTTTTACTTTTTTAATTTATTACTTTGTGTGCTCATATGTGTTTGATGTAAAGAATTTTCATATTTTTGTAAAGATCATTTTTTGAATAAAGTTTTGGAATTTTATGATATTGCCTATTTCATGGTCCAATAAATAACATTTGAAGATTTTTGTTACAAGTACACGCAAACCTGTTTTTGTGCGATCTTTTTTTTTTGTGTGCGGTATATGAAAAAAATTTATTTAGTACAATCTACTTACAGTCCTTTCAAAATTTCAATCAAATTAGAACATAATTGACGAAGTTATCAATAAAAATTACTTAAATAAAAAAAAAATGTAATACAGCATGTTTCTGAAACGGACAAAAAAGTATAAAATAATTTCTCCTGGCCCCTACAGATTTATAACCCCATACAAATTGTCCTGAAAATTTGTGATTGTAAAGTTTTAATGGCTATAAAAAATAGTTGTAAGATTTAAAACGAAAAACGTGGGGCGCTTTACTCACCACACTAATATCTATTGCATGCCCTCCACGTTTTTCGTCATTGAAAAAAAGGCAACTCTAAACGAGTGCGAGGTAGTACCTTCAAGTGACAAAAGTGATTTTGAACCAGTTCACCACAAGAAAACCTGCGTATTGTCAGACTACGAAGGATAATGGTTATACATTTTGAAAAGTTTTGTATCTGTGAAATAAGTATAGTAAATAAAATATTTAAAATTGTTCGCATGTGTATTTTCTAAACGAGATTCCAAAAGGTTTGACGAGATTTCAAGTAGCTGTATAGCCTTGTGTCTAGATTTCGTTTAAAAAAAAAAGAAGTTTTTAGTTATTTCGTAAGGTTTTGAGTTATTTTCTACGTGATACTTTTTTTATGCTGTCCCTATTCACAGCATAAAAAAATACTTCTTAAATGTGTTGCAAAAATATTTTTTATAGCTACCCGTGAAGTTGTGGAAGATTTTTTTATGCGTTTTCTTTTATGCGGTCCCTATCCACCCCGCAAGAACAGGTTTGAGTGCATACAATTTTTTTTAAATTAAGTATACATAATGAAATAGATTACTAATGATTTGGTTATACAATCGTATTGTATTTTTTTATAATTAGTTGTATAGTATTTATATATACACGACTATTATTAGTAATGAAATTAAGAGAGACAAATATATAGCATTGAAATTATACAGGGTGTCCTAAAAGTTCCCGTACTGACGATTCGTGAATTTATCATACAAAAACGACAAACTTCAAAACAATTATTTTTATGCCAGTGGTGAAAAGCACTTTTAACCTACCGTAGGAAAAAAATTTGAACCTACATTTATAATAAATGTTCAAAATTTCCACCCTTTTCTTGGAGGCAAAGCTGAAGTCGTTTGCGCATATTTTTAGAAACGCGTTTCAAGATGCTGGGAGTGACTTCTTGTATCCTTTGAGTAATGGCAATCTTCAGATTACCTATTGTTTGGTGATTACCTTCACTGACTCTGTTCTTTAAATATCCCCACAGAAAACAGTCAGGTATGTCAGATCAGGGGAACGAAGTGGCCAAAAGTTTCTTGAGATGAGTCGATCGCAATATTAAGATTTCAATACCATCAGCAATACTAAAGCCGCTTCTCATTGTCCGGTGGTTTTAGCTCCTGTAACATTTTTACACGATAAACACGAAAATGCAAAGCTCTTAAAGCCATATATTGTCGATCCATGTGATGTGCCCATTTGTTACGATAAACGCCTCAGGAATTGATGAGGGGATTGCAATATCCTCCGTTGAGTTTCTTGCACAGTCTGGTGAACGACTTTCGGTCTTCCACTCCTGTGTTTTATATTCCCCCGAACCTGTTTGACGAAATCGCCGAACGAGTTGATATAGCGATTAATTACTCAGCATTGCATCATTTGGATATTTACGTCGCCAAAATTCTTTACATCTTTCATATGATTTACATTCAAAATAAGCCTCAAGCAGCGCTATTCTCTGAATGCGCGAAAAAGTCATTTTGCCATGAAGAACAAAATGACATGGAACTTTATAATCGCACAACTTGAGCGCAAAAAAAAAATCCAAAGGATAAAAATTAAATAAACGATAAAACTATAAGCAGACGATAAAATTTAATAATTAAAAAAAACACGGGCAATAATTTTTTAAAGTTGGAGTACGGGAACTTTTAGGATACCCTGTACTTATTCTATGAGTTTGCAAAAATTTCTTCTCGTTCTTTCCCGCTTGCGCCTTTATATTAATTTACAAGAATGACAGCAGAATTAAATAAAAGTTAGTAACTTACCCCCCAAAAAATTTTGCACCGATGTTAAATTAACATTTTGACAACATGCCATGGACAGGCTATAGAAGACAACTGAGCTCTAACTTTTCTACCCATGCTTAAAGTTTAAACATCCTGGTAGTTGTCTTGTCATTAGCAAAACTCGAGATGTTGATGTACCAGATATCCCGTCATTTGAAAAAAATTGACCTGATTTGGATCACGTAAAAAAAAAAATAGGCAATATCTTGATGACGGGATATCTCATCAAGTATTAGCAAACTGGTCAGATCTTGATGGTCACGATATCTCGTCTGGACCACTTGGAGGACTTATGATGGTTGCGCTCAATGCTCCGGGGAGGGGGGGGGGCGCATCGTGACTCAGTGGTTATGCCTTCGAATTGTAGGCGGCGCAGGTTCGATTGTACGTGTATTTTTGTGTGTTTATTCACTGTGTGAGTATGTCTATTGATGTTGTATGTCTCATGTTTGGAACAGCATGGCCAAATATGGCCCGTGTAATATAAAACTTTAATCAACCAACCAACCATCAAGGCCCTAGGTTCAAGGATGGCAAAATTGACTCTTGTGTTTAGCAACACATTAAGCAAGGTTTCAATAAACACGTATATAATGATCTATAAAGGGTGTTTAAAAACATCCTGAAAGGAAACACAAAATTAGACCGTATTCACTTATGGATGTATATCCGGAAACTCCTTCCGGATGTGCTAGAAATAAAAGATAGCAAGTATCTGAACTTTTACCAGCCTTGATGTTTACCAATAGTTGCCGTAAACTTTCACGGTAGGTGCCTACGAGGTTGTGTGATCACCAAAAGTAATACATACATATGTGAGAAGGAATTCTGGTGAAGGTAGTTTATGTCAGCATCATTTCCATAGAATATTCCGGTTGCACAAGAAGCCTGTTGCAAATGTTTGGTGATTCACACGTCTGTTGGGGTACCGTTCATGATATAATCTCACAGGGGGTTGTTCATTCCCGTGCCATCCCATATGCTAGGCGCATTTCAGTCATATCAACATTAGTTTGTCATTCTCTCAAAGCTCACGATAATAACGATATGCTTGTAGTTAGAAAAGACTGTTATCCACGAAGTATACCTACCGAAAAGTTCACTCAAAAAGTCTTTACCACAGCAACAGTACCTAAAGCTGTACGCCTGTTTTTACTGATGCAGATATTATTTCATCAGTAATCACCGATTCGTTTGAAGCGTAGCAGGATTGGGATGCATATACTACAACTGTAAAATTACACACGGTAACATGTCTTTACCTGAGTAGCAGGACCTAAAGGTGACCCGTCTCTTCACGCATGCAGACACTATTTTATCAGCTCTAGCTAATTAGTCTGAAGCTTAGTATGATTCAGATGCATATACTACAATTGTTGGATTATAGTAAAGTTTACCATCTTTACAAGAGCAACAGTACCTGATGCAAACATTATTTCATCAACTGCCGCCGATTTACCTGAATCTTAGCAGAATTGGTTTGCATATCTGCTACAGCTGTAAAAATTACACTAAAGATACTCATATTTACCAGAGCAACAGCACTTAAAGGCGTACTGCTTGTTTTTACGAATGTAGACATGGTAACATCTGTAGTCAATGATCGGTTGAAAGCTCAGCAGTATGGGGTTGTATATCTGCTGCATGTGTAAAATTGCACTAACGAAACACGTCTTTACCAGAACAATAGTACTTAAAAGCATACCGCCTGAATTGGTCCGATAACTCTCTCTATTTTTTTTTCTAATGGCGGGCACATTTGACCTAAGTCATTGACCACTACAAGGCCGGAAGTGATGGCCACTTGTGAAGGAGCACCCAGTGGGAGGACCATCATTGCCCCTAACAATTTTATACTTCGTAATTTTGAACCATGTTCAGATGACGAAGCAACACCTGAGCTGGTATACGCTTACAAACATCCATGCCCGAACCCGGATTCGAAACGGGGACCTTCCGATCTAGAGGCTAACACCTTAACCACCATACCGGTTGGTCGAAACTATATACAGGGTGGTCCCGAATTCATGGTACAAACTTTAATGGTAGGTACAGGACATTGTAACAATGATTTATTGTATAGGAATGTATAGTCGCAAGTGACGCGGTGAGGCGTAATCAGGGGAAATAAAAGGAAAGAGAAATGGAGTGATCGGTTGGTATCATTGCCGGTAGAGGGCAGTAGATGTCTAGCCGCTGTTGAACATGATGCATCGCAGTAGGGAAAAGCGCCATTCACAATTGTGCTGCCGTAGACGATGGGTGACTTTACGTATGCAGAAAAAGCAGACATGCATTACATGTACGGCCGTGCAAATGGTAACGGCAGAGCTGCGTTACGAATGTATCGCGCGGAGTATCCTGATCGACGAATGCCGGATCATAGAATTTTTCAACGGTTACATCGTCAACTTTGTGAAACAGGTGCGTTCGACGTCAACATACATGGCGCTGGTCGAGTAAGAGCTGTACGCACTCCAAGGCTGGAAGAAAGCATCATGAACATTGTGGCTGATAGACCCGAGTCAAGCACAAGAACTGTTGCGCGTGACGTAGGTGTGAGTCATCAGACTGTATGCAGAGTGTTAAACGAAAATCGCTTACACCCCTTCCATTTTCAGAAAGTACAAGCATTGAATCCGGCAGATTATCCTCGCCGCGTGAACTTCTGCCTGTGGGTGATGCAGCAATGTGCGTTGCAGCCGGATTTCGTAGATTATGTGCTATTTACAGATGAAGCGACATTTTCACGCGAGGGTGTCTTTAATGCGCACAATTCCCATGTGTGAGCAACCGATAATCCACATGCAACGCGTCGACATGCGTTTCAACAACGTTTCAGTATTAATGTGTGGGCTGGTATTGTGAACGACTTTTTGATTGGCCCATACTTACTACCCACGCGGCTCACTGGCGGAAGCTATCTTATTTTTCTGAAAGAAGTGTTACCACAACTGCTGCATGATGTTCCGATCGCCATTTGTAACCGCATGTGGTTTCAACACGATGGGGCGCCAGCACACTTCAGCATTGATGTACGGAATTACCTGAATGCCACGTTTGGTACTCGATGGATTGGGCGTGGTGGACCAGTCCCTTGGCCACCCCGATCTCCCGATTTATCGAGCCTCGATTACTTTTTATGGGGACATCTAAAGCATCTTGTTTATGAGACTCCAGTTGACTCAGATGAGGATCTCGTCGCTCGCTTATCTGTAGCTGCTGCAGGTGTGCGTGAAATACCAGGCATCTTTGAACGTGTACGCAAATCGCTCCACCGACGCTGTCAAGCATGTATCGATACTGGTGGACGCAATTTTGAACAATTAATGTAAACATGACACTTGTCAACAACGCTTTCAATAAAATCTTTGTTTTTCCTTTCGGCCGTTATTTCCCCTGTTTTCGCCTCACCGCGTCACTTGCGACTATACATTCCTATACAATAAATCATTGTTACAATGTCCTGTACCTACCATTAAAGTTTGTACCATGAATTCGGGACCACCCTGTATAGTGGACTGTATTTGAATTAATGCAAATCGTTGTAACAAAAACAACTTTTATTAACAACAAACTTAACAATGTTGTGGATGGACCACTCTCATTAAGGCTAAGGAAGCCTAGTACTAATTAGGGCTAAGGAAGCCGCGTTTTCATCAGGTCCAAGGATAGTACCTCTCTTCTCCGTGTCTCAAGCCTGAATGTCACCCACGCCTTAACACAGCGCCCTCTACAGTATTTGGGAGACAACACTCCATGCGCTCACATAGCGCCCTTTACAATGTATGAGAGATTTAACACCGCCTGTATTAACTGATGCAGACATTGTTTCATCAGTTATCACCTATCCGTAGGGTAACTTGCAGTAAAACTGGGAAAAATTGCATTTATCCTTCCCTAAAATTGCATTTATGGAAATAAAGTTGCATTTATTTTTAATACACTAAATTCTAAAATCAATTATTTGTAAAAAATGAAACAATTTATTGACAATTTTAGTTGTGTACCACAGTATTATAATGTATCATTAAATACAGAAGAACGTTGATGTCGTTGAATGGTCGATCCTTGGCCAGTAATTACTTTAACATTGAAAAAATTTACTCAACAGAGACTGATGTTGCCTGACATTGTTGCAGTAACAAATACTGACTTGGGGGGAAATCATCTCGGAAAAGTGTAGCAATTGCGGGTAATGCACCTTTAGTGTGTTTCCAGCAGGAGCCATATAATAAGCTATATCGGATAGAAGTGCATCCTTTCGCTCAACATTCAGAGATTTTAAATAGTCATCTACAAGGCGAACATGATCGACACTCACCTCGCAAACTCTGCAGTCGATTGCGCAAGTTTCCTCTGGATTACCAAGAGTACCAACCAATGTGTTAAAGTACCTCTTGCCATTTATTTCACTTTCGTCTGTTAGGACGAACACCTTCTTTCCATGAACTTCTTGTTTGATCCACAATACTTTGGCGTACGCAAGATCAGACACACTAAATCGAAGGATAGATTAAGAGGGCAAAAAATCAAATAGTAATTTCATATTAATCAATTTAAAGCTAAATTTTAAAAAGTTGCAGGTGGTTGCAAAGGTGCATTTATGTTGCGGTTATAACTCACTTACAATACCCCATGTAGGAGGAATTTTTGTTTTAGCACTTTACATGCAGTGTAGAACGTGTGAAAAGAGTTGCATTTGTTGCAAAAAGTTTCCCTACCTATCAGTTAAAAGCTTAATAGGATTGGGATGCATCTGCTATAAACGTAAATGGACACATGTTTTTACCTGAGTAACAGTTTCTAAAGATGAACAGTCTGTTTTTACTGTTGCAGACATTATTTTATCAGCTGTCGCTGATTAGACTGAATCTTAGCATGGTTCAGATGCATCTGCTCCAACAATCAAATTATTCGAAAGTTGCTCATCTTTACAAAAGCCTAAAAGCGTAACGCCTGTTTTTACTGATGCAGACCTTGTTTCATTAGCTGTCAACAATCAGTTTTAATCTCAGTAGGATTGGTTGCATATCTACTTCAATTGTAAAAGTTAGATTAAAGTTACCAGTTTTAACACTCCAAGTGGTTTCGACGAGATATCTCGTCCATCAAGATCTGACCAATTTTGCAAATGGCGAGATCTTTTCATCAAAATATTACCAATTTTTCAATGATGACGGGATACCTCGTCATCCAAATATCTCTTCCATCTCCGCTCGGACAGCTGAAGACACAAGGGATGTAGGGAAGACCCCGAGGAAATTATGGCAAATGTCTCGACGAATTCTTACGATAATCATTATTCACATGCGTGAAACCGAAAATTTAGATTTCGCTTGCCAACCGCAGGATGCTGTTTTCTCACATGTGCTCATGTGTGACCGGAGATAGGTGCCCTTAAGGTCAACCTTACATGTACCCTAATATATGTCTTTAAAGCAGGGAGTAGATATAGCCATTTACCTATTTATTCGTCCTTAATTATATAGCCTGACCTAATATAACCTATTATAGCCTGACTCAAGCTTAAGATTTCAGGGCTTAAATGAAATATCCACATAGGCACTTACTCAGCATAAGGTCTGAGAAAGGAATAATTCGTGTTAAACACCACCGCAAAATAAAGTAATAATATTGTGAATATTTGTGTTTGGAACGCTAGAAACGTGATTGACAACGATACTCTAATTTAGATAATTCTTTACACAACATAAGGACTGATAAATGAACAATTCAAATTCCATACCATCGCTGTATATTTTGATTATCGTGTCTAAAACGCTAGAAAGATGATAGCAGATGATATTATAATTAAGGGATAATTCCTTACTAAACATTAGGGCTGGAAAATGAACAATTCATATTCCATACCATTGCAAAATATTGTGATCACCTCGTTATTATTTGTGTTTGGAGCGCTAGAAACGTGATGCATAATGGTATATTCTTATTTAGATAATTCCTTTCTCAACTGAAGAACTGACAAATTAATAATTTGTATTTCCACTCCATCGCAAAATATTGTAGCATCTTGTGATTACTTGTGTTTGGAAAGCTAGAAACGTGATGTACTGCGATACTCTTATGTAGATAATTCCTTGCTCAACACAAGGGGTGATACAGAAATAGTAATTCGTGTTTTATACCATCGCATAATAGTGTGATTATTGGTTTGGGAGCGTTAAAAACGTGAGGGAAGACGATATTCTAATTTTGGTAATTCCTTACTGAACATAAGGGCTGAGAAATGAATAATTCATGCTCCTTGCCATCACAAAATATTACGTAAAACCTTGTGATTATTTGTGTTTGAAACGCAGGTGCAATTTTTAGCTTTGGCTCAGTGATGACGACACATACAGCCTGGGATGCGGGGAGGGGAAACGCGGTCTTATCTTCACTTCCATATCTGCTTGAACATCGAAACTTTAAGTGCTGATATCGTTTAGAGACTTCCCGTTATTTAACAACGATGCTCGTTAAACTGTTGCGTGTCTCATGTGAATGAACATTTCGTGAAACTGATCACTGTTCATTATTCCTAGCGCATTTCCGTGTTCGTTAGTTATTTAATTATCATATTCAAAGGTAGAAGGGAGAATTGTTTGAAATGGAATTTCGATTACGCCATTTTGGATCTATCGTACTCGTTATCTCATCAACGGTGATGTGTCATGTCCGACCGGATTTTCCTGGCGCTGTTGCTCCCGAGTTACAAGAGCTGCGAAAAAGATGGGGCGCTGCCGATATAATACGAGATTTGGAGTGAGTAAGTTTCCTTTTCGTACATTTATGTCTTGCTAAGTTCCAAATAATGAGGTTTCTCTTTTAAAAAGGCTAATTAAACTAAGATCTGATTGGAAGAATAATAGAGAAACTAATTTTTCTATTTAGCATTCGACGCCTTTACTTCCGTAATGAGATTTTAATCTACTTCCTCTGTCATGAAATTTCCGGATTTTAAATCTAATGGGAAGAAACAGTAGAAAAACTAAATTATTTGATTCTCTTAAAATAATTGTTTTTACCAGTAAAACACTTTCTTGCAAGCAACAAGAATGGTTCAAGATGGAGCACTGAGACGTAATATCTACTATTATAAAAGGAAGTGTTTGTTTGTTTGTATGTTTGTCTGTCTGTTTCTTGCCGCAAAATCCTAACGATTCTATGGCACTTACAGCAATGAGATTTGGCACACAGGTAGTCCAAATTTTTTGAAATTTTTGGGTCGCTGTGAATTTTAAAATTTAATCTAGAACATTTTAAAATGAATTTAATAGTTTTATTCTCTAGCGGGTTCTTCAATGCGTTTCTTCTAAAAGACGAAACACCCGAATCTAGACTTTCTATCCACGTGACCTTGGAACTTTTTTTTACCACGTGACCTTGGACCTTTGGAACCAAGCCAAATTTTTTTCAACCCGGAGAATTTTTTTTTTTTCGTTTCCGCTTTGATCTCGCGCGAAGGAATGATTTTCCAACCAGACAATAAATCTTTTAACTGGTGTCACTTAGTTCTTTTTTCTATCTCCTAGACCGTTAAAGACAGAGTAAAAATTTCAATGGATTTGAAATCTGCGGAAAATTTCAGTTTAGATTGCTACCTAAAAATATGATTTTCTTTAAATAAATAATTTTTAAATTGAATCAACGGATTTGAAATCTGCGGAAAATTGTACATCAGATTAATACCTTACACCACGGGCAAAGACGAGCTAGCCACGCAGTGGCTAGTACTTGATATTTGGAGTAAGCTTTTTTCTCACGCATTTGTATCTTTTGTCCAGTTAAAAATACTTCCACCCAGTAAGGTTTTAATTAGTTTCGCCTATCGCATATGAAAGTTACGGTTTTCAAATATGATTGGTTTGTTTTTCTCTACGGCATATTTTTGCCGTATGAGTCATACTTAAGAAAAATCTGATTGGAAGAACAGTGTAGAGAAACTAATTTCTCTGAAAATTTCAATCGCGCGACCACCAAGATTTTAATTTAATTCTTTTATCATATGAAAGTTTCGAATCTTGAATCTGATTTGAAGAATAATAGAAACCCAAATTTTTTATACTTTTACAATAATTATGTACGAATGAAATAAATGCTCACGAGCTACTAGAGTGTGTAAAAGATGGGACACTGGGACATAATAATAGATTTTGGAGCTTGTTTTTGTTTCATGCACATTTGAGTCTTGTCTCTCAATTTCAAATACTCCCTCCATAAGGTTTCATCTATCATATATAAAAGGTTGAACAATATTAAATCTGGTTAGTTTGGGTTTGCTTTTGTCCCTCTATGGTCATTTTTTACCCACATGAAGAATAGTAGAGAAACTTCTCTTTTTTTTATTGCACTAGGGGCTCCGCCCCCTGCTCACCTACGCTCGCCAACCCCCGGTGATCGCTACGCAATCCAACACTTCTGTCGTAAGCGTCTTTCCGGGCCATGACGTCACAGCGAGTTTCACCCCAAGGCCAGCTAGAAGGATCTAACGTTTCATCTTCGAAAAATTAGTACACTATCGCGAAATCATCGCATCAAATTTATTTATGAACCAACTTTAAAAATAATTATACCATAAGAAAGAGTACATTCTAAGTTTTCATGTGGTATTTTCAAATTTTAAAACTAATAGTATTAAGCTATAGATCTGACAGTTTTAGTTTTGTATCGGAAATAACGATCTAAAAAATAAGAAATTTGTATGACCAACTTTAAATCGCATCGAATTTATTTATTAACCAATTTCAAAAATAATAATACGTAAGAAATGTGTATTCTAAGGTTTCCCGTGATGTTTTTAAATTTAAAAACTAGTAGTATTAAGCTATAGATATATGACGGTTTTAACAAAAAGAACGAAAAGTTCCCAAAATTCCCAAATTTGTCTAATCAACTTTTAATCGCATCGAATTTATTTATTAACCAAGTAAAAAAAATAATTGTACCATAAGACAGAGTACATTATACATTCTAAATTTTCTCGTGAATTTAGACTACGGCCAGTACAGCAGTTGTACCTTGAAAGAGTTATAAGAATCGCGCCATGAAAGAATCGAGCCAATGATATCTATAGCCGTAGTCAAAAGGTTAAATCTGTTTCCTCTATCACACATGTGAAAGTTTATGGATTGACAAATCTGATTGCTGCTGATTAATTTGATTTTGTCATGTTTCGTCACAAAAATTATATTTAAAACGAAATCTTATTTGAAGTTGCTATTCCGGTTGCTAATCATGAACTTGTTTCATGATTAGCAACCGGAGAGGGCTAGTGCACGTTAGATCCGTCGTGGCTTCCAATGTCCTTCCAATGTTCTTTGACATAGTGGGGACGTTTAAAGAGCAGGCTGCCAGCTGTTGTCCTCATCAACTGACCGTGGTTCAAAATTACGAGGTGTTGTCATTGGATCATTTTCTTCGGGATTCATTCCGATCTACGCCCATAGCCAGTAGTAGTGCTTCATTGCAACATAAATTCAACTACTTTCCACTACCGAATAAAAATTCTGGGTGCTTGAAATCTGATTGAAAATTAGAATAATAGTATATTATTTCCACAATATGGTTTATTTCCTCTGCATATGAATATACGGATTTTTAAATCTGATAGGAGTTGGGGAAAATATGAATCTTCAATTGGTTCGATTCCTTTCACAACATATTTTTAATTATTTACGCTATCACATGAAAGCTTCAGATTTGAAACCTGATTGGTAGAATAGAAGAGAAACCGAATTCTGATCCTCGAAATTGACTCGTTAGTTTCACGAGAGTTTTTAAATTATTTCTACTATCATAGGAAAGATTAAAAATCAGATTGGAAGAGAATAGCAGATAAACTAAATTTTTTCTTATTCATATAATTCAATTTGATTACTTTCACATTGAAAATGAAACTAATTAAGTATAAATGCGTATTTAAATCTTACAGTGTGGTAAAGATTTAACACACATGTACACCCGTCAAAAAAAAAACGACTCACTCGATCGCAATTGCGCAACTTACATCGCAGAACAAAACGGAAGGTAGCAATCGATGGGATGAATGTTTTCTACAAATATCAATTGTTAAAATTTGTTTAAGGGGTCTTCATATTAAATTGGGTCTTGCTCCGAAAATTTCAATACGAACCCACATCTTTTATCACAAATATGGATTCTACACACAATTTTAAGCGGAAATAAAAATAAGTTCATCAATTTTATTGGATTTTTCACCGATTCGTAAGTGTTTGAAAATTAGATATCCTAATTTTAAATTGGTGTTTCACGTTTTTTGTTATGTTTGCTAAAAACATTCATTTTCCTTGGAATTTGTTTTCCCATCCTTTGCTACCCAAAAACACAAACACAATCTATAAACATTTTAATTATCAAACTAAATTTACTATTTTTTATTAATTATGAGATTAACATTCATAAAAATTATGAATAGAAACATATGCAAATTTTGACACCATGTGATTCAACTGTTGTTTAAACATCGGAATTCCAAATTTCAGCTCATTGCTGGTATAATTAGTACCGCAGTGAGACTGTTTGCGAAATTCGATAATTATTATCGTGCACAAAAAAAGTAAAACAGAAATTTCTGCCAAACAATCCAGGGATTCGATCAGAATATATTCTTACTTTGTTACCATCTTAATGGACTCCATACCAAGGCGCCTACAACAGGTCATTGACTGCGACGGCCACTACACGTCTTTATTAATATTTATAATGTGATTGAACTCCAAACACACTCCCTCAATGGTTTTTATGGATTTTTCTAGGTCAATTTTACGCCGTTTTTTATTATTTTTTCATCAAATTCGCTTGAAATTGTGTATAGAATCCAAATTTGTGATAAAAGATGGGGGTTCGTATTGAAAATATCGGAGCAGGAGCAAATTTAATATGAAGACGACCCCTTAGACAAATTTTAAATATTGGTATTTGTAGAAAACATTCACCCCCATCGATAGCTACCTTCCGTTTTGTTCTGTGAAATAAATTGTGGAATTGCGATCTGGTGAGTCGTTTTTTTTATGGGTATACACAATTGGAAACGCCAGAAGTTTTCATTTTAACTTCCTTGTCAAGATTAATCATCAGGCTTAACAAAACAAACATTTTCCAGCTTTTAAGTAATAAGTACATGAATATCAGGACAAAATTATGGGTAATAAAGTTTTACATTCATTACTCTTACTTTTCAAACACTATTCCACCAGTCATAACATGAAATCGAAGCATACAAAATATAAGTGTATATGTTAATTCAATTTGGTACTTTATTCTACATATAAAAATTAAGGAAATTTACTTTCTTTACATTACATATTCTAAAAGCATTTTTTAATGGATATTATAATTTATTTTATATTTTTAGTCACATAAAACAAGATGTGCAAAGGATCACAAAGCTTCAGGACGCTGGAGAAATATCTACAAATGAAGCTCTATTTTACTTTCTCCGGTAAGAATTGTGTATTTCTTAAAATAGGGATAACCAAACATAAGCCATTACCTTTTAAAATGACGCCTCGATTTGTATATCCTCTCCCATCACCATGTTAATATCCAGTATTCAAATGCTGAGTTCTTGATGTCCTGATCAACTTTGTGTCTGAATTCCATCTTAAATTTCAGAAATTGAATCGCTAGCCTCAACTGAAGTAGGATAAATAAACCGCATGCGTCAATCAAAAGAGAAGTTTCCATGGTTAGAGTAGGATCTAGAGTAGGGTGGTGTGAGGGTAGTACGTTTATTTGGGAGCAATGTAGTATTTATTGCATTACCTTCCTTTCTTCTGATAACTAGACACGGAGATTGAAGTGGATATTACGTTTATTATCTTTTTAGCCGTTGTTATTGTCATTGAAACTTACACCGAATGGACGCTACTCTGATGACGTCAATACCAAGAGGGTGATTCCCTTAACCAATTGCTAACTGGCAAAAGAGATCAGATGTTGTTTACAAAACTCTTCCTTTCAACATGATTCGAACTTGTTAAAAGTTACCAGGTACGTCAGGGCATAGACTGGTATTAACCCTCCTTGTGGCTATGTCGACGAGATATCTCGTCACTGGAAAACTGATTAGATCTTGACAGACGAGATCTCTCGTCAAAAGAATAAAACTAATTTGATCTTGATCTCACCAACATCACAAAATCGGAAATTTCTTGATCACGAGATATTTCGTCATTAGCAAAATTAGTTAAATTTTGATGTACGAGATATCTCGTGGAAACCATTTGGAAGGTTAAAACTCATGGTGGTTGTTTTGATGAAATATTTCACCATTAGCCAAACTGACCCTTTCTTGATGGACGATGTACCTTGTCATTAACAAAATTGATTAGATCTTGATAGACGAGATATCCGATTATTGACAAAATTTTTCAGATGTTGATAAGCGAGATAGAGCTCAGCGAAACACCTTGGAGGGTTTAACATGCACGATCCTACACATCATGATACAATTTTTCACATAAATCGATATAAAAATTAATCTCTAAAAGAGCATGTTTTTCAAAGGAATATGTCGTTTACTATTTGTTGAATATTAAAAAAATTTCTAACATTTTCTTGTAGAATGCATGATTTTGATGATAACGCAAACCTAGACGGTCACGAGTTATTGGCTGCAATGACGCATGCCCTTGACCATTCAGCAGCAGACGGTCCACCTATGACAATCGAAGAGAAAGAAGGTAAGTCTGTTGAGATTCGTCAGATCCCAACTTACCCTTTTGTCTCCTGATGGTTAACCTAAACTCCGCCTCTTCTTATTCTGCTGTGCTAGTCAATAAGACAGTCTTACTTTATCCCACAACACCAAATAATTATTAAAAAGTTTATTGGTTGAAAGAATCCTATGAAAGATTCTGTTGGTCAAAGAGATTAAAAACTGGTTAGAAACCCATGCAGGGAAGACTTCATATTGCAAAACGTAAATGTGCATGTGTACCACTCAGATGGTTAAGGGGAAGTAGGGAACACAAAATAACCCATATTAACAAACTTCCTGTTCAAACATTTAAACCCCTGAGGAGTTAATTCCACCTTACAACCTGTATTCCTCCTTATTTGACTTCTAACCAATTTTGCCCAATACAATATCTTCACAGAGGATTCTATTCTAAGGAAAGGACCAGTTGAATCTTTCCAAAGGATTCTATTGTAAGGAAAGATCAAAAGACTCTTTCCAAAGGATTTTTTCTAAGGAGAGGATCAAATGAATCTTTCCAAAGGATTCTATTCTAAGGACGGGACGAATTCAATTTTTAAAAAGGACTCTATTCTAAGGAAAGTTCAATTGAATATTTTTCCAGATGATTCTTGTTGGTTGGGTTCTTTCTGTTGCTTCCAAAGTCATAGTAAATCAAGCCAGCAGTTTTTAGTCCCAAGATAATTTATTACATGAAAAGGGTCACGATACATAACATATAAATTACATGACCAGAAATCATTGTCTGTTAAGTAACGACGGTTGCGCAGATTAACTTTTAATCCGGAAGAAAAACCAATCGGTCTCTTCCCTCTCGTCTTTCTCAACTCTCCCCTGATCTTGGCAGCCCTTTGCTGGGTTGTCGCACTTGTCACTCGCCAACCGCTCCAGTAGGCACTCGCCAATCTCTCCACTTGGCGACAGCTTCCTGACAATTCTATTCTAAGGTAGAATCTTTCTAAAGCTTGATACAACCCATTCAACCAGATTTTAGAACATAAAATAATCGGAGAAAATAATGAAATACTTTATTTTTTCAAAGACGTTCTCTATTTTGGCAAGTGAATTATTGTATGTTTTTCGTGTGAACACCCAGAGGGCTCGCTTTGGGAAACACGGCTCTAGCATATCTAGGTGGTGATTGCGTAAATCTATTCTAATATAACATAATTTAATTTTCTGGTTTCTTCCTCTTCTTAACTTCTCTGGGGCACATCTTTAGGTATGTATGGGCTTCACGAACCCGAGGAACTCTAGTGATCTATACTTTTCCCATGGTGTTTACGGCCTCTGGTAAACATGGAAATCGCGACCTAGAATGGTCAAACGATCTTTATCTTTCTTCTCTCCATCCTTTCTTTTCACAATTATTTACCATTCTCTGTCTTTTGTTTTGTGAACTTGCGCCATAAAACCCGAAACCAATCAATCTACCATCCTCTTAAAGTTTTCACAGAAAGCTTCGAAACACTCTGTATAATAAGCTATTTCAGAGATATCAACTCCGGCGTTTTGTATAACCACCTATTTCTCTTTTCAGCAATTGTTGACAGCTTTTTCTCCTACGATGACAACGGCGATGGTTTTATCAGCTACCCCGAACTTAGAAAACATCTGTCTTCCGACCCCACTCATGAAGTACCAGCACCCGTCACCTATTAAGGACACCAGCTGCAATGTTTATACGAACCCTTGTTAACAAATTGTAAATATGTACTCAGCTGAAATAGCGATGAGAAGGAAATTTCGAGTCTCATTAGGCTAACAAAGAATAAGAATCTTTCATTTACTCATATTCCATTAAAAAATAAAATATAGCAATTTTCAATAAAATACATGAAAATGATTCTGTTCTACTCTCCTTTAAACATTTCGGAGCCACAGTTGCCCGGTTGGAAGAATAACCGATTAATAATGGAGTTCGAATCCAACCAAAAGATCGTCGTGGCCTCCAATGTCCTCACATTGGTAGGGTGTGGAGAGTGGGATAGGAGCTCAGGTAGGACGTCGTCATCTGAGCGTGGTTCAAAATTACGTGGTGTTGTCCTCTGATCTTTCCCTTTGGGTGTGATCCCAGACTGTCGGCAACAGCCTGTTGTGTTGATCCAGCCCTACGTTAATAAAATATCCAACTACCTTCAGACATTTCTCAAATTTGAAATTATTTTCATTTTTTAAATAACTTAGTTGCTAAAAAAGAACAGTGTTTATTAATAAGGTTCGGTATATAATAATTTTAGGCTTTAAAATGAGATATTTTGTGGCAGATACTCTTTACGTTGCTGAAAATCTATTGTATGCTAACTTACGTCTTTATAATAGGTTTGATGACTAAGATTTGAAGCCTGATCTGTTGGCTGTAAAAATCCTAAGAAACTTTCGATTGGTCAAGAAATTTGCATTAGATAGTGCGGTGTCGTATGCTTAGCAACTAGCCATACACCAGATTCCATCTAAGGGTTAAGCAGTTTCGTCTAGTGGTGATACGAATCCTAAGAAACGTTCGATTGGTCAGGAAATTTAAAATTAAATATGAGCTGCGGATTTGTATGCTTACTTATCAACTGCGATAGCAAGCTCGTGCAACACGGTTAGTGGTTAAAAAGACACTTCACTTTTATTTTTGGTTGAAGGTATCCTTGTAAAAAAAACTATATATATATATATATATATATATCTCTTTTGATTGGTCAAAAAGTCTACAATTGGAAATGATCTGCGTATTTGTATGTTTACTTACCAACTGCGATAGCAGTATCATGTAAGAAACCCATTTAAAGGTTAAATAGACACTTCGATTGGTGGAAAGAAACTATCGATTGGTCAAGAAGTTTGAAATTGGATAAGGATGGTGAGTATCGAATGCTGTCCAATCCAGCCATACATCAGGTTCAATTTAATGGTCAAATATTCTCGTCTATTGATTGCAACCAATCCTGAGAAATTTTCAACAGGTCAAGAAGTTCACCAGTTAACTGCTACGGAAAATTCGTACCGACCTTTTCTCGTAATTTTGAACCACGTTCAAATATGAGGAAATACTGGACCTGGCACCCTTTCTCAAAACTTCCACACAACGCCAACGTAAGGACATTTTGAGGCCTGGGCAGATTCAAGGTGCTTGATATACTGTTTTGCTGATCCAGGTGATACCAGCTCTTACGTACACGACTGTCTATGGTTAGATCGAGTTTGGAACTCGCAATCCTGCAGTTTCAATTTCGTTTCTCTCCCATCCACTGCGGCCCTTTAGTTTGGTTTCCTCAGCACAAAAATAATGCAAAATACAATAAATGAAGTAGACAGTAAGGATCAAAAGATATAGGATTTGTCTGGCAGTCTTATAGTATTGTTTGTGGCGACATCTAGTGGTCTATATGTAAAAAGATTATTCAATACATGTTTCTGAAAATAAAGCCGTAATTGTGTGTTTAGTTAAATCAAACCAGCTATCAGCATCATTGAATTCTTAATACTGATAGATATCATTTTTAAAATATTAACAGGTATAAAATATCACAATTAAATTAAAAATAAGTCCTTTCTATATATGATGTTACCCACTTTTCGACACAATTAAAGTATTCCAAATCTAGCAAATAAAACAGTATATCATAAGCTGTTGGGTTATGCAGCAACTGTAACATAAGAAAATTTTGAAAGTCAAAGTGAAGTCTACAACTTTTAATTTCGTAGTTTATTACATAGTTTGAGTTTCATTTTTTGCATTGGAGTTTCCTGTTCAATTGCAGAAGCTTTTAACAAAAAAATATATAGATGGCAGCACCTAATATATGAGATTTCTAATTTTTGTGAGGATTTCTAAAATGTTTAAAACAGTCATAAACAGAGACCTGCCCAGGATATCTGGAGAGGCGACATTTTTGTCGTAAGCTGTTTATCGAGGGAGTTATTCCAAAATTTAAAGCTTTCTTTGTTTTTCGATTAGTTCTAAAGTGTGTTACCTAGAGAGTGGCTAATTTTGAGTATGCTACCTAGAGACTAGTTCTAGAGTGCGTTACCTGGAGACAGGACTATTTTTGAGTATGTTTTCTAGAGATAAGTTCTAGAGTGCATTACCTAGAGACTGACTAGTTTTTATAGCATGCTACCTAAACACTAGTTTTAGAGGCCTACAGACAAGTTTCAGAATGTACGACCTAGAGACTAGGTACGAAGTGCGTTACCTAAAGACAAGTTTTGGTGTATGCTACCTAGAGATAATTTTTTAAGAGACTATTCCAAGACGAATAGAAGCTGTATTGAAGGGTAGAGGTGGCCAACACTTCAATGAAATAGTAGAATCTTCAACTATATTTTATCCAATGCATTTGGGGGTAGAAAACATCAAAACACCTTTATAATCGATTTTTTAAAGAAGCAATCACAAAATAGATAAGGATATTTTTCTTTTTATGCAATCTGGAAGGGGTTTAAGCCCCCATTGCCCCTTTCATAGGTGCACCCCTGGTCAAATGTACATTTATATATAGTCATCAATGCAGAGTCATTTATACATCAGTATAGTTCTATTCAATTTTTGTTTTGTGCTTATATGATGTAGTTTATGTTGTATAATTAATTATACTGAATTTTTTTTTTCTCTGTTGCATTTCCCGTACTCTTTAGGTCTTTTTTCATTATCATGTTACTGGAGTAATCTGTTTGGCAGTATGACTAAATAAATAAAAGATACAACCTTTTTCATGAATAAAAAAATGAGTTTTCGACTTGTATCTCAGTGGTTTTGTATCGATCGAGATTTTTCTTAAATGTCAGTATTGCTCTATGCAACTATTGTTTTGTGCTTATATGATGCAGTTTATGCTGCATAACCATACTAGTTTTTTCTGTTTCATGTTCTATAGTTTTGATCATTTTAAACTGCCATGTGACTGGAATCATCTGTTTGACAGTACGAATATAAATATATAAAAGTTACAACCTTTTTCATGAATAAAAAATGTGTTTTCAACTATTTTTCTCTGTAGTTCTGTTTCGTTGAAGATTTTTGTCTTTTATATGTCAGTATTTTTCTATGTAATTTTTTTTCTTTGCTTATACCACGTAGTTTATGTTGATTTACACTGTTTTGTTTTCTCTTTTGCATGTTCTGTACTTTTGGTTGCTGTCACGTATCTCAAGTAATCTGTTTGACAGTATGAATAAATAAATAAATAAAAGATGCAATCATTTACATAACTAAAATCTGTGTAAGTGTATCATACGTGACAGTGAAAGTTCCCTAGAGAGTACTAGTTTCATATCACTTATTCATTATTGTTACAAACTGAACTTTTAAGAGGGGAAAACAGACAGAGGAGAAAGGTTTCCACCCTCTGAGGGATTACGTATAATCCGTTCTGTATCTTACAGTCTTCTCTGCCTGACATCTAATCAGTTTTGACATTCTCAACCAATAAAACCTTGAATAGTATTCTTTCATTTATTTTGGGGTTCTATGGCGCAAGGGCCGTATTTGGCCAAGCTGATGATAATTGAGAGATTAGGGAATAGAATAAAGGAAACCAGAAAAATATTGCTTGGCTATCCCCGGTGAGTAACTTTTCTCTTTCTTACAAAATGCCAAATCAAACAAACAGTACAAAGTCCCAAATCCGGAAACCTCCGGATCTCGGCCATTCCGGATTTTGGACTTTTCGGATTTCGGATTATTTACATTTTTTTGTCAAAGAAAAAACCTTAATCTAACCTTCGTCCCCCCCCCCTGCTTGAATTTTGTGTTTACAGTAGTAAAATAACAGATATATAAACAGGAAAAAAAAATTTTAAGGAAAACATTTTTTAATACAATGTGACAAATTTTAATTGCAAACCTTCTAATTTTTCTGTGGTATTTGCTCTGAAAATGTCCGTTATTTTGCGTTGTTTCATCAATTAGGTCCAGGTTTAACTCCTTGTTTTTTAAAAATTGTCGGAAAGATGGAAAGAAAGGGAGAAAAACAAACAAAAAAAAACGTTGGTTAGCAAAACGTTTGGATTTTGGACAATTCCGGATTTCGGATGTCCAGATTTGGGACTTGCACTGCAATTATGTGTAAAATAATTTTTCAACACCTTATTGACCTTTTTATAAAAAAAAACCACTTAATTTGGACAAATAGACCAACACAACAAAGATCAGTCACTTAATGTATGTATGTACTGAAAATTACACCCAGCCATTTGAATATAGTACGGGATCATACAAACAGACGCACCAAACACTTACACCGATTTTGCATTAGAAGGGTCCAAGACAGATAAATAACTTAAAATGGGTCTAAAATATTCAATGCACTCGATATTTATTTATAGAGATATAGAGCTACTATAACAATAATAATGCTAATCGATGACCCAAAATGCAATTTTTTAAATATGGGTGGCCATACTTTAAAAGTTAATTTCGATTTATTTTTATTAGGGTTCCACGTTTTAAATAAATGTCAGTTGCAAAAAATGCTACCTTAAGTAATTTACCAAAAATATTTCTTTAGAAAGGAGCTGTATAAAAAATAAATTTTAAGCCAGAAACCGCGGTGGTTCCATAGAAATTACCATTACTTCAATTTTACCATCAGCGGTGAAGTTGTCAATTCTCTCTCTCAAATGTCTCTCTCTCTCATTATAATACATAATACATAAAATTAATACATACTCGTGATAATACATAAAATTAATACATACTCGTGATAATACATAAAATTAACTCTCTTATAGGAATAATTTTTGTTTTTTCATAGAATAACTAGTAACAGTAATAATGCTAATCAGAAACCTAAGATTGCACAATCTTAAATATAAATGGCCATATTTTAAAAAATTTTGATTTTTTTTTATTATAGTCCTTCATTGAAAAATGTTGCCTTCAGTAAGTGAAGCGCACATTTTGCAAAGAATATTCATCACAGGAGCTGTATAAAAAAATTTAGGTCAACATCCGGGTCCTATAAAAATTACCATCATTACTTCAATTTTACTATCATCATTACGACGAAGTAGTCGAGTCTACATATTTTCCGGTCCTTTTGTGAAGGTCGGATTTGAAAATAAACAGACAAAAGACGAGAAGAAAGCACAGAAACAGTTCCCAACCACCAGGGGAGCTATAAAAATTGAATAAGGTATTTGTTTTCCAATTAAACTGGAAGAAGCGAGCAAAATGCTTTTAGCTGATTAGGTTCTTCGTGGTTGGGGTTAGGTGATGCGCCAAGAGGCTTCGTTTTTATCCCAACCACGTTTCAAAAGACGTCTGCGCACTTTGCAAGATTATGCGCTAGACGCGGAAACTATTTTTATTATTTTCAGTTTACATTTTATCTATTTTCACTGCGGTCTCATGTTTGGTTTAACGTTGGCTTTTTGGGAGATTGTTCGGTATACAGAGCTGGTTTTTGGTTTGGTCATGGAATTTTAAAATATGACCTACTTCACGAAATCGATTGCAGTTTTCTTTCTGCGAAATCCACGTTTTCTAAGATTTTTGATGGATTGTACGTGTTTATCTGGATTTGATTTTTGTGTCGATAATCTTGAGAAATTGAAAATACTTTAAGGAATGAATACACTACTAATAGTTGTCAGGCATGTCCCCCATTTTAACGAACACGCTTTTTACAAACTCGCAAATTTTCAGCAAGCAAAAATATCACTGAAAACATTTTTACAAACAAAGTTAATTCGTCGAAATTGATCTGCGTTAATCAATTTGGATTTGATTTTAATTTTGAGAAATCAAAAATACTTTAAGAATTACATCAGTAATAGTAAGGCAGTCGGTTCTACTTTTGACTAACACGTATTTTACGAACTCACAAGTTTTTATCAAGCTAAAGTATCACGGAAAAAATATTCCAAAATAAAGGTAAATTCGTCGAAACTGGTCTATGTTATGTCGGTTTTAATATATAAGTTTTCCCCATTGATATTTCTGTATCCGGTATAATACCCAAGTTTGCAAACCTCGTATTTGTGAACAGATGTCTGTTTCACGCATGAATTACCTAGAAATAAAATCCTTTCCCAAACGCGTTTACTGTGGGAAAAGGAAACAGTATAACTTAAAGGTTGGCTGGGCTTCATGGCGTAAAGATCGGACTTGTCCCAGCGGTGCCAAACACACGACAAAAATAGTTTTAAACGAAATCAGAAAAAAGTAATTCACAATTCAGCAATTTGCTAATTCTAATTGAATTACTCAAGGTGTTAAGTGTAATTAAAATTTTTAAATGGATGTCAGTATCGAATATATAAATACATTTTTGTTATCAGGATTTACCAAAAGGTTTTTTAAATGGATGTCAGTATCGAATATATAAATACATTTTTGCTATCAGGAATTACTTAAAGGTTTTTTAAATTTGAGCTTGTCTATCGTCGTAAACCCTCCAAGTGGTTTTGATTTCAATGAGATATCTCGTCCATCATGACCTGATCAATTTTGTTAATGACAAGATTTATCGTCATTAGCAAAATTAATCTAGTCATTAAGATGTTGCTTAGATTTCGATGATAACGTGATCAAGATCAGGTCATTTTTGTTCTAATGACGACATATCTCGTCAAGATCGGGTAAGTTTTGTCGAGATACCTCATTGAGATGACCACAAGGAAGGTGTATAACTTGACACACAGTCAAAATATGTTGTAGAAATTGACAATGATGAAGGAATTGACCCGTAAGGAGATAGAAATGTTATATGAAAAATGTTTCATCAGTTTCTTTTCTCTTCTTTTTCTACCTTAAATTACTTTTATTTTTATTTATTTTTTAACTTTACTGACATTTGAATTGCTATTATTCTGTTTACATAAAAGACTGAATTTAATTGTAATAATTTGGCTTGTGTTTTTCTTAAGACTAGGACTCCTGGTTAATTTTTATCCCTTCTCTTTACTTCACCAAGGTAGAACCCTACACATGATCCTTATATTATTATGCTCCATTACTTTGAAATAGGCACACGAAGGTCAAACCCGCCCTACTAAACTCTGAAAGCATGGTAACACTGTCACCATCGATGCACCGAACTTTTCCCCCCACTTTAGTTGAGGCAAGTTATTCATTTTTTGGAGATTTAAGGTGGAATCGAAAGACAAATGGTAGAGAAGTGTAAAACGTCAGAAAAGCATTAGAACGGTTGATTCAATTTGTTAAACAGAAAAGGGTGTGCCTTAGAGAAAGCAGCTATTAAAAAGCTGTGAGGGTACATCAGCTGAACTGATTTGATACATCAATGTATTTTATAAATCATATCAATGTATATTTAAATGTGTCAATGTGATCCGTCTCACTTAAAATTCGCAGACTACTGCTCTCAAATGACTAATCTCAAAGATTAGTTTCTACATGCTAAATAATACCCAATTATTTTATAAATTTTTTTCTGTTAAGTTGTCTTTGCAGTGAATTGCTCGGATATTTTCAGACTAACATCGTAGCGAGAACGATGTCCGATGAAGTCCGGTTATCCCGATGAAGTTTCTCGTCAAACTGACGCTTAACTCGACGCTTGAGAAGACTGGTCAGATTTTGATCTCGTCATCATAGAAAAATCGGCAATAACTTGATGACGAAATATCTCGTCATTAGCAGAATTTATCAGATCTTTATGGATGAGATATTGGACTTGAAGAGTTAATGACTTTTAATCAAGTTTATTCAATTTTTAATTCGATAAATAATGTGACAGGCACCTGTGAGAATCAATCCCATCCCTATCAGTGGGTCTTGGACAAAACTTGTCTGTAGGAAATTGTTCCTAAAGAACAAGTAATCCAAACGTCATCTTAAAACCAAACTTATGTTTATGAAATCGTTTCTTGAAGAAGAAAGTGTTGATAAAAATGGCATTGCCCGAATAACAGGGACTTCGACATTCATGTCCCTTGATAAAAGCTTCTAACTAGTCTTGCTTAGTCGAAACCCTTTACGCATGCGCCAAAAGTATAAAAAAAATTGCTTCTGAAGAACAACTAATCTACATCGTCAAAACAAACAATTGTTGATGAAATCGTTTCTTGAAAAGAAAATGTTGATAGAAATGGCATTGCCCGAATGGATGGAATTTCGACTTTCTCATAAGCTGGCACCCCATTCTTCAAATTTCCACACCACGTCAAAGCGTGGATATTTGAAGCTGCGACAGATTTAGCCATCCGAGTGGATTGGACGATATATCTCGTCCATCAACATATGAGCCGTTTTTAAAATGGTATAAGTCCATTTTTTCATCCATCGCGATATTTAAGGGTTTGCGTTTAATTGGATTTTAAAGTATTGGCAAACGTTACTCAATTCGGATGATGTTTTTAACACTATAAACCTGTTAAATTTTATCATGCAATAATAATTATTAAAATTGTGAAAGAAAAGAAACTAATTTTTTTTCAAAGTGGACTATACCACTTTCAAAAATAACGGCTCATATGACTAATTTTGCTGATGATGAGGTATCTCCCCATCAAGATATTACAGATTTTTTTATGATGACGCTATATGGAGTCTGACAGGATCTGGTAAGTTTTGATGAGAATGAGATATCTCTGCGAGACGACCATGAGCGAAAACGTGCACCAGCCCACATGTAAACGACGGTCTTTGGTTAGATCGAACTCGCAACCCTCAGGTTGCTAATACGCGGTTATACCAACTAGGCTACCAATGCCCGCTACTATCATTAGTGAAATCATTTCCTGACAAAGAAAATGTTAATGTAAATGCCATAGCCCGAATTTCTGAAACTTACCCTCGACATTCCCTTTTTATATTCAGCCCGCCTATTTGCGAGGGGATCGCGGCCAATTCCATAAAATTACTGGGGAAACAGGTACGAGCGCACAGGTGTTAGCGCCCGCTTGGGGTCTGGAATCTGCCGTCATATAAATGGAGTCCTGAAGAAAGATATCAAACGTCGAGGTAAAAACGGAAGTGATCGGAAGACCTGAATCCCCTGTACAGACGAATTCCAGTCCGTTTGTAATCACCGCTTTTCTAGTTCAACGACACAATGACAGAGCTGGATTCAATTAAAAGTTCAAGGCGACGACAAGGTTACACGTCCTTATCAAGTTTGTCTAGTTTGGATGCGTCGAACTCTGTGTGTGTGTGTTTAATCTCCACCGCAAATTATAATTTCAGCTGCGGAGACTGATTTAATTAATCGGAACCGCAGTGGCGCCATCTTTGGGATAATATAAGGAGGGCCAAGACTAATTGTTCGAGACGACAGTGGACTTTCAAAACCACTTGTATCGAATTTTTTTTAGAGTGAAAAATTAATTAGTATCAAATTCTGATGACGGAAAAAAATAATTTTTCCAATTTCGATCACTTTGATGGAGTTACATGTATAACAACGTAGTTAGGTTGGAAGAGTAGAGAAACTCGATCTTACCAAAGAACGTCGTGTACGTGGGGACTGATGAATGTTAAATCTGCCATGACCTCAAATGTCCTCACAATGGTGTAGAAGCTCAGGTAAATGTCCTGAGATCTTTCCCTCCGGGATAAATTCCGAACCGTTACCAGTATCCCTTTGTCGTGCTCCAGTGTGACGCTAATTCAACTACCTACCTATGTTGTTGTAACCTGCTGCTTAAATTGCTTTATTTGGTGTCTGACGCTGCTTGTCCTATTTTGGACCTTGGGTCGTCAAATTAAAAATAAAAAATAAAACAGCCGGGATGCAACTGGTTAAAGCAATAACCAGCAATAATTACTGAACCATGCGCCATATAAAACCCTAACCAACCAACTAAATACGAATGTTAATAATTTTTTTATGAAATATGACTTGAGAATTGTAAAGAGAGAAATTAGTTTTATCTTTGCATTTTCGTATACTTTCGTCATCTTTTCCTTACTTTTGTGTTTATGCAGTTTCTACAGCTTCATTTGGTCTTTCGTCTGTCACAGCTTGTCCTATTTCGGACCTTGTGCCATAAAACTAAAAAAAAAAAAAAAAAAACGCGATGCAGCTGGTTGATACAATAAAAAATAAGGCATAGTCCTTTTTGATCAGATTTCGTACTTCAAGTCGCAGTATGGTTTTTGTGCCAAGTTTGTTTAGTACTACAAGTTGTTAGTAACTATCAAAAAGGTTGAGAATTTTTGCAAAAAAATGTTGCTGGAAAATTGCCTAGAAAATTCATTTTACCTTTGCCTTTTCATATACTATAGTCTTCTTTTCCTCACTTTTTTTGTTTATGCAATTCTTATAGCTCGATTTGATCATTCATGATGCAAAGTTTTCATGGTCAATGGTGTTCTACCTTGTTTTACTTTGGATCGTGAGCCATGAAACTAAAAAAAAACCCCGCCCAACTGGGATACAGCTGTTTAAAGCAATAAAAATAAGGTAGGATGCGTTTTGATCAGATCCCATACCTCAAATCGCCGCATGTTTTCAGTTAGAAGTCCACCTTAATACTCCAAACGTTAGAAAAGTTAAAGAATTTCTGCCAAACGTTTGACCTCAGTAAAAAAACGCTCGCTTACGCTGACAATTCCAACAATTGGTCTTCGAGAAGACATTAATTGCTGACAAATGGCTTCCACGTGACCAACAAGACCAAAATACGGAACAAAGGAACCTTTTCTTAAAACCATGAAACCAATGATGTAAATACCTCGCTCACAAATTATATCGACTTCGTCGCTCTAATACTTAACGGTTCACTGAATTCCTTCTGTCATTGAAGCATTCTTTCGGTTCATTAATTTCAATAGCCTCATCATTCATTTTCGATTGCATTAATTTCACTTTGCGTGTGACAAACGGGTTAAAGTTCTCGATAAAGGAAGTTTCGAACACTCGCGATTGATATTTTTTCTAGTAGTTTACTTTCTCTGTTAAATCGTCAACTGTAATCTTCAACTTCATATTTTTTGACTAAGTGAAGGGCAGTACTGGAAAGAGAACAAGCCTGGGGCAGGGGCTGAAGCGAAAAATTCACTTTGTTTATGGAGGAGGGGAAAGGTTTTGAAATTAATTTGAGTGCGAAATCCACACATGCAATCATCTCACGTAATGACCCCTTCATCTGACTGGTTCATAAGTACAGGGTGTTGTTTTCTGATCCTTTTCCGTTCTGGATTGATTCGGGACTATCACCAATAGCCTGTTTTGTTGCTCCAGTGCAACGTTAATTAGATGCCTGCCTATCTGCATCAAATTGAACGTCCTTTTGTTTAAAAACCTCCATTATTTGTCTTCTTCAAGTCAAATACTTATATACGGAAGTAATTTAATTCGGCCACACACACGATTGCAAAACATAAATACTCTTTATATTTGTATAACTGTTTCACCTACCTACCACACACGTGATCAATCGCAGCCTGTGAAAAGTAAATAACTGCCAAAAAATAAAAACTACGCAGAGAGCAAGCTCGAGGCAGCAATTGAATTGAAAAACTGCATGCGTTTTACTTGGTGGAGAAAGGAGGCGGTTTAGAAATTAATTTGGCGTAAAAAACCCACACATTTAACCGTGTGAAACCTACAAAAAGAAAAGAAATGCCGGAATTGTTTTTTTTCAAACTGTCTCTGGAGGCTAGAGACAGGTGCTAAAATAGAAAACAACTCGCGTTTACTTTATGAAGGAGGGAAATGTTTGGAAATTATTTTGCGTGCAAAATCTACACATGTAATCATTTGGAGAATACATAAGTAAACAAATGCCGGAAATTTTTTTTAAAACACTGGCAAAGGAGCTAGGAGCAGCTGCGGAAGTGAAAAACGACTTTAGTTTTGTTTATGGAGGAGGGGAAAGGTTTTTAAATTATTTTCCGTGCAAAATCAACACAAGCAAACAATCGCTGCCGACAAAAAGTAAATAATTGCAGAAAAATAAAAAAACTGCGCAGAGAGCAAGCTAAGGGTGCAATAAACTACTTCCATAAAATAAACAATTGCCGAAAAATAAAATACTAGATAATAAGAGCAGATAAAGGCAGAAGATGAAATGAAGAATACAATGGATAAAAGAGAAAATTATTTAGTAAGTCTTTAAATCCGCTTTCTGCACCTCGCTTTCTCACAACTAATAACAGAGTGCCTAAACTGAGATACCACAGCAGAGAAGATCCGCCGTATTCCTAATCTGTTGAACGAAATGTTCCGAAACATAATAGTTGACTTGCACTGATCACAAAGCAAATAATTTTGCATTCTTCTCTACTTTCAGGAGAGTTTTAATTCCAAAGTAACAAAAATTCTGAAGTAGATTTTTTAACACGCAATTTTTATTTCCTATTCCGCTTCACACAACAAATAGCAGAAAGCCGAAACTGCGACTGCTCGGACGATTCTCTATATACTTCTCATAGCGATACAGCATGGTTGGTCTTATCACATCATAGTCACTTTTGCTACATTAGACCTAAATAAAATAAAAAGAAGTAATGCGATGAAAAGAGTACAGAAGTTCTAAAGTAACTTCTTAATATCACTTTCTTTACTTTCGACTTGTCACTTCTAATAATAACCCAAACTGAGATAAGACAGTACAGAACATTCACCGTATACCTAATCTACAGAACGTAATGTTCCAGAGGCGTAATATTTTACTTTCACTGAGCGGAAAACGAATGATTTTACATTCTTCCCTACTTCCAGAAGAGTTTTAATTAAAAAAGAACAGCAATTATCAATTCGAAGTTAATTACCAATACCATACCCTTGAAGTAGACTTCTCTAACAGATGCTTTATTGCCTATTTCGCTTTTTACAACTAATAACAGTAAGCCCAGAGATAGCACAGTACAGAACATTCGCCGTATTCCTAATCAGCAGAACGAGAGGTTCTAGAGACATAATATTTTACTTTCACTGAGGGGGAAATAAATTATTTTGCATTCTTCCCTTCTTCCAGGAGAGTTTTAACTCAAAAAGAACAGAAATTCTGAAGTAGATTTCTCGAACACGCGCTTTATATATATTCCCTATTTCGTTTCACACAACAAATAACAAAAAGCCAAAGCTACGATGTCACGAAAGATTCTTTATCCTCTTCGCTACCTAGGTCCACATACGTGTACCTCGACTCTTTCGCCTTAAAAATAATCTTTCTGATAAAATTAATAGTTAAGAACTCGGGTATACACGTGCGTGGACGTCTAGGCTTCCGATTTACACCAACGGATGGCGGTATAAATCAGTAGTTCCTGTGGAAAGTTTATAACTCAAAAGTGATTTGGAAGAAATGGCTTCGACTCAACATGCTCGTAAAAGTAAGTAAATTTCATTTGTTTTTAATGATTTCTAAATCCTTTAGTTAATGTGTTTTTGTTGATAATTTCTGAGTTCTTAAGCAATATCTTATCATTCGAAAATTATTACGCTTTCGGCATAATTGAGACCCGAGGTACACATATGTGTACCTAAAATGTTTAGCTCCCTATGATGCCACCAACTAAAAGAGGAATTTACTTGAGAACTTTGAAGTATTTCATAACATTTATCAGGACAAAAAATGATTTTTAAACTATTTTTATATGGTTGGTAGTGAACTGTTATACTTCTTATTGCGAAACAAGATGGTTGGTGTTATCACTAAATTGCAATTTTGTTTACTAAATTAAACTGAAATAAAAAAAAGTAGTAATGCGATGAAAAAAAGGAACAAAAAAAACTAACTTCCTGAAAATTTTCATTACTTTCACTTTCTCACAACTAATAACAAAAAGCATAAACTGAGATAACACACCACAGAAGATTCACCGTATTCTTAATCTGCAGAACGAAATGTTCTGGAGGCATAATATTTGACTTTCACTGAGCGGAAAACAGATGATTTTGCATTCTTCCCTGGCTTCCAGGAGTGTTTTTTCCTTCAGAACTGTTGGAAGGGAGAGTTATGTGACGAAGGCGTGACATGCATGCGCGATTCAAACTGGAGTACTTTACTCGAGTCACCAGTTCATTATATTTCAAAATGCACCCGATATGCAAAGCAAAACAGCGTTCAGAGGAGTCAGTGATCTAGAGGGAAAGTTTAGGCTTCTAAAAGAATATATGAGAAGTCGAGGACGGAGCAACAAAACCAAGCCGTATACGTTTGTTTCGAGTGATGAAATCCTGATTCGGCGGAAAGGGAATTGTTACTCCATGCTTGGTTGCTTTTATTTTGATCGGATATGAGTTGGTTTAGTTTGAACGGCACGAATTTGATGAAGAATAGATCATGTTTTAACTCTTCAAAACGTCGCATTAAATCTGAATATTTTCTGGTGATTCCAAAAATTTGACGTGAAAACATTTTTAAAATCGAAACAGTACCGGAATCGTGCATAAAATGTCAAGCATTACAAAAAAAACGTTACCACGGTTTTGTCTTATGACCAAAATTAGAAGAAACAAGGCCCTTAGAGAACATTAGTCTGCCGGGAGGAAACGAATATTCACTATCTAGTTAATTTACGGGACGAGAGGAAACGACCATCCATTGATTCATCATTTGATTGGTCCTGAGAGCGGGGACGGGGTCACCAATATATTGAAATTCAACTGTGCTGGGAGAACTTCGGGCCAGTGTAACTTTGGATTACGTGGAGTTTTTTTTCCCTACGTTAGGTAATGACAATATCAGCTATGAGCCCTCTAGCAGCCCAATAAAATTTAGCCTTAGAATAAAAGTTGTCAAGAGTAAAATTCATAAAAGAAAGGGCATTGCAGTTCGTCAGATGTGAAAAGTTCATAACTTCGCACGAAGGGCACAGAACACAGTCAGGAATATTAACCACACCAATACGGTGCAGATGTCCACAAAGAAAGTTATGTCCTGTCACAAGTCTAAAATTTGCTGTGAAGACAAATCCATTGGGATGGGTGACAAGAGGAGGGTATTCCACGTCTTACCAATCGAGTCTTGTTCATACTTATGTCTGAGGGATCTTTCTACTGTCTTCACCTCAGAACTAAATTGGCGAAAGGATACGGGGAAAGGTGGCTGTTGTAATTTGCAGCCCTTTTTGGCAAGGAGATTTGCTTATTCGTTTCCAGGAATATTACAATGGCTGGGAATCCACTGAAGAACGACTTTCCAGCCAGAAGCAATTGCATTAAGGCAGGTTCACACGCTACGATAAATCGTTACGATGTGATTGACAAATTTATTGTTCCAATAAATCGAAAGTGTGAGCATTGTTTACACGCTACGATAAATCGTAACAATTTCTTGTCAAATATTCGTTGTCGACCGCTATCGACCTCACATGTCGTTACGATTCGCAGAAATTGATGCCGGCTGGCATCAACCATCCAATCCAATTCCAATTAATCGCTACAATGTCCTGTTTACACTCAACGATAAATCGAAACAATTTGATCGTTATGATAAATTGCTAGCATTTATCGTAGCGTGTAAACCGGCCTTTAGACAGACTAACTTTAACTTCCTCAACAAGGAAGCACTCACCTGGTGCAGAAAAAGCAAATGCCAAGATTGCAACTTGAGAGTCTATAAAAATGGCTGACTTTCTAAGAGTAGTTCCCAAACCCAGAATATTTGAAATTGCAATTTTTATGGCATCGATCTCCGCATCAAAATTGGAGGCATTAATACCAGCTACGTGTGATTCCTCAAAAAACTCCCTCACAGTGAAGTCCAGCATCAGTTTTATCATCACTCGCAGAGCCATCAGTATACATGTGAATCCATTCATCTCTTGGGTAATTTGTAACAATAACCTCCAAGGAAAAGACCCTAAGGGCCTCAGGGACTGCATCACATTTCTTTTCAGAAACTCCAATAGTGAGGCAATAAGAAGGGGCTCAGCAAGTAGGAGGAGAGGGGCCAACTTCAAAAGGATGAGATAAGGTTGGCGTAATATTGTACAGAGTACTGAGTTCCTCAGTACTAGAGAATAAGGTTTTATGTGATTTCAGTCTGGGGGAGGATTACGTGGAGTGAGAGCTGTATGAGTCGAGTTCGAAAGCTACCGAACTACGCTACAATCTCTCACAGACCTTTACTCAATAAAATTATTCTTCAACTGCACTTTAATATTTCAAACTGTAAATTAATTATTGAATACTCAGAATAAACAATAGTTCAAATTTCCTATGTCTGATTCATTCATTCCACTATCCAACATCAGGCCAGTGTATTCACGTCAAAATTAAGGTGTGTCCGCAACACAACGTACCAATTCTGTACGTCAGACTTTTCTGTAAAGCTAAATATACTGCATAACAAAAAAAATCGACTCACCAAGTAGGTGCAGAATTACATTGGTGCCGGGCTCGATCAACTTGGAATGGCGCTGACTGGGGATGTATAGTCTTTAGTGACGAGTTCCGTTTCTAACTGTGTCCTTGCGACAACAGCAGACGTGTACGTACCGTAGACGACATCCTACGACCAGCTGTGTTACGGTACCTTTTGCGACACCCCGGACTTACTTTTCAACGAGATAATGCCCTGCCGCACACGGCACGTGTTGTAATGAATTGTCTTCAAGCTTTCCCAACACTTCCTTCGCCAGCTAGGTCTCCTGATCTCTCTTCCATAGGGCACATTTGGGACGTTATGGGAAGGCGATTGTAACCATCCCGGAATGTTGACCATTTAACATTAGAGTTGGAGACAATTTGACAAGAAATTCCGCAGGACACCATCCAGGAACTTTTTCAGTCTATGCCACGCCGGGTGACAGCTTGCATCCAGGCCAGAAGTGGACCAACGCCTTATTGACTTCCTCTCTTAGTAACGGTCAAACTCTGAAATAAATCATTCAATTGTTCTGAAAGGTAATCGTTTGTTTTTCTATGTATGTTCTTCAAATCCACCAATTTTTATCGCAATAGGACAACTCCTTGGTGAGTCGATTTTTGTGCTATAGAGTGTATAAAGTTCTAGCTGTTTCTAGAGTTACAAGTACGTCCTGTTTCCATACGGAAGGGACGCAACTTGACAAGCTGTTTGATTGAAATTTCAGCATTTCGTTTATGAGCAACGTGATTTCGGTTGTGAAAGATTTTCAGTTTAAAGCAAGGACGGTGAAATGTAAGTAGACCGAGCATTGCTATTGAGAGGATCTTCCAAAGGTGTGACATACATGTCGACTAGTAGTAACGTGACTGTTCCGTGAAAAGCTGGTTTGCTCGTTCGGCGACATAACATCCTATAATAGGGTAGATGTGGAAAGTGCATTTCTATAGAGTGGCGACAAAAATAGTGAAATCACCTAAGTCTATTACATCGTGCGGACCAATCAGATGATGAATCAATGAATGGTCATCTTCTCCCGTCCCGTGGATTAACTAGATGACGAATATTCGTTTCCTACTGGTAGACTAATGTACTCTAAGGATCATGTTTCTTCTAATTTCGGTCACATGATTTTGGACTTAAAAAAAGGTTATCGTTACTCACTCTACTTTTAAATTTTGTCTATGAAAACAGACCAAGTGGTTTGCGAAAATTTCACTTTTGCAGCCCAAATGCTCTATTATAATTCAGATCGGAATTATCTTAAAATGAATTTTATCGCCGTTTTGGCAACATTTGACATTCAATCTAATAAGTATTGATCCCCAATCGACTATCATATGTGAATTCGAAATTTATTCTTTGATTTTTGATTCACGATGTACAGAAAATACATTCGAAAAACAAGCTAGCTGCCGTCACGTTCAGAATACGCAGAAACGCTAGCGCCATCTATATTTAGCTTGACATAAAATATATTTAATAGTATTAAACGTAAATTTATAAATATTTCGAATTTTCCTTCTATGAGAGGTATTTTCAGTGTAAACAAACAAACAAGACGGAAAAGGTATACATATTAAGCTTCCGTCTAACCGAATGCTCTCGCTTGATACATATAAGGGTTAAAAACTAGTTCACCGTTCGGCCGTTTCGATCAATCAACTATTATATATCGATTTGAAATTCATTTTTTGCAATTTTTATTTACGACACGCTGAAATCGTATTTGAAAACCAAGTCAAGTTGCCATGTTCGGAATATGTACAGGATGCACGTTTCGCCACCCAAACAGAACTGCCAGCTACATTTAACTCTTGTAATGAAATCGTCATCTGATTATGGTTCAAAATTACAAGGCGCTGTTTTCGGATCTTTCCCTTCGGATTGGATCCCTGACCGTTGCCAACAGCTCGTGTTGACCTGTGCGACGTTAATTAAACTACCTACCCACATTTAGCTTGACAGAAAACCCTATCATGCATTCAACTGTTTATTTTGATCAGATTACTTTATACTTTTGTAAAAATGATAGCCATTTCTGCAAAAACAATATATGAGTTGATGGAGCCAACCGTATTACTTCGGCTATTAAGATTTTTTTCATTCTCACGTAAGCAAACAAAAACGAAGCCCTTTCAACGATCTTGACATGTAGCAATTCGGCACAATTACATGATTGTAAATGTCTTATGTTTCAGTAGCAATTGGGCGCAATCACTCCGACAATAAGAACAAATGCCAAGACACCTTGGCAATCAGCTGCCTAAATACGTGGTCTCAAACGAGCAAACTGTAAAAAAATTAAAACAAATGGTCGACAGCAGGACATACCACATCGAACATAATGATGATTACATGGTACAAAAGAGTTACGAACGGCTGCTGTATGATTAGAATATACGTTTAAGCCGCAATAAAGCGGTTAAATTACATAATAGATACCCATCCCATCTGCCTGTTCATAATCTAAACACACTACAAGGCGACGCAGATGACTACAAATCGCTGAGTCAGATTCAATTTTAGTATCGAATAGGAGTTCTGTAAACAATGAAATTTCGACTTCGTCGTGGAAACTGGTTTGTTCTTTAGACTAAAAAAAAAAGTGATGCATGAATAAGTACCCTTTCAATTGCTTTTCTTTTCTGACTCGCTGTCATCCTGTTTGGATCGAATGTATTATCATACTGTCTAGTTTTCTAACCGTCGATGCATCATTTGAGGCATTTTCGTACGTTAAGCCAGTAGCCCGTTGTGTTGCACCAAGCGCGACATTAAATTCATCTAGCAATCTACCTAATTTTATCGTTTCCACTTTTTCTTCGTCCAGCAATATATCAAGAAGATATAATGTCTTAACACATCAAGTGATTTTAACGATATATCTTGTCAATAAACAGGTCGCTGTAGCCCAGTTGGAAGTACGACGGATCAGAGGTTTTGCGTCCGATAGCTGAAGACCGTCGTGTACACAGAGATGCTGAGAGTTAAATCTACCCTGGACTCAAATTTCCACACGTTGGCGTATTTTAGAAATTTGGAGAGTGGGGTGTCAGTTCAGGTGTTGACGTCGTCATTTGACCGTGGTTCAAAATCTCGTCCTTGGATCTTTCCCTTCGGGATTGATTCTGGACAGTAGCCAATAGCCCGTTGCTTTGCTCCAGAGTGGAATTAGTTTATTACATACCTACCTAGTGCTTTCGACGAGAAATAGCATCCATGAAGATTTGACCAATTACCCAGACCATCCACCTTCTCGGTGGCAATTTACTCGACCTCCGTCAAACTCTCCCAATTGCTAAAAATTGCCTGCTAACTTCTTTCCGAGGCATAACTCAATGAGATACGATGTACACAACAAAACAGCATGTGTCGAAATGAATTTGCTGCGCTACTGGATGTCCTTTTATGCCCCGGTATGCAGCGTGTTTGAGAGCTGCAATGCGCGTGGCGCATGCTCAAATGATTCTGAAAATTTGACCATTTGCATCTCCAACGCAGATGTACCCCTCCTTCAAATTTCATTTATACCGGTTTATTCCTTCCAGGTGCAACTTTTTTTGTTTTAGAGTGTAATTAAGACAAATATTACATTGGTAATTTCATATTTTTCATATATATTATATATAGTGTTACTTGAGCTTTCAACTCCTCCCCCCCCCCCACACACACACCAGCAGAAGTAAAATCTTCACTGACGGTCTGTTTTCTTTGTTGTTTTACACTAAAAATCCCTCTCTTACAGCTAACATTTACAACTTTTAAATTATTTTATCTTAGACACATGAAATTTGGAATGTAGTAAAGTTATCGTAAAAGCTTCAAAATTAAAACAAAATTTTGTATAAAAGTAAGATACTTATTCAAAAATTAGAATATAATATGAGAGAATATTTTGGCTAAAAATCAATTTAAATATTAATTGGTAATTTCATATTTTTGTGTTACCAGAGCATTTGGATTGCCGAAGTAAAACCTTCACAATTTCATCTGTTTTTTTTTTTTTTGCACTAAAAATTCCTCTCATACCTGCGGTTGTCAACCATCCCGGATTATCCCTGAAATAAAGTTGCTGTCCAGAATATTAGTTGAATGTCAAATTGCCCCGGAAAGCTTTCAACCCCAATATCACCTACACTCCAAAATAGTTATTTCTATTGCACATGACTTCGTGCCTATTCATTGAACGTCCGTTCCCCCACTACTATCCAAAGCCAAATACTATTTGTGCCAGTCTGTTCAGAGCGGGATCATAGTGAAGAAATTTGTTGTCTTTCAATTATATTGTACATTTGAATTTTATTTTTAAAATTGGGGCTGGAGAGCAACAGTTTTCTTATTCGAATTTCTTAAAATAGAATTCGGAATACTCTCGGTACTGTATAACTAAACACAAACAATATCTCTATTTTGTATACAAACACCACCATTTTTATTTTTTAATAGTTTCAATGCAACAAGAGGTTAGGTTTAGATTTATTATTATTAATATGTATATGGAGATGACTATCATGCTCGTATAAAAATTAAAATTAAAAACAAAAAAAAACATAAAAATAACTATTATTATATTTTACAAAATTTTTGTAGATGAAAAAAATTTCCTTGGAAAACTAGGTATGTCATGTTAAGTGATTTCTCAGTGGAGAATATTGTCAAATTACATATTCTATATTTTTCAGTTTGTGACAATATGTCCCGGAATCGTTTCAGAAAAGGTTGGCAACCCTACTCATACCTGGTCTTAATTTTATTAAGTACTAGCAGAATTACCCGGCGTTGCTCGGGTGGAATTAAATGTTGATTAAAAAAGGGATCAACCTAAATAATATTTTAAAACCTTTCGACATCTTTATAATTTCTACAACTTATTTTGGACACAAATTCTACACATGGGTATCCATTCATATAATACATTGCACTCTTGCTGTATGACAAAGCTACAAAATGACGAAAGGTGACACTAAGGTTACTACAACAAAAGACAATTTTGAGATAGCTTTGGAATTCCCTTTCTTTAAAATTTGTTTTATTCTGACTTACCTGCCACATTAAGTCGAATATGTTGTGGTGGTGTTGCGAGTGATTAAAAATAAACACAGTTTATTAAAATAATAAATATTTAAAACAGAAAACAAAAGAAAACTGCGAAATAAAACGAGATAAAAGATGTCGGGAAAAAGCTGTTCTAAAGATATTAATTTGTGATTCCTTTTTACCTCTTGATCTCGCTGTTGCCATAACTTACAACTAAAAAGTGCACAAAATTTAGAAATGCGAAATTAATTCGGAGCAAAAGAGGAATAGAAAATATTACTGGACTTGATCAAGCAACACGAGATTCCGTTTCATTCTCGTTCCTTGAAAAATATCGTCTGTCCCAAACACTCGTAAATCGTTTACATTGCGCTAAGAATAAAAATAATACTCGAAATATATGAAGTGTCAGAGCTGAGATTCCAAAAAAAAAATTTTATTTGAAGAATGGTTGCTTTTTTAGCAGTACTGATAAAGCAATCAAAGTAATCGTAATACTCAATATACATTCCAATTTTTCCAAAACTACCAAATTATGGTTGATTTAAGTATACTTACTCAGGTGTTTTAGCATGAAACTCATATAAATATAGCAATAAAGAAAATTTTAATATTGAATTCACTAAACTAACAGATAATGTATAAAATAAAACACATTGCAATCAAACATCTGGAATAAAATTCATGTGATGCCTGCACAAACAAAATCGAACATAGAACAGAAAGCCGAACAGATAGACTTTCGCAACCAATTTCACTGACTAAATGAAGATAAGTACTCATTGCATGCAAATTTCCATGAAAATATATTAAACCGTGTGGACGTGTGTATAGGGCACATACAATACAGACAGACACTAAACGTGAAAGAGGCGGATTTGGCATAAGAAGGGTCCAAAACGGATAGAAAACTTGAAGTGAGTCGAAAATATTCAATGTACAAACAAAGACTCAGTTTTTATTTATATAGTTTACGATTACTTTAATTTGGCTTTACCAGTACTACTGAAAAACAAATCATTTTTCAAAAAATTATTTATATTATGGAATTTCAGCTCTGATACTTCATTTATTTCGAGTCTTTTGCTCTTAGCGCAATGTAAACGATTTCCGAATATTTGGGACAGACGATATTTTTCAACGAACGGGAATAAGACGGAAACTCGTTTTTTTCGCTCTGAATTAATTTCGCATTTCTAAATTTTATGCACTTTTAGTAAGTTGTGGCAGCTGCGAGATCAAAAGATAAAAAGGAATCGCAAATTAATATATTTTGAACAACTTTTTCCCGACATCTTTTATTTTGTTTTATTTCGCTGTTTTCTTTTGTTTTCTGTTTTAAATATTTATTATTTTAATAAACTGTGTTTATTTTTCATCACTTGCAACACCACCACAAAGCATTCGTCTTAAAGTAGCAGGCAAGTTGGAATAAAGCAAATTTGAAGTGTAATTATGCCATTATTGAAAGAATAATATCGTTATTGAGATAATAATAATGTTTAAAAAAATCCGAACAAGAACTTTTCAAGTATTAAAAAATTATTTGTCATAATGACAATAGGAGATTACGAAACTCCACAATGCCGCATACCGGATGCAAGAGTGCCACAAGTAAAAAAATACTGTTTTGTTGACTATGAGTGCAAGAGCACTCGCCGTGTAAATCGTCGATTTTATTAATTGAGTTGAATATAAGAACTTAAGAAAGGGAATTCCAAACTTCTCTCAAAATCGTATTTTATAGTAGTAACCATAATGTTTCCTTTCGTCATTTTGTAGGCTTGTCATACAGCAAGGGTGCGATGTATGTGAAATGTTTTACATGAATGGATATGCATGTGTAGGATTTGTGTCCAAAGTAAGTGGTAGAAATTATAAAGTTAAAATATCATTTTATTCTACGAAAAACGTAGGTCTTATAATTTGATCATCTCTTCAATCTAGAGTAAACCAATTCAAACCGAATTAGGTCGGGTATTTTGCTAGTTAAAAATAAATGTCAGCAGTATAGCAGCATCAGTGAATTCAATAGATAACAATTTTTTTAAAGAAGGTCGTTTTTACAGCGTTTTAAAAAAAGAATATCTTTGTTTCAACGAATGTTTCATATGTATCTATATGTTGCGTAAGAACAGATTTGTAGAGTAAGTGACCTCGAATATTCTGCCACTTAAGACAAAAAATTTCG
The DNA here is from genome assembly GCA_947359465.1 of Metellina segmentata. Lineage (NCBI taxonomy): Eukaryota > Metazoa > Arthropoda > Arachnida > Araneae > Tetragnathidae > Metellina > Metellina segmentata. The sequence continues at coordinate 133,208,809 of OX375872.1, forward strand.
ATTAAAAATTACGTATTAATACTTGGAAATGCTCAAATATGACCGCAATATTTCGCTATTAATTCAAATTCGAAAACACAGAATTCTAAATCAATTTAAAAAAATTAAACATTAATTCTGTCGTTGCCAGATACCAAGTAGCAAAATCACATTTTTATGATCAATAGGTTTTTCGCTTGGACTTTCCGTGTTTCATTACAAAATGTAAGTTACGTAAAATTAAATAGTTTAAATATTATTTCTTCATCAATCAAATATTTATAAATTATTTACATCCTAAGAAATAAAAAGTCTATTCAAATGTAAATATTAAAATTCATTTATTTTTTTGGAAAAAATTGTTTTTTGAGTAATACTGGTAAAACAATTTTAATGAAAAACTTGATTTCCGATCAACACTGGTAAAACGATTTGAACTGCGTACAGGAATTGTTTCATACTCTATGTTATTTCTATTGCGATTTCGAATTGTTTTTGGCCCCTTCTGTACACCCAGAACAAATACGACGGGGTTAAGAGAATTAGCCTACGGTACCCAAAAGGTTCCAAAGTATAAGCCAAATTTGGTATGGATTGGTCAAATGGTGTAGATTTGTACAGAGAACCGACAGAAAGACGCCAACTCTGCTTTATATACTACGTATATACATTTTCGCTGTTTAGGAAACGTTCATAATGTTTTATAGCGCAGAAGCATAAACTTTTTAAAATATTAAAACAGTTTTCAATGTGCATTCTAGCAGGCAGATGGTGGTGTAAAATATGGTTCAGTAGGTTTTGATGCAATCTTTATCCGCGATAGTCCTTAGGAAAAGATAAAGCAAAGGCAACTGGGAAAAGAAGAAAGCTATTTCGAAAAATATGAATATTAAACATTTCCTCTTCTTTCTCTTAGAAAGAAGTTTAAGGAAATTTTTATTATCCTTCAAACACACACACAATAGGCTTCTATTGTTGGTTAAGAGATTTGTTTGCGTTGGAATAGACTATGAAATAGAATTGTAATGGAAACATTTTGTTTAATATATAATACAAAAAGTTTCTAGACTTGAGATATACTTTGAATTACTCATTTACTAAAAGGGTACTTTATTTTATGTGTTTATGTGAAGCTCTGTATCGTCCCAGAAAATTGAATTGTGTGTTTCACCATTCCTCTGGATTTCGGGCCGCTGTAGATTGTATGGAAGAGCAACGGATTAGCAACCGGGGGGTTGCGAGTTCGAATCCAACCGAAAAACGTTGTATACAAATGGGCTGGTGCACGTTGAATCTGTCGTGGCCTCAGGTGTTGCCTCGGTTTCTGACAGTGGCTCAAAATGACGTAGTGTTGTCCTCGGATCTTTCCCTTTGGTGTTGATCCCGGGCAGTCGCCTTTAACGCGTTGTGTTGCTCCAGTGCGATGTTAATTAAACATACATGCGTACATCCTCTGGATTTCTTCGATAATTAGACAACTACACGATCGATCGTGGTACTACAGTCGATTGCTAAAATTTAAAATTATTGATTTGAACCTGTTTATTATGGGTTTTATTTGGTCCTTCAGCCCATACCTCTGAATATCTCTGCTTTACAAGCATCTCTGACTGATTTACAAATGTCTCTCTTTTCGGTAAAATCCAAACACCAGCTCATCGGAAACAGTCTGACCTTCAAATTCCTTTCTCACATTCACCTCCAGTAAATAAAATTTTGCAGCCTACTTTAAAACGAAACAAATAGATTGTGTTTTGTTCCAAGTAATACAGGTCGTGTTATTTTAGCGTAAACAAGCTTGCTTCAATCTCTCAGCATGTGTATGTATTCTACAAATGATGGAGAGTAAACAAAACCGCGTTTGACCTCGCTATCAAAACGCAGATGCGATGTGACAACAGCGCATGGAGAACTCTGGGGTCAAAATATAAACCAATACCATACTGACGTACTAGCCAAAAACGCCGTATCTCCTAGAGTGGTGTGCTTTTTCTGAGTGCATATGAGAGGAATTTTCAGTGCAAGCAAACCTGACTGAAGACGAAGATTTTACTTCCTGTTACGCAAATGCTCTTGAATGATACATATCGAGGTTACTTTAAAATGTACCAGCTAGTCGTAGGCGAAGGTTCGACTATTCTTTCTTCCGAGTCAGTAACACTATTCTTGTGTGTGTCCATAAATTGATGTTGTCTTGTGTTTGGCGCAGCGTGGACGAATAACCCAGCCCAATCAGTATTACTATGCATTTTGTAGCTGTTTTGACGACGTCTGGAGTTTAATATAATTGACCCTGACCAATTAACTGGTATAACTAAATATACTGGTTCGGAAAGTTCGACGACGAACTGTAAAAGCATTCGAAAAATATCTCCTGAATCAAGACCTGGTCAATTTTGCTAATGACGAGATACCTCGTCGAGACCAGGAAGGTTAGCGCGAAACAGAAAAAATATCAGATATCATTATAAATAGTGCAGATGCTTACATAAAAATGTTTCTTATAACGCGAAAGAACAGGAAAAACCCTGGTGAATGGACGAATAAAAAGAAGTAGGACATGGAATGTTTTGAAAATATATATCCAAGAACTGGTAATTTTATTTTATACAAAAAGATGAAAATTCCGAAAGACACAAAGGCTTAGCCAGAAGATTCATGGTTAAAATATGTATATAACATCACTAGCAATATTAAATGTAAGCAATCATGGGGCAGAATTAAACGAATAGTTTCGAAGTTTATCTTAACAAACCAAATACATATTATTGAATACAATAATCAATTACAGTCCTCTCCTAAAGATATAAAACATAGTAGCTTCATCACTTTGGAAAAAGCATATCCAACTCTGATAACTATTCTGAAACTATTTCAAAAATGGAATTGAAAAGAATAAATTAGTAACTTTTTTTCGAAATTTTAACCGATCCTAATAGTAAATTTACTTTATATGAATTAAAGAAGGCTTCATCTCTTGTTTATTAATCAACTCCTGATTCAGATAACATTAATTACATTATGCCCTTATATAAACATTTCTTATAGCTTCTTTAAAAAAAAACTTTTTTTAGAATAGAATCTGGTAAGAACGAGATTTTCCGCATTCATGGAGATGAGCAACCATCATACCAATTCTTAAACCATAAAAAAAAACAAGAATCACTTGAGATATCGTCCTATTTCTCTTACAAGCTGCCTATGCAAAATTCTAGAAAAAACTGGTAAACGCAAGTGTAATATATACGCTCTAAGACAAAAAAAAAGTTGCTCTGGAAGGAGTAGACCGATATAAATGCAATTTGGAGGAGTGGTACATCTGCGTTGGAAATGCAAATGATCGAATTTTCAGAATCGTTTGAGCATGCGCCACGCGCAGGGCAGCTCTCAAACACGCTGCATACCAGGCATAAAAGAAAATCCAGTAACACAGCAGATTCATTTCAACTCATGCTGTTGGTGGTGGTTACATCGTTTCTCATTTAGTTATGACTCGGAAAAAAATTCGCAAGCAATTTAAGCATTTGGGAAAGTTTGACGGAGGTCGAGCAAAAATTGCCACCGAGAAGATGGATGGTCTATCCGCCGGATTGCGCAACATATTGGCAGTAGTGATGTTACTGTTGCACTCTGTAGACAGCAGTGGATACAACAAGGCACATGCCAGTGTCAACCAGGCTCAGGAAGGCGAAGAGCAACCGGTCCGAGAGAGTATCGACGTGTTGTAAGACTAAGACATGCGCGTTCTGATCCAACAGCCACTGTTGCAGACATCCAACGGGCAGTGAGAATCTCACTCGATTATCCAATAAGTGATCGCACCATTTGTCGACGACTTCACTACGTGAGGATAAACTCACGTAGACCGTTATGACGACTGCCCTTAACAGCATTACATCGCCGTCAAAGACTGGAACGGTGTCGTGCTAGAAGGACATGGGGGCGTCGAATGGCATTGAGTGGTCTTCATTATTGACTAATCCCGTTTCTGTCTGGGTGGAGACGACAGTCGAATCCGCATGTGGAGGCAACGTGGTTAGCGCCAAGATTTACGGTTTATTGTGCAGCCCCACACGGCCAGAATACCTAGTGTCATGGTGGTGGGATGCAATTGCGTATGATGCCAAATCGCCTTTGGTATTCGTTAGAGGCTCTTTGACAGACCAGCGTTACGTACAAGAAATTTTACAGCCAGTTACGCTCCCATTCCTGAACTTCCAGGTTCCCCGCCTTTTTCAACAAGACAATGCTCGACCCCATATGGCTGCCATCTCTAGAGCTTGTATACGACACAACGATATCTTACCATGGCCGGCATACTCACCGGACTTGTCCCCGATCGAGAATGTATAGGAAACCATTGAACGATATGTCACCACTCCACCGGTACCGCGTAATCTGCTGGAACTACTCGTCAGAATTCAAGCAGCATGGGATGTACAGTAGCAGGACTTCATAAAGAGCCTGTATGACTCACTACCAATGCTCTTGGCATGCTGCATTAGAAATAATAGCGGTCATACGCCATACTGAATGATACTACTTTTTTTAATTTTTCCCTATAAAGCTTGCATATTTCAGTCTCAAATTTTAATAATTTGCTTATTATTAAGCATTTTACCAATCTTGTAAATTTCATTGCATTTTGACAATTTATTCTAGGTGCAACTTTTTTTGTATCTTAGAGTGTATTACGAAAAAGTAACTGCATTTCTTCTCCTTTTATAGTGCCTTTGATGTCGATCGACCATTGACAACAAAATCACTCTAGAAAGCAAATACTAAATGGGTTTGTACAAAATAACCATTTAGAGTTAGCTTTCTTTGACACTGAAAAGACATACGATCGAACCTGGAGGCAGAGAATTCTTATATGCATTTACATCTGTAGTATTTACTCTCCCAGTGGTTTCGACGAGATATCTCGTTCATCACGATCTGACCAATTTTACTAATGGCTAGATATCTCGCCCCTCACGATCTGACAAAATTTTGCTAATGGCGAAATGTCCATCAGCTTATGACGGATTTAGCTACTGACGAAATATCTTGTCCATCAAGATCAGACCAATTTTGCTAATGACAAGATGTCTCGTCATCAAAATATAATCGACTTTGTAACGATGGCGAGGTCGAGATCTGGTCAGTCTTGTTAAATAATACCTCGTCAAGACAACCACTAGTAGGGTTGGTAACAAAAGAAAAATAACATATGTTATAAATACTGCAGATGTTTCCATATAAAAGTGTATTATATCCCGAAAAAACAGAAAAAGCCTGATGGAATGACATATGCAAAGATCCATGCAAGAATTATATTAGGGTTGATACTATAACAGAAAAAGTAACAGATATCATTATAAATACTGCTGATGTTTTCAAATAAAGGTCTATTATATTCCGAAAAAACAGAAAGAGCCCTGATGGAATAATGTATACAAAGATGAATACGAGAATCATATTATGGCATGGAATGTTTTCAAAGATATATCCAAGAACAGGTAATTTTATTTTACACAAAAAACGAAAATATTCCGGAATACACAAAGGCGTATGTAGCCAGAGGGATTTTGGGGTAAAAAATTCAAATAGCAGTAATAGTAATATTTCATAAAAACAATTACGAGTACTCTAACGAGTTTCGAGGTTTATCTTAACAAAAAAAATACCTATACTTGAATACAATATAATGAACTATAAATACAGTCCTTTCCTAAAGACAGCAAATACAATATCCTCATTACTTTCGTTTATATCCAGCTTTGATAACTATTCTCTCCAATAGCTACAAAAATATTCCGAAACAGAGTGGAAAAGAATAAAATAAACTTCATCACAAAATCTTAACCGGTCCTAATAGTAACTTTGCTTTATATGAATTAAAGAAGGTTATATCCCTAGTTTATAAATCCAACTCTTGGTACAGATAAACTTTATTACATAATGCCCTTAAACATCTCTAATACTTTTTGAAGAACCTTCTTAAGATTTACAGTAGAATCTGTCAAGAATACTTCCTCATTTATGGGGTTAAGCAATCATTATTCCAACCACATTTCAAACGTCTTTATCACAGCGATAAATTTTTTATGCCCCTTTCCATATCAGAATACAGAATTTGATCAAGAGGTTCGAAATTTCATTGCTTCCGGTTGCCCAAACAAAGCTTTAAAATTTTCCAACATGACTTGACCGCGATTTCAGTTAACAAAATCCTTTCACAAACTTCAATAAATCAGGTACCTTGGATATTATTTACAGACAACTTTTTGCAAAGCATGAAGAAAATTGTTCTGATTTTACAGATATTTATGCTTAAGAATCTGAATCGTCGACAGGTCATGAAGCCGTTGAATTCGTCATTGAGGGCTGTTTTCACAGTTTTAACCTGGTTGTTATCTCGACGATGTATCTTGTCATTCGAAAATTTCACCAGATCTTAATGGGCGAGATATCTCGTCATTAGAAGAAAACTGGCCAGATCTTGATCTCACCATCGGTTTTCGAATATACACTGCTTGCCACCGTAAATGCAACACCCTGAAGGAAGCATGCAAATAATATGAAATTTACAACATGCATTAGCGGAGGTGAGATATGCAAATGATTAGAATTTCACCGCAGACGCACATCACGCGCGCCTGTGGCGCCACTTCAAAGCGCTATTTAAGGTTTGGAGATTTCGACGATTTCAAGTACGGCAATTGTGTTTTTCTTGTGGTTTTTTCAAAAAAAACGATCAACTATGCCTCGTAGAAAACAGCGATCATCTTTTGATCAAGTATCCGAGTTCGACAGAGGAAGGATAGTGGCCTACCGAGATTGTGGATTATCTTTCAGAGAAATCGGTAGTCGTTTTGGACGAAACCAAACAACAGTAATGCGGATATGTGATCGTTGGATGCAGGAGGGTACAACGGACCGACGTGTTCGATCGCATCCACCTCAGTGCACCACTTCACGTGATGACAGGCATATTGTGCGTATGGCAGTGACGGATCGCTCAGTCACATTCAGTCTGTAACGCATTATCCAGTGTCTGCGCGTACCATTCGACGCCGTTCACAGCAGTGGTCTGTCCGCAAGACGTCTATTGCTTCGTCTATCCTTGACACAGAACCACAGACGTCTCAGCCGCCAATGGTGCGATGAAAGAAGGATGTGGATGGCAGAATGGAATGAAATTGTCTTTACTGAAGAGTCACGCTTCTGTCTGCAACACCACGATGGTCGGATTCGAGTTTGGAGACACCGAGGAGAGAGGATGCTGAACAGCTGCGTTTTGCACCGCCACACTGGTCCTGCACCGGGTATTATGGTATGGGGCGGTACACCAGGTCAACTTTGGCAACGTGTGGAAGCTGCTTGGTCTGCTGTACCCCAAGAACACATCCAAAGTCTCTTTGAATCAATGCCGAGGCGTGTGGCAGCGGTGATCTCCAACAATGGCGGCTACTCTGGCTACTGATTTTGGCAGGAACCACACTTCACAGAAGTCTATGAATTTAATCATTTGATACTTGGTCAACATGTTATCTACAAAATAAATTTTGTTGTGATATCTCTTGTCTTTCTTGGTGTTGCAATTTGGGTGGCCAGCAGTGTAGAATTAATTAAACTTACGTTTAACTATATTTTTTGATGTTTCCTTTATATTTAACTGGAAACATACTTTATACCTTTTTTTAGAAATATCTGCTCTATGAAATCTGGTTTTAAAGAGGCGATTAATTTAGCGTCGAAGATGCAAAGCGATGGAAAATCAAACTAGTTTTCAACAAGAAAGTATTTTCTTCACCTTCACATATCACAGTTCTTCACTTTCACAGATTTAACCTTCCTGGTGGTTGTCTCTACAAGGAATCTCGTCATTAGCAAAATTGACCAGATCTTGATGAAAGAGGTGTAACGTCATTAGAAGAAAACTGACCAAATCGTGATCTCGTCATCATCGGAAAATCGACAATATCTTGATGAGATATCTCGGTATTAGCAAAATTTTTCTTTAGAGATATCTCGCGCGCGATATTAGCAAAATTTTTCTCTAGAGATATCTCGTCGAAACCGTCTAGAGGGTTAAGCTTCACTCATCCTTCTCAATTTCTAAGGCGGAAATAACGGCTTTATGTGGAAGGCGTTTAATCACATATTTTCACTCAAACTCATAGAAACTATATCATGTTCACTGACTGATTAAGAAGCCACGGTAGCCAGCTTGGAAGGGTATTGGGTTAGCAACCGGAGGGTTGCGAGTTCGAAAATCGATCCAACTAAAGACTGTCGTGACTGGTGCATGCTAATTAGATCCCGTTGACTTGGTGTGGAAGTTCATAGAGTGCAGTGCCATCTTGGGCGTGAGCTCGTCATCTGACCGTGGTTCAAAATTACGAGGGGTTATACTCGGATTTTTCCCTTCTCGACCTACGCCAATAGTCCCCTGTTCCTCACCAGTACGACGTTATTTCAACTACAAGACTCATTAAGTGCCTTATAATCATTGAAACATCCATCATGCTTTTATTTTAGAGGAGTTGTGCACGTTAAATCTGTCGGGGCATCAAATGTCCTCACATTAGCGTGGTGTGGAAGTTTGGAGAGTGGGGTGTCAGCTCATGTGTTGTTTCGTCATCTAATCGTGGTTCAAAATTACGTGGTGTCATTAATTTTGCTACCTATGCCTTTAAACTCCCTCTGTCTCTCTCTACTATAATACCCTATACTTATACGTATAAACTACTACACTGCCTATACAGATAAACTAATAAACTACCTACACCTATAAACTAGGGATGAAAACATCGATGTATTGGGGTCGATGTTTTTGTAACATCGATGTTTATACGTGTCGATGTTTTTACGTTGTTGATGTTTTATTTTTAAATGATAAAAGTACCGTTATAAAAATTTAGAAAATAACCAAGTAGCATAATTTTCATAATCAGCAAATTGAACATACTTTTAGACCAAAGTGACCAAAGGTGAAGGGTCTGAAAAGTAGGGATACGACATAGATGTCAATGTTTTCAAAACATTGATGTTTTATAAATTACATCGATGTATTGGAGCTGATGTCACATCACTAGTTGCTAAACCAGTTATACGAAATGGAGTACAACGTTTAAATGCACTGAATTTTAAAAACATCGAAAGTATGGGGGCGATGCAGTATCAACATCGAATGTTTTGCTGTCGATATAGCATCACTAGGTGCTAAACCAGCTTTAAGAAATGGGGGGAAAAGTTTGAATTCGCTGAATTTTAAAAACATTGATAGTTTGGGGGCGATGCATTATCAACATCGATGTTTTCCTGTCGATGTTGCATCCTTAGTTGCTAAACTAGTTTTAAGAAATGGGAAAAAAAAGTTTAAATACATTGAATTTTAAAAACATCGATGTTTAAAAACATCGATATTTTTGGAACGATGTTTTATCAACATCGGTGTTTTAATTTTGAACATCGATGTTTTGCTGTCGATGTCGCATCCCTACTATAAACTACTATACTACCTACACTACCCTACAATAATGGACCGGACGCCAGCGGATTTGCATAGAATGCGTCTACTTGTTTGGGGGTGGTATGGCCGGTGACCTTTGTATGTTGTTCCTGGTAAATTGGACGCCGGCGCCGACATGAGCATTTTGGACAATCAGGTTCTTCCTGCGCTCTGGTAATTTTATGGAATGGACGAATGTTACTTCCAGGACGACAACGCTCCATGTCATGTTTCAGCCTCTGTCAAGCAGTGGTATCAAGATATGAATGTAAAACGTCTTCTTTGGCCTGCGCAGAGTCCCGAACATCTGACCGTGGTTCAAAGTGACGAGATGTTCGGGATTGATCCCGGACCGTTGCCAATAACCCGTTGTGTTGCTCCAGAGCTATGTCAATTGACTGCCTATCTACCTACCAGGTAAATTTATTCAAACTTATGAGGTAGGTAGGTAGATATTTTAATTATCATCGCACTGGGCAACACATCGGGCTATTGACGATGGTTTGAGATAAATCCCAACAGGAAAGACCCGAAGACAACACCACGTATTTCTGAACCATGGTCGGATGACGAAGCAACATCTGAGATGGTACCCCACTCTCCCAACTTACACACCACGCCAACGTGAGGACATTTGAGGCCCCGAAGTGTTTAACGTGCACCAGCCCCCATTATACATGACGGTCTTTGGTTGGATTCGAACTCGCAATCCTCCAGTTGCCAGTTCGTTACTCTTCCAACCGGGTTCCACGAACTGGAGCTGCTCCAGTTCGAGATTAATTAAAATACCAAATGTCCCTCCGGAACAAAATAATTACAAAAATCGCATGAATATATAGTTTACATAGAGGGGTGGGTAGTTGAACTATCTATTAGTTTAGAAAGAAAAAATAATCTTCGCTTCAAGCAAATAAAGTATTCCAGCAGTCCCATCCTCATTATCTCAGACCGTGAATGAGTCACGGATGCAAAATGAGTTCTGTTAAACTATAAAAAGCCATTGGAAAATGACGAGTTCTATCCAGTGTGGGTTATCAGCCTTTTACGTAACTAGTCCACGCTCCCCCAGCCATTGTTCGCTCACACTTATTGCGAAAAACTGGGTTTCTTCAAACGGAGTTCAGCAAGTTCCATATTTAGATTCCGTTTCTAAAAAAAAATTATGCAGTTCCCAGCAAATTCGAATCAAATGCCCGAAAATGAGATGTTGAGGTATTCCAGCAACGTCGGATCGGAATATTTTATCATGATTCCAGCCCGGAGGAGGATTCATAAAATTCCCGAAAGATATTAACAATGGGTCATAATTTGTAGCAGGGCTGATTTTGCTGATATCAGAATCAGAAGTTAAACGCTTTCTTCCTCCTTGCCCCGCTGTTTCATGATCCTTTATGGCTCTGCATATTGCCTACTTATAACACCCGTAAAAAATAACAGATCGGTGAGGCTTTTTGGAAAATTTGTGAAGACGTGCTAAGGTGTCGCAGTAAACGTCTCTATGCGAAGCTTTATAACTGAATCAAACAATCTGGAGAGTGATAGCTTCCTCTTGTTCATCGTGAGAGAAAAAGTGACGTAAGAAATTTTCCTTGTTTGGTCTGAGTAATCCGCAATGTCTATCAGACGAGGTTTGTTTTCTAATCGAGCTTTTTGAATTTGGTATTGATATCAAACTCGTGTTTATCATGAGATGTACCACTACACACTGGTCCCTATTGCGATTTTACCCTGATCAAGCTTTTTGAAGTTGGGATTATTAGCAAAATCTTGTTTATCTTGAGATATGTACCACTACACACACACACACTGCTCCCTATTAAGAGTTTACCCTAACGAAGATATTGGAAGCTGAGATTGATAGAAATCTCGTGTTTATCATAAGAGATGAACACCCGTCAAAAAAAACGACTCAACCGATCGCAATTGCACAATTTACATCACAAAACAAAACGGAAGGTAGCAATCGATAAGGATTAATATTGTCTACAAATATCAATACTTAAAATTTGTCTAAGAAGCCGTCTTCATATTAAATTGGGTGCTTGCTCCGATTATTTCAATACGAACTCCCATCTTTTATCACAAATTTGGATTCTACACAAAATTTCAGGCGGATTTGATGAAAAAATAATGTAAAACGGTGTAAAATTGACCGAGAAAATCCATAAAAAGCATTGAAAGTGAGTATAAATGTTCGGAATTCAATCACATTATAAATATTAATTAAGACATGTAGTGTCCGTCGCAGTCAATGACCTGTTTCAAGCCCCTTGGTAGGTAGTCTATTAAGATGGTAAAAAGTCAGAATCCATTCTGATTGAATCCCAGGATCTGTTGGCAGAAATTTCTGTTTTCACTTTGTGAACAATCCCCAATAACGATAATAATCATCGAATTTTGCAAACCGTCTCACTGCACTTCTAATTATGCACGTAATGAGCTGGAATTTGTAATTCCGATGTTTCAATAACAGTTGAATCACATGGTGTCAAAATTTGCCCATGTTTCTATTCACATATTTTTTTTAAATATTAATTTCATAATTGATAAAAAATAGTAAATTTAGTTTGATAATTAAAATATATGAATCGGTTGTTTGAGAAACCCCATAAGTCAGGTGAGAACAATTTTTGGGAAAACGAGAGAAAACTGTTTCTGCGCTAACCGACAACCTCTATATTATTATTTCTAATAAAATGTATTGTTTGAAGCTAAATACAATCTTTGTGCTCAATGGAGGTCTCAAAAGATAAATAATTAAATTATTATGGATTTTTAAAGTCAATTGACTTTTGGGGTTTCTCAAATACATATACTTTTGGCAAAAAGTAATTGCATTCTAAACTGTATAAAATAAAAAGTACATTTAGTATACCTCAAATATGCATTCTAAAACAAGTAGAAACATTAAATAAATATTAAACACAAATAAGATTATTTAGTTCTATGAATAAAAGTGGTATATATGGTGAGAAATAAAATTTATTCATCAGTAGCGTAGTTCTCTGGCAACTGTGTGAGAATCAGATGTACCTGTAGAACACTGGTGAACTATCGCTTTGTAGAATGCTTGAATATGTTTTCTTCATTTGGGATGTATTTCATCAGTTTATTTTTGTCTTCAAATTTTTTCTTGTTGATGTAGATTTTCCCACTTGGAAATACTGGTTCATTTGGGAGTGATAGAAGCAGCTTTTTATTGTTGTTAAACCGAAAAGTGTGGCTGCAAAACCCATCATTAAAAGGTTTGTCGATTTCAACATCCTAATGTTTGAAAGAGTGTGAAAACTGCATGAACTGTGAGATTTTAAAAGCGACTTTCTCATTCTTTGGAACTTTACGCCTATAAGTCACTTTTTTCTCTCAATCGAGTTTTCGGTAAAAATCTATTCTTCACAGATAGACGCATCTTTTAGAAGTGAAACACAACGAGTCAGGTCATTCTACATAGAGTTGGCCCGTATGAAAGGTTTCGTTTATTCGAGAAAGCTCATAAGTCAGTGACGTATGGGCTTCGTTTATTTGAGCCAAATCTATGTAGAATGACCTGACTCGTGGGGTTTCACATCTAATAGATGCGTCTTCCTCTAAAGAATAGAATTTTGCCGGAAACTCGATTTCGACAAAAAGTGACTTATGGGGTTTCTCAAACAACCGGTTCCTATATAGATTGTGTTTGGGTTTATGACTAGCAAAGGATGAAAAAACAATTTCCAAGAAAAATTAATATTTTAGCAACTATAATAAAAAACGTGAAACACCAATTTAATATTAGTAGATCTAATTTTCAAACACTTACAAATCGGGAAAAAATTCAATAAAATTGATTAACTTTTTTTTTAAATCCGCCTGAAATTATGTGTAGAATTTGTGAAAAAAGGTGGGGGTTCGTATTGAAATTATCGGAGCAAGCACCCAATTTAATAGGAAGACGGTCCCTTAGACAAATTTTAAATATTGACATTTGTAGAAAACATTAATCTCTATCGATTGCTACCTTCCGTTTTGTTCTGCGATGTAAACTGTGCAATTGCGATCGGGTGAGTCGGTTTTTTATTTGATGGGTGTACCTAACCTAACACCGATCGCTCTCGGTACCTGTATCTATTTGAATTTTAACTTAACGAAGCTCTGAAATTGGTATTACTAGCAAACTCATGCTTATTATAAGCGAAGCACTGTCGCGGAAAAAAACGAGCCAACTACTTTGTTTCGAGCACTATTCATATTAGAGCAAATTCAAATACACTCAATAACAAAAAAAAAACGACGCACCAAGAAGGAATCATCCCATTGCTTGGAAATTTCGTATGCAAAAATGTTTTGACCAAATATGCAAATGATTAAAATTTGGTGTCCAATGAATGAATAGTGCGATCTCCAGCGCATCGGAACTGCGCATCCAGCAGATGTATATAAGGAGTTGTTCTAGAACTGTTGTTAAAAATTTCTGCTGCATTGCGATTTAGGATACCTTTCAACGACTGAAAAAAATGCCTCGCCACAGGATCAAAGCTCATTACGAGCAACTTTCAGAGTTTGAAAGAGGTCGTATCATTGGATTGAAAGAGGCAGGTTGGGCAAATCGGAAAATCACTCGTCATGTGAGTCAAAGCGATGCGGCGATTAGAAGATGCTGGCAAGAGTGGGTGGACAATGGCAGATTTCAGCGTCATTATGGTAGCGTTCGACGTAGGGCCACAACAGATCGCGAGGACAGAGTGATTGTCAGATCAGCTGTCACAGCGCCTGATTCATCGCTATCAACCATCAGTTGTGCGACCCACACACAAGTGTCCACCATGATCATTCACAGACGACTGACAGAGCGAAATCTACGCTCGTACCGACCGTTACGCCACCTGCCACTCCCACCTGCACATTGTCGAGCCAGATTACAGTGGTGCTTGGCTTGATCAGGCTGGAATGATGCTGACTGGGGACGTATAGTCTTTAGCGACGAATCCCGCTTCCAACTGTGTCCTGACTATCATCGAAGACGTGTCTGGAGACGCCAAGGGCAGCGTACCGATCCTGCTTTTACTATTGCACGCCACACGGGCCCTCAACAAGGAGTTATGGTCTGGGGTGTCATTTCCCTTGATAGCCGGACCCCTTTGGTCGTCATTAGAGGTACACTTACTGCACAGCGGTACGTTGACGACATTCTGAGACCTGTTTTGCTACCGTTCCTTTCGCAGTACCCTGGGCTTATTTTTCAGCAAGACAATGACAGACCACATACGGTACGTGTTGCTATGAACTGTCTTCAAGCTTGTCAAACACTTCCTTGGCCAGCCAGATCACCAGATCTCTCGCCCATCGAGCATGTCTGGGATATGATGGGAAGACGACTGCATCCGGTAGGGAATGTTGATGACGTAGTCCGACAATTGGAGCAAATTTGGCAAGAAATACCGCAGGAGACCATCCGGGAGCTTTATCGGTCTATGCAATCCCGTGTGGCAGCTTGCATCCAGGCTAGAGGCGGGTCAACACCTTATTGAGCTCGTTACTGTAACTCTGAAATAAATCATTCAATTGTTCTGAAATTTTAATAATTTTCTATTCTGTACATAATTTTCCTATCCACCAATTTTTGTCTCCATCGGACAACTCCTTCTTGGTGCGTCCATTTTTTTTGTTATAGAGTGTATATCAATCAATAGAGGGAATAACGTCCTGTAGAAATTCAGACCCAAAACAATTGTAAGAGGGCACGTCTTCACATCAAATAATTTTGCACAAACAACGATATTTCTTATATTTTAAATAAAAATACCATGTTTTGATGCCATAATCAGATTATGCATCGTTAAATTATTCTAAATATGAAATTTCATCACTTTACTGTCTTTAAATCAGGAGATGTTCTATCCTAAAGTTGGTGTCAATTTCAGGGATCAACTCGGCACAGAAAGTCGTTATTCGTAGATCGAGATTAATTATAGGTATCGCAACCCGAATTTCAAATTTGAACACTATTTCAAGCGTATTTTTCAGTGATCCGAGAATTATTTTTCTTACGCAAGTGCAAGCCAATTGAGAATTACATTATTATATTTACTATTCAAGTACAAACGATCCGAGAATTATTATCCGAAATATGTCAGACGTTTTAAACATTTTGGTTACCCAGTAAAACAGAAATAATGAGGAAAATTTAATGTTTCGCAAAAACTAATTATCCGACTGAGGTAAAATTTTGCATAGGCCATATTAGAAGTCCTTCTGAATATATTCCCATCAAAATATAACGAGGTTTTAAATCATAATTTTTCAAATATTAATTTAATAATTATTTTTGCATACTAAAAACTATTTTGAAATAAAATATTAGGTGGATTTTGTTTGGGTTGTTTAACAGTAACAAAGTAGAAAATATCAGTGCTTTAGAAATAATTTTTAGGTATATTGGTAATTTGGTAATTTTAGTTAACGTCGTACTAGAGCAACACAACGGGCTATTGACGACGGTCCGGAATCAGTCCCGTAAGGGAAAAATTCGAGGACAACACCTCGTAATTTTGAACCACGGTCAGATGACGAAGCAACATCTGAGCTGGCACCCCACTCTCCAAAATAATTTTTAGGAAGACATCCATAAAAGTCTAAGAAAATGATTTAACATTAGAAGCTCCAATCTTTCTATACTCATAACTTCGAAACGATAAGACCTAATGACATGAAATTTGGTATCTGAAGTTAAATTTTGATATAGATTCGAAATGTGTCTCAAAATAGGGTTTCTTTTGCAAATTATGAAGATGGGGATTAATTTAACATGAAGACGGCCCCTTATGCATATTGCATGCATTTGAATTTATAAAAGTTAATTATTGTCGAACGCCATCTTTTAATTTTCTCTAATGTTAAAATTGCTCGACTGAATGTGGTTCAGCTTTCAAAATCCCGTGACTGTACTTAACATGACACCAAACACTTGGATACCTGAATTCTATTAGGATGTTACCCTAAGCTCTTTCAATTTGCGATTGATAGCAAATTCAAAGGTATGATTCAGTAGAGAATAACATCCTTCACAAATTCAAATTCAAAACAATTGCATAAGGGGACGTCTTTATATCAAATTTTGCACAAACAACGAAATTTCTAAAGGAAACACCATGTTTTGAAGCCATAATCAGATTCTGTATCGTTAAATTAGTCTGAATATGAAATTTCATGACTACTGCTTTTATATCCCAAGACATTCAATCCTAAAGTTAGTATCGATTTCAGGGATCATCTCGAAATGTAAAATCTCTGTTTGTAGATCGAGATTAATTATAGTTATAGCTACCCGAAAATGTATAAGAATAGTTATAGATACGTTAATTCCTGGGGGGCCAAACACCCATCTTTGAATTTTCTCTACTTTTAAAATTGTTCGAATGAAGAGGGATGATTCTTTTTTTTTTCTGCGACTGTATGTAACCTAACACCGCACAACCTTGGTACCTGTTCCTTTTGGGATTTCAACCATTTTGAATAGACTAGGATAAATAATGTCTAAACCAACCCTTTATTCCATATTAATATCCACAATTTGGCATCAAACCTACTTTGCGCCGTTATGTACTAGTTCAGAATTGCCATCTGTTTTCGATGCTGCTGCGTAGAGCGAATAAGTAGAATAGCCATGTCATGTAATGGTAATTTTTAATTAATGTCGTACTAGAGCAACACAGCGGGCTATTGACGACGGTCTTGGATCAATCCACTAAGGGAAAGATCCGAGGACAACACCACGTAATTTTGAACCACGGTTTGACGACGACGCAACACCTGAGCTGCCACCCCACACTCCAAGCTTCCCCACCCAACCAACATGAGGACATTTGAGGCTACGATGGATTTAACGAACACCATCCAGCTTAGACTTCGGGAGTTTCTCAAGGACAAACGGAGCAGGACAATTTTGATAGAAACATTGATGATGACATACAAAATAGGCAGGTATTTTTTTTATTTAATTAACGTCGAACTGAAGGCAGACACAACGGTTTATCGGTAATGGTTTGGGATCAAACCCGAAAGGAAAGATCTGAGGACAACATCACTTAATTTTGAGCCACGGTCAGATGACGAGGTCACACCTGAGCTGGCACCTCACTCTCAAAACTTCTGCACCACGCCAAAGTGAGGACAATGGAGGCCACGACAGATTTAACGTGCACCAGTCGTTTTTTTTATTCACTGCGTTTAAACCACTCAGCATTGAATATTTTCACACAAAAGTTCTTCATTATTGTCCTAAGTAGTCACCCACATTGACGTGGTGTGGAAGTTTGGAGAGTAGGGTGCCAGCTAAGGTGCTGTCTCATCATCTGATCGTGATTTAAATTTACGTGGTGTTGTCTTCGGATCTTTCACTTCAGGATCGATCCGGGACCGTCGCTAATAGCCTGTTGTGTTGTTGCAGCGTGACATTTGTCAGATACCTATCTACCTAAGTAGTCACATATAAAAAGAAACGGTAAATCCATTTTTCGAGTTGTCAATATAAAATTCAACAAAGCTAAAGTACACATATGCCCGCAAGGAAATTACCTTTTAGTTATTTAGAATAGTTACTCAAAATCTTGATAAGATCTTTTCAAAATTTGAATCGATATCAATACAATGTCCAACTGCGAATAATTATATCAATTAACCTTCGAATTTGTTTGATCGTACCTTCGAGATACATCATCCATCAAGATCTGGTCAAGTTTCGTCAAAGACAAGGTATCTTGTCCATCAAAATCTGGTCAGTTTTGTAAATGACGAGATACATCATCGAGACAAAATTGCCCTGCTACTCCAAGGGAATGAAGATCCAAATTTGCAGTTTTCGACTCGAAAATAAGCCACCAGATCAAGAAATTCCAATCCTTTTCTGCAAAATTGGTGACTTATTCCTCTAAGTGGTTTCGACAAGATAACCCGTCTGTCAAGATCCGATCAATTTTTCTGAGGACGAAATGCCTTATCCATCAACATCAGGTCAATTTTCTTTGTATAAGATATATCATCAAGGAAAACTCTCAAGGGGTAGGGAAGATCCAAATAGGAAAACAAATTGTCCTATGCCATGAACTGGTGACAATTTGATACAGCTTTTGTATAATCAGCTGGCTACTACAAGGCAAGTTTTAACCCGAAAATAAACCACCAGGAGGGTTAACCTTTCTAGTGGTAGTCTTGACGAGGTACATCGTCATTAGCAAAACCATTAGCAGATCTGATGAACGTGATATCTCGTCATTAGAAGAAACTTGACTAGATCGTGATCTTGTCATCATCAAAAATTGGCAATAAATGACGATACATCTCGTCATTAGCAAAATTGGTCAGGTCTTGATGGACGAAATACCTCGTCGTAACCACTTGGAGGGGTAAGAAACATTAATTAACATTAAATTGTGTGGATCAGGTGATAAAAGGTGTGGATCAGGAAGAAACATTAACCGTTCATAGAACATTTTCCAAGTCTAAAAATCTCAGATCCGATGCATGTAAAATTTTTTGTAAAGATAAAAAAGAGGCAAAAGCATCAGTCTCACCTCCACTGATTTGAATTATTTTGAAATAAAAACGCTAAATAGTAAGTGTTGTAGCATTAAAAATCCTGCTTTTGTGCTCAAGACGCTTCTTTTTTAGCTACAAGTAACGATAAAAATGCGGAGTACTAAACAGACAATAAGAAAGGGATATCAACTTGAGATACCCGATCGGACGCTGGCAATGCCTTTTACACTTCTCTTTCACTATGAGCGGAAAAGCGGATTACCACGTGTTGGAATTTTCTCAACTCTTTTTCTTTCTTAAAAAATGAGGCATTTATTGACAGGAAACGACGACTGTTGGCCTGCCCTCCCGCCAAAATATGACCTCTCCGCTGCTAAGAGAAATGTGCAGAAAGCGAAAGGTTTACCTGAGCGCCCTCTGGGCCATCCCGTCCGAGAGAGAGGCGTCACTTGGGAGAAGATCGTTTGCAAGTATGCACCGCTTTCATCTGCTCCTCCTCATCCTGGGCTTCGGGCATGCGGTCTATGCCGGTAAGTGACGACCGCTTCTTTCCTTTAGAGCGCAGGCTGCGCTGTTTGTTGGGTTTGTTTCAACTAGGCAGGTGTTGTGTTGTGGGAATCGGAGTGGGTTTTTTAAGCAGTCAAAACGAACTAGAATTTATTTATTTATTACATATTTTGATTTATTATATAATATACTCATCCTGGACTTAGGACACGCTGTCTATACCGACCGTTCCTTTATTTTTGAAGCTAGGCTGCTCTGTTGTCGTAATTTCAACTAGGTATCTGTTATGCAAGCAGGTGAAACAATGAAATATCACCGCAAATGTTGTTCGGGCGCACAGGCTGGGCCTATTTATTGGATTGTTTCAACTAGAAATTGGAGTTACTTTTTTTAAACAATGGAACAAGCTAGAATTTGTATTTATTTTTGTAATTCATAGTATACTCATCCTGGGCTTCAGACACTCGGTCTATTCCGACCACATCTTTCCCTTTGAGGTTAGGCTGCTCTGTTTTTTATCTTAATTTAAATTAGGCAAAAATAAAATCGCACCAGAAATGTTCGGACAAGCCGTCTATGACTGTAGGTGACATCTGCTCCTTTCGCTTTGAGCGCATACTGTGCTGTTTATTGAGTTTGTTTAAACGGGTTGTGTGTTGTGTTGTAGGAATACGTCGATTTTTTAAACAATGGAAACGTTCTAGAATTAATTTATTATTAAAAATATGTAACATACTCATCATGGGCTTCGGACTCACAGTCTATGTCGACTGCTCTTTTTACTTTGGGAATAAGAACGCTCCTTTTGTTGTTTTAATTTCAACTACGCAATATTATGCGAGCTAGTCAAACAGTGAAATCGCACCAAAAATGTTGTTCATACGCTCGGCCTATGCTGGCAAGTGAAGACCGCTCCTTTCGCTTCGAGGGCAGGCTGCTCTGTTTTTTTAGCTTGTTTTGACTAGGAAAGTGTTATGGAGTCAAAATAAGCATGGGGTATTAGGATTTCCAAACATTTATACGAAGTAATTATTTGTTTACATAAAAAAATATCCATCTTGAGCATCGAACACGAGGCCTATGAGGCCTTTTGCTCCCGCTCCTTTCGCTTTGAAGTTAGGCTACTCTGTTGTCTTAATTTCAACTAGACAGATGTTATGCGCTAGCTGCTCTGTCGATCGTGTTTGTTTTAACCAAGCATTTGTTGTGGTGTAAAAATAGAGAAGGGGTATCAAAGGATTTCCAAACATCTATTCAAACTAATGTACACTTGAAATATTAGCTTACAATTTAAAAATCCTTGATACAGTGATTTTAAACTGCAACATTGAAAGCGTTTTCCACCTGTTGCAGGTTATAAGAAAGTTTACATCAACGGTAGAAAAGCTTGAGAAGTGTTATTTATAAGGGAAAATAATGAATTCATTGGATATTAAAATCCTTTTTTCAGGATACCACTTTTTAAAGAAAAAATTTTCAAGGAGAAAAAAAAATAACTTTTTCTAAAATTTACATTTACAATGATAATTTCTTAAGTACAAAAACTTCATCAATAAACGAGGGTTTACAGTTCATTACATAATTACAACAAGGAATATGGAAGGTTAAGTTGTTTAAAGAGAGAGAGAGCTTAAAATTTCTTAACAGATAAATAAAACCTAGTGACTGAGATTAAGTCCTTTTTGAGGATGTAACTTTAAAAAAGCTTTATATTTGAGGGTATTTTGCGTATAATAGATTATTTCAACACCTCAGGTTCTATTGTTTTAACAGTAAAGAATTATGGATGTTATTTATGGAAAAATATAAAGCGGAAAAATTATCCCAACTTTTTTTTAAATAGTTTTGGTTTTGATCTGCAATCATAAATACATGATATAAGTATTCAGGGATATGTGGATTGTTAAAGTTATCCTTAAATTCACATATAAATGGCTAAAACTATTTTGGGTTAGCAGAAATTGTGCGAGATGAGTTTTACTATTGGTTGAAATAGAAAATATGTATGCGTTTGTTTTATTTATATTTAACTAATCAGGGTATTGAAAATCTTAAAGTTCTTCGTAAACTTTTTATTTGAATATGTTATCCTTAAGAGCAAAAGTGTTTTTTCTCAATAAAATCCCTAAAACTGCATTCGAGTTGTAGTTGACGCTGGTTCGATTCCTGTCAAGTGCATTTCTCCCTGGGTGTATTTTTCTCTTCTGTGTCAGTAAAACTTTCATTGAGGGTGTCTTTCGATTACTTGATATTATATGTATTGTGTCTGGCGCAACATTGCCAAATATGGCACTTGCGCCATGAAAACCTAAAACTGCAAGGAAGTCAAAGAATCTAAGATATTTCAAGACAATCAATGGGCTGAAATATCTTTTACAGCGTATTTAGCTGAGATAAAATTTTCCTATCTATTGCTCATATATATCAGAATTAAGATATATTTTAAAGAAAATTTAAATATGTTTAGAATTTATGAAATTCTTAGAAATTATTCTTTAAAAGACAAGATAAAATTCAAGATATCGAAATTAACAGACAGTATTATAATTATCAGCTTGTTAATAAAATAAGAACAATATTTCCACATAAAAATAGCCAATAATAAAATTGAATCACATGTTTGTAATAGTTCCAAGTTTCCTGTCATTGTTTGTTTTATGATAGATTTGAAGTTAAATGATAACCTCATTTAACCATACTCATGATTGGCATCCTAAGCTGTGACCTTGAAACCAAAAATGAACTTGATTCTAAAATGCTGCAATTATATTCAAAACACCTTTGATAGAAATCGCAAAGTTTTGATTATAAACCGTTTTTAACCATTTATATGATTCGAAAATATTATTTTGTATGAAAACCGTCTTGGTCGAACCCAATTCTTTACGACCAACAATTTTAGAGAATCGCACAAACAAGGGAAACCAACAATTTGTATCGGAAGAAAGCAGATATCTCCCTTTCTTTAAAAAGTGTAACGAAATGAAAGCTTGTAACAGATGCAAGCATAAGGGGAAAATACATCCACTAATAAAAGGCGCTGTATAAATATTTAATTACGGAACATATATATCATGCATGACAGGTGTCATATTTTGCTTGCGAATTCTTCATTGGAGACTTAGTAATTTGTGTCATAGTATAGAAAAATGTCAATTACCTTATAATAAAACACAAAATTAATTAATATTGCTTCTCACTCAAGGTAATAACTCATCATTATGTATATTGTCGCCTTAGTAGGAACTCATAAACTGCTAAAAAAAATTTCACTGCCATAACTATTTCAAAACTGTTAGTTTATTGGTCCAAAATAAAAGTTATGGGCAATTTCATCGTTATATACATTTTTTAAACAGATAACAATGTGATTTATGTATTACGCTTCATCGTGAAAATAACCATTAAGTGTCTCCGAAAAATTCGTTAATGAGTTTCTCTCTATACAGGCGATATGATTTAATTTAGAAAATTAAACTAACAGCTTTTTATGCGTGATTACCTTACGTTATCGTTAAGAAAACTTTAACACAGTGTGTTAAATAGAAACCTAAAATGTTACATCTTCGAGACCAATTAAAGCGTTCCCTTCGGGATTGATCCTGAACCGTCTCCATTACTCCATGATGTTTTCAAGCGCGGCGCTAATACAACTGTCTACCGATTAAAGCGACTATTTAACATGAGAAAGTAATATGCATATTCAAGAATACAACTTTTAAAACTCGCCTTTAACGGTACATTTTAATCACTGCTAAAATTCGAAGTCCGAAGATTTTAAAGCTTTGTTTTACATGATTACGTTAATGAGTTTTCAAGGAGATCTAACACATTTAGATTTTTTTGCTGCAGGCTTATGGGAACGATATTAATACATATTGTTCTCCATATAGAAGTTCAAGACTTACATGGAGAAACTATGTTTTAGTACGAAGATATATCAAGTCAAGTCCGCGATTCAATTCAGGTCGTATAGTGGAACCTGAATAACCATACTTTGATAATCTGAAAGAATTCTTCGTACTCCTGTGCCAAATGCGATATTCATAGGAATCCATATAATGGTAAATAAAGAACTAATCTTAAGTATTCTGAAGAGATGGCTTTATGATCCTGTACCAGGTACGAGATTCATGTGAATTTATAAAGTGTATATGAAGAACAATGCTTTAGTATTCAGAAGAGACGGCATCATGATCCTTGCCAGGTACGAGATTCATATAAATCTATAAAGTGTACTTGAAGAACCAGGCTTTAGTATTCAAAAAGAACGATTTCATGATCCTTCCAGGTATAACATTCATATGAATCTTTTAAGTGTACATAAGAGATAACTTCATGATCATGTGCCAGATACGAGATTCATGTGAATCCATATAGTAAAACATGCATATGAAGGCTAGGTTTTAGTATTCTAAAGGAGACCATGACCCTGTGCTAGGTACGAGATTATTATGAATCCATTTAGTTTACATGAAGAGGTATGTTTACTATTCTAAAGATTCCTTCATGTGAATCCATAAAGTGTACATCTTGTCAGATATGAGATGCGTATGAATCCATATAATGGTACATGAAGAACTATACTCAAGTGTTATGGAAGATATGACTTCAGGATTCTTGCCAAGTATAAAATGCATATTAATCCATACTGTGGTAAATGAAGAACTGAGCTTTGTATTCTGAGAAGGCGATATCCTGTGCTTGGTACGAGATTCATATGAATCCATTTAGTTTACATGAAGAACAAGGCTTCAGTACTAATCTGATTGAAAGGAAGATTAATCATGATCAATGCTGAACTCACCACGTGTCAAAACACGTCCAATAACAATGTTAAGATTGCACCACTAACTGAGACACATCCAAGTTGGTAGTTTTAGCGCAGTCTTGACCAATTAGCTTTTAATTTGTCCTGTGTTCGATGACGTATGTTGAGTAGATTTTATTGAAGGTAGCCATTACTAAAACTAACAGTTGACATCAAATTATTGACAACACATTGTTAAGATTTGAATACAGGCAGAGAATTCAAGATATTAATGCAATCTAAAAAGTGAAATGAAGTTTATGATGCTGCGTTTTCTACTCGCTTGAACTATGAATCTTCACTAGTTGAACACAATGAGTTCATTCTACTCTGACCTGGAAGATATTTTCAACGGTCTGTGTTTGTTTACTTCTCAGTGTGGATGAAATTAGGTAATCAATCTTCTTTGCTTCACCCAAGCATCAATTTCAATATTTTTTTTTCGTTCACATAATACAATACACTATCGCCACAACTGTTCAGTTAAATAAATAGTAATAATTTGTGTTTATATTTGAATAAATTATGAATTCATCTTTCAAAGGGTTTGTTTACGATGGAAAAATATTTGTATAAGTAATTAGTTGTACTATTGTACTCTTGGGAAAAGATTATTTTTTTCATTGTTTTGATATGCATCTACAAACAAGAGCAAAGTTTTAAAACTTGTTGAATTATATTAAACAAAAATGCGTAAACGTAATTATTATTGAAATCTGTGTATTTAAAGAAATGTAATTCACCATTTAAACAATTCACAAACTGAGGCCTAAAGTAAAGTAATACGGCAAAAGGAGTTCTTAAACCAATTATGCCTTTGGTATTGTTATTCCTTTTGCCACGAACAAAAACAAAAGATCAATTCTTTTTACAAAAGTAAACACCTCAATTTCAGGGCTGACACGAAATGCTGTACAAAAACTATGTAAAGCAAATATTACAATATTGTACACAAAGAGCGGTATAATAGAGTGAATAAAAATCCACAATAGCATTCATGGATGCATGATAAGAGAAGGAAACCGAAAGCGCAAAACGATGAATCAAAACACGAACTCAAGAAACGCTGAAGGCCTTTCATGAGGACTTTCTCAATACGAGATTCGCAGTAAAAGAGGAAGAAAAGTATGTTTCATCTCTTGGTGCTGTAAATCCACTGCGTCAAATGTGAACATCTGAGTTATTTAAGAAATAGATGTTGTTTTCGTCGGGATACGGTATAACCAGCCTGTCTGCAGAAAACCGTATGCGTAAGATTAATCAGTTGCAGTGAATAGATTGATTCCAGAGACCAGGCACGGTCCTCCAAATATTTTCATCAGGCTCGCACTCCTATTCGGCATTTGAAATCTATTCATCACGCTTGTGCCACAAACGTGGCCTTCCAAGAAAGCATATGGGTAGGTGAGGGTAAAAATAAAAGGGATGAATGGTCACTCTGTATATCAGGACCCGAAGACCAGATATGGGCCTCCAAATATTTTCACTCCAGTTTTTTCCAAATATATACCCTTTCTATCTAGAGTGATGGTATATATATATATATATATATGTGAGCCTCCAAATATATACCCTCCCTCTAGATATGGCCTGCCAAATATTTTCATCGCGCCTTTACACTAAATATGGCCCTTCGAATATTTTCATCAGGACCGCACACCAGAGATCGTCTTCCAAATATTTTTATCAGGACCGTACACAAGAGATAGTCTTCCAAATATTTTATCAGGTCCGCAGACCAAATATGGTTCCAAATATTTTTATCTGGCCCCAATCCAGAAAGCCCCTCCAAATATTTTTATCTGACCTATCGGTCAGATACCCTCTGAATAGGTTTGTTTACCAAGACCAGATACAGATACCAGATGTTCCTAAAGGATTCTCGTTCATAAAAATAAATACGAAAAAAGTATCAAATTTGAGCCTGGCGTTATTTCGCTTACAGTTATGTTGAAATTTAGGGCGAGCAAATAAATAAATGTTCTTGTTTGATTTGGATATTACAGACAAAAATTCTGTAAACACATTTTATTTAAGTCCGAAGTATTAGATAAAATTTTCCGACAACCCTAAATTGCAATCAGACAATGCGAGTGAAAGAAATCTGATCTCTTGGATTTTAACTGAGCCCATGGTGGGAAAAAGGGAAGGTAATAAATTATCAAGAATGCACACCAAACAAAATAACAGAAGAAGCCGAAACTGCTAGGACTGTAATTTAAATGCCTGTATAAACGAGCTAAAATAGAAAAAAACACAAATTTACCAACCTCAAAATTCAGATCAGAAAGGGAAAGGGAACTTTGAAACAGTAATTATACTGACTGTCTAGAATTTTTCCAGTTTTATATTCTTTTTTCTGTGTGCTCGACAAACTCTTGTCTACATTCCACTGATATCGGTTTGATAGGAAAATAGTCGTTAAAATATCGGAATACATTTTCCAATATTTTAATTATCATAAGATACGACATTCGCTGAAAAACTCTTTTGTTCGAAAGTAACTAAAAGGAAAACACACACAAAGATACCATGGAACTTTGAAACTGGTAGGAATGTAGTTCAACCCTCCAACTGATTTCGACGAGGTATCTCGTACATCAAGATCTGGCCAATTTAACCAATTTCGCCTATTTTGATACAATATTTGTTTTCTGATGACGATATATTTCTTCATCCAGATATTGTTGTGTAGATGGCGAGATCAAGATTTGGTCAATTTTCTTCTAATGACGAGACACCTCGTCCATCCAGATCTGGTCAGTTTTGCTAATGGCGAGATACCTCGTCGAGACAATCACCATGAGAGTGAAATGCTACTAGCTGGAAAATAATTCGACTTATGCGTATTTCATTTCTCTACTCTTCAAACCTTTATCAGAATTATTCACCTATATCCGTTTTAACGTGATAAAATAGTCGTTAAATATTATATAAAAATTTCTATCACACAAATACGGGATGCAGAAAATCTATTAGTTTTACGAATCCCAAACAAAGTATCATACTGAAGAGAAGCAAATTAGTATTCTGAATGAGAAATAAAAAGAATTCACTAAAACAAAGCTCGAGTTAAAGCTGGAACTACACTCATGTCCGAAATTATGAAATTATCTTTACATAACCAAAAATAATTATATTCCATGAAATACCCAATCATTCTAATCCAATTTTGCAGGGAATGTGTGCAAGACAAGGCAACATTATTATTAGCTTCATCCAATCAAAAGTGATCAAACGGTTTCTGGTATGCAACTTAAAGTGTTACGTCATCCGACGGTGAATAAAGCGCTTTGCGCAAAGTGAATATCTGAATGAATTTCTACAATACAGAGTTTGATTTAAATGTGTAAGGACTCGAATCGTTTTTTTATGGCTCCGATGTATCATTTGGCAGAATATGTGCAGTGGCGCATTATCGGCCGCTTAGAAGCAGGGCAGACAATCATGGAAGCAGCGAGATATGTGAGTATTAAAGACAGACCGTCTTTGCGCTATGGAAACAATTTCAGAGCTCTGGAACTGTTGTAAGGAGGCCTGGACAAGGTCGTAGACGAAAAACAATTGCTTCTCAAGATCGATATATGACATTAACTGCCCATAATAGCAGGAAGTCTACTACTCGGCAGTGAAGTTCAGAGCTTGCAGCCGCCACGAGAACTGTTGTATCACGGCAAACTGTAAACAGAAGGTTTAATGAAAAAGGCCTTTATGCCAGAAAGCCAGGCGTATGTATTTCACTGCCTTCACAACACAAGAGAGATCGGTTTAATTGGTTCAAATAATATTAGAACTGGAGTCAACACCAATGGATCTATGTTCTCTTTACTGATGAGTCGAGATTTAGTTTAACATATGATTCTAAACGTTTTTACATTTGGAGGGAGTCTGGAACGCGAAATCTTCCTTCGAACATTGTGGAATGTGACCGTTTTGGTAGTTCAGGTGTGATGGTATGGGTGTGGAATAATGATCGATAGACGTGCGCCCCTACACGTTTTCAACAGAGGATCTGTGACCGGCCAGAGATATCGGTACGAAGTTTTAGAACATTCGACTTTTCAGAGGTGCTTATGGATTTGATTTTTTTATTTACGATAATGCTCGTCTACATCGAGCAAGACTCGTTGACAGATTCCTTGAAATTGAAGCCATTGAGCGAATACCGCGGTCAGCAAAATCTCCTGATCTGAACCCGATAGAGAACTTATGGGACTATAATGGAAAATAAGTTGCACGGAGACATACTCTTCCTAGAGATATTAATGCCCTGAAGACCGCATTACTGGAGGAGTGGAACTTAATTTCCCACTCTATGGTTAATAACATTATTGCCAGAATGAAATCACGTTGTAATATGTGTGTACAGGTCAGGGGTGATCACATTCCATATTAAATTCATAAGCCATAATTTTTTTTCTGAGTTATTCTTTCTTTCTGAACTCTCCTTGTCACGTATTATTGCCATTTTTACTGTTCCATGCTACAGTTTTATATCATATACATTATTCTTAATTTTTTTTCTTTTGTATTTATGTGTTATGATGATATGTCTCATTCCGCACAAATTCATAATTTTTTTTTTCCTAATGGCGGGCACATTTTGACCGAAGTCATTGGCCACTACAAGGCCGGAAGTGATGGCCACTTGTGAAGGAGCACCAAGTGGGAGGGCCATCATTGCCCCTAACAATTACATCGTAATTTTGAACCATGTTCAGATGACGAAGCAACACCTAAGCTGGTATACGCTTACAAACATCCATGCCCGAACCCGGATTCGAACCGGGGACCTTCCGATCTAGAGGCTAATACCTTAACCACTATACCGGTTGGTCGGCAATTCATAAAATAATAGTTCACAGTTTCTCAGAAATCCGGGATTCTATGCATGTAAAGATAATTTTGGACAAAAATGTAGTTGAAACTCGTACCTCAAATACTCCCCATTTCCAAGTCATAAACTTCATATCTGTCTTCTCAGCTAATCCTCGACATATTCTTCATCAATATCGGTTTACCTAGTACATTCGCTGAAATTCATATCAAATTTTCTCCTGACATTCTCTCCATTACTGTTCAGGAAAACCATCAAGTTTTACGAATTCCCTTGTTTAGTGTTCTGAAAGGGACAAATGACAACGGGGAAAAAATCGAGAACCTAGTTGTGAAACTGCAAGAGCGCATAGTTCCTGTTCTTCTGTTGCCAATATACCGCCGTATGTGTCCCATCGTTAACTTCTCAGCTAAGCCTCACCACTTTTTTCCGTGTTATCTGCTTTAATAAATAGTACAGACTGCTGAAATATCTTGCTTAATATTCTCTTGTGGAAAAAGCTGCAATTACGGTTCAGAAAAACCAACTAGTTTTATGAATATCTTTGTTTTGTGTTCTGAAAGGGAAATGAAAAGAAAACATGAAACATAGGAGAACCTAGCTATGAACATGTCTTTTTCTATCGTTGCCGATAATCTTCTCTTATATTTCATCTTTATCTTTTCGGAAAATCCTCGTCAATATTCATCACCGATACCGGTTTTTATAGCATAATCGCTGAAATTATCCGATCAAATTTTCTCCTGTCATTCACTTCAATTAGTGTTCAGTAAACCAAGCTTTACGAATCCCTTCGTCCCAAATGCGAAACAAAAAGAAAACACAAGGTGCAAGAGAACCGAGTTATGAAACAGTAGAAACATAGTTTTTGTTCCACCGTTGACAATATAGTATCGTAAATATTTTATCGTTAATTTTCTCTGTTAACTCCTTAATATTTCCAATCAACATCGGTTCCTATAGCATAATCGCCGAATTATCCTACCAAATTTTCCCTTGTCATTCACTCAATTACTGTTCAGTAAACCAAGATTTACAAATCCCTTTGTTTAGTGTTGCGAATGGGAAATACTTCGGGTTTGATCCCGGACCGTCGCCCTTTGTGTTGCTCCAGTGAGATAATTAAAATACCTACCTACTTACCGAATCGGAAATAAAAAAGAAAACACAAGAAGTATAAGAACCAAGTTATGAAACAGCAGGTACATAGCTCCTGCTGTATACTTTATAGATATATTTCATCTTTCTTCTCAAGAAACTATTCAAGCCAGCTTTCTCTACCGGTATCGGCTTTTATAGCGTAATCGCCGAAATATCCGATCAAATATTTTCCTGTCATTCACTCAATTACCGTTCAGTAAACCAAGTTTTACGAATCCCTTTGGTTATCCGAATGAGAAATAAAAAGGAAACGTATGGAGTACAAAAACCGAGTTGTAAAACATCAGGAACGTAGTTCATGTTCAACCATTGTCATTTTCATCTTTCTTCTCAACAAACTCTAGTCAACTTTCTCTTCCGATATCGGCTTTTATATCGTAATCGCCGAAACATCCTACAAAATTTTCTCCTACCATTCACTCAATTACAGTTCAGGAAAACCCAAAAGTTTTACGAATAACTTTGTTTAGCGTTCCGATTGGGAAACAAAAAGAAAACGCAAAAAAGTGCGAGACCCAAGTTATGAAACTGCAAGCACCATAGTTCCTGTTCGACCGTTTTATAGCTCTTTCCGGGTGTCAATTTTTTATTTTCAAGGTCATTTCTCATACTTTCGCTGCGCTATCTCCACCTCTCTTCCCCACCTGCCTCGTCCGAAATTCAAGCTGGGTGGGACGTGAAAATGATTTCCCTCTGGTTCATCCCTCCTGTTCATTCCAAAAACATATCATTTTGATTCCAGGGAAGGACAGACGGTGAAGGTGGATAGCATTCTCAACTCGCCACAATGCACTTCACCGGGACTTCTCCGTCAGTTTTCGCTCGAAAAACTTCCTTCAAAGTGTGTTTTTTGAATGAGTCTGTTTCTCGTGTACCTTCTTGAGGTCCTTGTACGGTAGGATTGTTCTTATTAGGGTGTTAAGCCCCCGGGTTAAAAGTCCTCTCCCCACCCCATCGACGTGGTGCAAGGACCTCGCGAGGCCTGACTGGTTTCCTGCGCTACCTGCTGGTTGCCGCAGCGGCACGTTTATAGCTGCAAATGTGCCCGTACGCTACCTCTCGCAAAAATGCGCTCAACTGTGTAATCGTAACGAGCACGAGTCAAACCGCAAATTTAATAGCTGCACGCGCATGCTCATTAAACTGCCGTTGTTTCTCTTCAATGGGCACCTGGACGACTCAGGGATTGTATGTCTGTCTGCCTGGAGTTTTTTGCCGCTTTCCAGTTGGAATGGCTGAGCTCTTTATATTAACGGCAATATTTATGGCCAGATCGCCTCGTGGAGATCAGTTGCTGATTTAGCGATTTGACTAATGGCAAGTGTTTAGTCACGAAGGTGAATTTTCCTGATAATAAATGGATATTCGAGTCAGTGCTTGATTTGAATACTAAAGAAGCTATAACTTTAACTCTTAATGTTTTATATGCAAATGTATCGTAACATATATGTTTTATATAAATAAGTTCGTTGAATAACGAAGTTTCGTTAAATGAATTCGTTTGTAGAAGGATGAATTCGTTAGAATGAAGAAGTCGTTAATTGAGTTTTTATCTGTAATTCGTGCTTTCCAAGTAGTTTCCTGTGGGTTTATCAGAGGGTTTCGGATGATGTTTCGTAAAAGATTCGCCATTGCAGTTTTTCATGAGGGACAAAAACATTAGTTAAAATTCAGTTTGAATTGTTGTTTTTCGTGAATACAAGTGCTTGTGTTTGTCTGCTAAAAAGCTACGGATGTCTGCAAAAAAAAAAGAGCTTTTGTAGCCTATTGAAGCGATAAGTTTTTAGAGCTTCTTAAATTTGAAAATTCTTTTTAACCTTACCTTTCATCTGAAATCCAGTGTTTTCCGAAGTTGACTGAAGTTTCAGCTTTTGGAAAGCTAAATAGTTTCAGATTATGTTTGGTAAAACGTCCGCCATTGCAGTTTTTGATGCGTGGGAAATAATTGTTAAAGTTCAGTATTAATTGGTTTTTTATGTAGTGCTTGTGTTTGACTGCTGAAAAGTAACAATGAAATTGGAAGTCACATAAATAGCTTTTCTATCACTTTGAAGATTTTTTTATGGCTTCTTAGATTTCAAAATGCTTTTAGAATTTTTCTTTTACTTGAAATCCAGTGTTGATTGAAGTTTTAGCTTTTGGTTAATGGGTTTCAAATGTTGTTTGGTAAAAAGTCCGCCATTGCAGTTTTTGATACGTGGGAAACCGATGTTAAAATTCAGTATGAATTGCTTTTTATGAACCAAAGAGTTTCAGATGGATGCTTGGTAAAATGCAGTCCTGCAGTTCTGGCAAAACATCCGACTTGTATGTCCCTGTAAAGCGTCTGTCTTGATCGTCCTAGTAAAATATCCGGTTTATAGAATACTTCGGACTTCGGACAAAAACTGAAGCCTTAAAAAGCATTCGAATTCGATGGATGGTGATCGGTTTAGAGAATACATAAAAAACAGGCATAAAAAAAAAACATAAAAAAAACTAATTGAAGGTATATTTTGCAGAGACAAAATATGGGATTGTTGTCGTGTGGAATCAAATCCTTGGAGAAAATCGGTCTCAACATGGTGAAAGAAGACTATCATTACCCTCTTCCAACGAGAATTACTTAATTGGGGGATGAATTCTTGTGCTAAATCAGTATATGTAATATCCACTATCGAAATCAGTTTTCTATCACTCTTATAAGTCTAATTCTTAACCAATGAGGCTTTGAAAATTGATTATGAAATTCCTACAGCTCTGTCCGCCGTACTCAGTGCGTTTACCACCTGCAACCTGCGAGTTTTCTGTAACTTATCTTGAGTGAATTTCTCTCTTTTGTGTCAGTAAAGTTTTTGGTATGTGTGTGCGTATGTTCATCACTTAACGTTATCTGTCTTGTGTTAGGCGCACCTTGGCCAAGCCATTGGTGGTTGAATTTTATGGTCCTTGCACCATAGAATTCAACCACCTCTGCATTACCACCCATTTCTATAAATATACGTACTAATATTCCAGTTATTTACTCCAAAGTCTGATACTATCCAAAAGGACAATTATCACGTTTCTGCAGTCCTAAATCCCTGCAAAACATCCGGCTCGTCTGTTCCCGCAAAACGTCTGCCTTGACCGTCTGAGTATGACATCCGGCTTACGGTCCTTCGGATTCCTGACAAAAATTATAGCTTTAAGAAGCATTACTCGAAGCTGATGGACGGCAGATCGATTTAGAGAAAACAAAGGAACACACATAAAAAAAAAACAAATTGGAAGCGATGTTCTGTGAAAAAAAGAGGGAAGTCGTCAAGTGCAAAGAATTCAGAAGCCAGACATTAATATAAAAATCATTGGAAAAAAATTATCACAACATCGTACAAGACAATCTTTGCCCTCTTCCAACGTCGATTACTTAATAAAGGGATGAATTGTGGTGCTAATTGTAGGTCGAATTCTATAACTTCCCAGGATGTATTTCTCTCTTCTGTGTTAGTAAAATTTTAATTGCGCATGTATGTCCATTACTTGACTGTGTTTGGCACAGCTTGACCAAATTTGGCCCTTGTGCCATAAAATCCAACCAACCAACCATTATCGAAATGTTTTTTTCGCTCTTGTTCGCAATCAGTTTACTAACCAAGGATACTTTGAAAATTATTTATAAAACTTTCAGTCTTTGGTTAGCATACAAAGTGATCTATCATTCAAATAAGTACCCAGTTTTTTTAATGACAAAATCAGTTTATATCACCCTTGTTCTAAGTATTAACAAATGATACTTTGAAAAAATTATTTATAAAAGTCCTCCTTGGTTTACATCCAAAGTGGTCTGTCATAGAAATGAGACCATCCAATCATTTGTTACACATTCAAAATCACATTTTATTTCACTCTTGTTCTGATTATTAAGTAATTATTTATGAAATTCAATGCATCAATGTTCAATAGATTTCTTCTCTTCTTCTCAATCCGATTTTAACGAATGATAGTTTTGAAATAAAAAATCAACATTCACACTCTGGTTCCCCTGCTAGAGGGATCTATCAAACAAATAATCACCCAGTCAAGTATCAAAATTTATAAAGCTCTCGAAAAGCGTACATTTAATGCCTCAAAATCAGTTTATTTTTCTCCTATATCCTGAATCTGATTTAGCTATGATACGTTTCATATCATTCACACTGTTTCGATTGCCATCCAGAGGGATCTATCAAACAAATGACTACTCAGTCATGATCCAGGTCATGAGAATAGATCACTCACACATTAAGTGCTCGGTCGTGTACGAATTAATTGAGAAACTGACTCTCGTACCCCATCAGGCTGGCGAGAAGATTATTCCTTGAACAATTATTCGAAAACAGAATACTAATCTATCCATTATTCTATACATGCTTATGAAAAATGTTTCTTTCCCTATTGACACACGAATGTTGTGTTTCGACTAGTAATTTCGCTCTTGGCCTTGGCAATCACTTTTTCTTCTGAAGATTTCGCTTGAAAGAATATTACACTTCACACGCGTGCGTGTTTGATAGATGTGATTTGCGGATGACCGTTTGCCGTCTACCTCGAGAACTGCTCCCGACACCAAGTTGGGTGGTGGGGGCCATTACTGAAAGAGGGCTCGTTCATTTAGGATAGGGGTAGTTCGCAAGAATTATTTAGTTTTTGTTTTTTGGTTTTCCGCGAATCTTGGGGGTGGAGAGGTGGTTTTCAAGAAAAAATGTATAGATCGTCTCAGCGACTAGTTAAAATCTCAGCTAATGTAGTTCCCATTTGTCATCTAGTGCGCCAATGGGGCAAACTTGAATACATTTCTTCGAGCAACACTGTGGAGAATAGAATGAGGGTCGTTTCCAAGGCAACAGACAGGAGTTGACTTTGGGTCTGGAGCGGTTCTCATGGCAGACAGACATTGCATTTCCTATTGGAAGAGGCCAAACCCAAAAGAATGATATGAATGGTTGTAATTAGTCAGAAGTGGGGGGGATGCACTCATACTTCATCCGTCAAAGACGTTTATAGATGTACCAGGACTCCCATTGAATGACTAGCTAAACAAATCTCATACTATTACGAAGTTCCTGTTAACAAGCAGGATATATGCTTTCATGGGGTTTTTTGCGCACAATGATCAGTCCATATGCCCGAAACACTTGGAAACGCAGCTCGTGAAACCAAGCTACTCGTTTATAATCATTAAGTGTCCAGTGGCGGTTTCCCCGTGTCCAGGCGACGTGTATAGCTTTGTGTAGATTATTCATCAAGGGTACTCTGCACACGGATTCTTCCATCTGCCCGAAACAGGTGGAAACGAGACTCGTCAGACCAAGCTACTAGTTTCCATTGGTGGTGTTCCTGAGCTCAGAGGAGGCGATAGCTGTCTATAGAGCATTCATCAAGGGGAGTTGATCATCAATTTGAGTTGGGCGTCGGCCCATATCTTTGAAGAAAACGTTGCCGCTGATATTTGTTGAGGTCACGCTTGCGCAGAGACCTTTTACGGCCACATTGTTATCGTAAGCTACAGGTTTGACAGAATTTGTGTAGTCACAGTACATCCTTGAAATAGTAGTACGTGAAAATCCAACTACTCGACCTCCGAAATTCTTGACCCATCTCACAAGTTCCAACTATTGAACCTTGTTGGAAATCGCTTAAAATGTGATAGTTTGTTATTCTCACGGCGGAAATAGATCTAGATGCTTCCACAGATGTCTATTGCGTTATGTACGCGAGGGTAGACACAACCAAAGATGTGCATAGAAGGCGTTGCTATGTATTTTGCATAGGCTCTCTGTGCCAGTTTTTCTGACACTTCAAAAGCAAAAAAGTGTTGATGCTTTGGAAAGAAAATTTTAATTTATGAAAAGCAGTTATATGCATTCCGTGTTACAACAAGCTGCAAAAAATTTCAATAGTAAAATACCTTTAAAATCTTAAATAGATTAAACGTGTACTAATGTTCACGAGAATACAAATAACATTAACTAAGGAATGAAACTAAACCTCGTTGTCATTGATGAACAAACATCGACAGTCTATCATTTCACGAAAGATAATATTTTGGCAATCACCGCTTGATTACTTTGAGGATGTTTGTAAATGTAATGCACAATTGTATTGATAAAATTGTTTTCTCTAATGTTTTCGAATGAAAATATATTGCGTTTGCCAAATATATTTTGTTTTAACTTAAGGAAATTCAGGGAGAGATATACACAAAAGTTTCGAGTAAATTAAACCTATATTTATTTCCACGGAAATACATCACCAAGGAAAGAATGAACCCAAGCCTCGTTGTCTTTGATTGGTACCTGAATGTATCAATATATTTGTTTTCTCTAATGCTTTCGAATAAAAATAAATAACGTTTACCAGACATATTTTGTTTTAACTTGAGGAAATTCAAAAAGATATACACAAAAGTTTCGAGTAAATTAAACCTCTATACATTTCCACGGAAATACATCACCAAGGAAAGAATGAAACCAAAAGTTCATCGTACTCTGCCTTGATGAACCAGCGCTGCCAGTAAATCGTTTCAGAAAAACGTAATAATGTTTTGGAAATTGCTACATAAATACTAAGAGGCTGTTGGCATCCACAAGCTCGTTCTTATAAAAACCATGAGACATTCAAAAACAACTCTTTTGCATTTCAAGGTAGGCTATGCAATAAATAATCGAGAATTGTTTATTCAATAAACATCTCATTACGTATTTTGTTGCAGAAATTCGCTATAGTCGATTTTCGTTTCAACGAGCTCCTTGAAATCAAGAAAAAGGTTGTCATAATAGAAAACACAGTAAAGCTTTATAAATATTTTTGATGATTCAAAAACGTTGAATGCAATAATATTGTTGTTAGCTTAAAGCATACAGCAAAACTGAATGTCTTATCATTTGTTAATTGATCGATATCCAGGCCGGTCTTAATAGCAGCCACAATACATTCAAAATCAGCTCTTTTGCATTTAAAAAGTGGTAAACAATAATTATTAACCACTAATTATAATTTAACAATAATTAA
The DNA here is from genome assembly GCA_947359465.1 of Metellina segmentata. NCBI lineage: Eukaryota > Metazoa > Arthropoda > Arachnida > Araneae > Tetragnathidae > Metellina > Metellina segmentata. Next base: position 133,246,126 of record OX375872.1, read on the forward strand.
ATAATTAACCAATAATTATAATTTAACAATAATTAAATAATTAACCAATAATTATTTATTCGCCATGATCTCATCAGACATCTTACTTATAAAACACGCTGCAACTGATTTTCGTTTCCACGAATCTCTTGGTTCACAGAAAAAATTCGCTAAAGATAATAAATGAAAATATAGCAAACCAAATGGGAATTCGTAGCCTATTGGATAATAGCCATAACGGCTTTGCCCGTGTGGTGTTGGTTTGCTTCGCAAACCAAATGGGAATTCGTAGCCTATTAGATAACAGCCATCGCGGCGTTGTCCTTGTCATTGTCAAATGCGGCAAATTCGAATTGCAAAGAGATCCAATCGGCTTGACGTCACAATCGCTTGCGAAAATATTAATATTTAATTGAAAAATGATTTATTAAAAGAAAATCAAACGTATAAGGTATCTATCTGGTATAAAATTTTCCTCAGATTTCAAATCCGTTGAAATTTTCAATCTAGCTTTAACGATTTCGATTTTACAAAAAAGAACTAACAATGTAAGTCAAAATTTTTTAATTTGTTTTGCTTTCCTTGGCTGGATGTTTTTGAGCGCAGGAAATGGAATCTGTGATTTTTCGAACACGATCAAGGTCAAATTTGTATGGGAAAAAATATAAAAGTTACAATTTAAAAATTATTTATTTAATCATATATTTAGGTATCGATCTAATGTGAAATTTTTACCCTATCTTTAACGATCTAGGAGATGATAGAATAAAGAACCCTAATAACTACAGTTAAAACTTTTTATTGGTTTTGTTCTTTGTCTGAAAGCGTTCAAACGGAAACACGGAAAAAATAATTTTAGAATCTGCCATCTTTTTATGGCGTTGCCATTCTAAGGAAAACAATAATAATTAAATTCCATCAAATTCATTTTAAAATGTTCTAGATTGAATTATAAATTTCGTCGCGACCCAAAAATTGCAGGAAACAGACACTTTCTTTTATAATGGTAGAGACTATATAAAAACACAAAAGTTTTATAAACAGTTTTTTTGGAGAAACCAATGGGATATCGAGAAACTTAAATTCAGCAAGCAAAAACGTTTGAAAGCAAAGTCCAAAACTTAACTTTAAATAACCTTACAAGTCAACTAGATTCGCCGTTGTACGATTCAACAAGATTTGCAGCTTCTTCTTTGTGCTGACTACTAGTTAGCATCTCAATAGGCATTTGAAAGCACACACAACACATGATGAAGCAAAGTTGTTTGTCTTGTCATTTCTTTTTGAATGAACGGATTTTGTCTGAATTATTTTTGAACCCATCCATCGCTCATTAGCTAGCATACCCTCGCAATTTGGCCTTGACAATGACCGAAATCGATGACTGCGTGTTTTGAGTGACAGAAAGCTGCCTCAGTTTTTTCGTGAGTATTTATTTTGAAAGGTAATTTCCCCCTTCGATCGGGTTCGTAAAAATCGAATGTTCTAACCAGTTGGGTAGCTGGAGCGGACACTCTGGGGGCTCAGTGTTGGTTTCTTATTTTATGTTTTTAGAAATTAAATTTTTTAATCTTAGAAAACTTGTGAAATATTCCTTAAATGAAATAGCAGTTATTGAATTTAATCATTCTGGATGAACTATAAAAGTATAAAGGATTCTAAATAAATTTCAAGAAACCAGATTCTAATATTTGTTTTCTTTTTTTACATTTGGTGAACACATCTATTCTCTGAATTATATTTATTGTAATTGTAAACATTCGACGAAGACAACCATTCTTTGAATATTTATTGTCATTGTAAACACTCGTCGAACACACAACCATTCTTTGAATATTTATAGTCATTGATTTATAGTCACTCGTCGAACACACAACCATTCTTTGATTATTTATTGTCATTGTAAACACTCGTCGAACACACAACCACTCTTTGAATAGTTATATCTTTGTAAACATTCGGCTGACGCAACAATTTCTTGGCCTTTTAGGATGTAAGGGCCATATTTGACCTTGCTGCGTCCAATATAAGACAGATAGCGTCAAGAAATTAATATACACAAAGAAGGTTTTACTGACACTAGAGAGAGAAACACACCTAAGTGTAAGTTAATGCAATCAAACCAATATCTCTGTTTGGAAAATGGAAATGAACATTAACTCTAGCTTTGTGATATCTGGACGGTACTTGGTAGAAGTTCGTTTCAACGGTTTCACCAAAGTCGTGTAAGCTCGTAAAAAGTGACTTGTTACAGAGTGTCGACTGTACTCTCATCTATAGTGTAAGCTTACAGATTTAATGTTTGGATTTTTACTTCGGCCCCTTATATTAATGCTAGTATGTTCATTTGTAGAGCCGGTTTATTTTATCAGAATCACGTTTTATTACGACGAAAGTAGAAAGCAATCAAGTGTGGTTATAAAAGTAAATGAGAATGCAGCCAGTGAAATTTTTCTTGTAATTTGGTCTCGTATAAAAATAACATCTAAACGTACCTTCCCTGATAAATGTTTCTTTAATTAATGGATTTAGCTGCTGAAACTAGATTTTCTAGTCTTAAGTTTTATGTTGCTCGTACACGTTTGAGTCTTTGAATGCGTTTTTGTTTTGTTCAACAGGGAGCTCCTTCATTTACTCGCCAACTTTACAAGGAAATTCTGCGTGGTTCGTTGTGAGAAATATGATCACTTCACTTGCGTGTTTACTTGTCGCTTGCATTGCTTGCTCGCTTCACTTTCATGTAAACCTGTCGCTTGCATAGCTCACTCGATTCACTGGCATGTTTACTTGTTGCTTGCAAAACTCGCTTGCTTCACTTGCATAGCTCGGTCGTTTCACTTGCATGTTTACTTGTCGCTTGCATAGCTCACTTGCTTCACTTGCATGTTTAATCGGCACTTACATAGCTCGCTTTCTTCAAGTGCATGTTTACTTGTCGCTTACATAGCTCGCTTGCTTCACTCGCATAGTGATCTGAACAATAAAAAGACAAATAAACAATGAAATTTGAAACTTTACTTTTAGCTCTAAGAACTATTGAGCAAGAGCGCTGTCAAAGATGAGTGAATGACAAAAGAGGAAAGAAAAAAAACAAGAAACCTTATCATTTTACTCTTTTTACAAATGCTAGTGCCAATTTGCGTTATAAGTACTTGTAATTTATGCAAATTACTTATATTACCATTGCTGCTTGTTTCCCTTCTTTTTTTCTTGTCGTTCACACTCATCTTCTTCAACAGTGCTCCTACTCACACATCTATGTATCGTATCAATTCCTCAACAGCTACAGAAAGTAAAAAGTGTTTTTCCAGCGACAAAATTCAGGGAACTACATTGCATCGCAAACTCTTTATTTTTGGAGTAGCAATTAGATCGGATTGTATCTCGAACGAGACGAATTGTGATTTTAATGTCCTGAGGGGTTCCCACGCATACGTGCATGACTTGTCCTGCAGTCTTACCTGCATGAGTTGTAACCAATTTTGACCTTCTTGACCAATAGAATCTTTTCAAAGGATTCTATTCCAAGGAAAGTACCGGTTGAATTATTACAAAGAATCCTAATCCAAGGAAGGAACCAAATTCCAAAGGAATCGGTTCCAAGGAAAGGAGCAATACAATCATTCTAAATGATTCTATTCTACAGAATGATCCAATCGAGAGAGAGAGAGAGGATCGTTCCAAAGAATTATAATCCTTGGAAAGGAACAATAGAATCGTACCAAAGGAAAATGCCAATGGAATCTTTCTAAAAGATGGAGAGATCCACGGATTTTTTAGAAAGATGTGGTTATTTAGTCATTAAATGTGTTGTTGGGTAAAAGCAACAATAGAATCGTCCCAAAGAGAAAATCTATTATAAGGAAACCACCAATAGAATCTTTCTAAATGTTCTGGTATTCCACGGAGTCTTTAGAAAGATGTGGTTTATTTACTCGTTAAGTGGGTTATGGACATTACTCGGATACCTCGCGACACCCTCAGAGTTAAAATTTATTTATTTGATGCAAGCAGCTGTAGAGTGTGCTACTGGAGACTAGTTTTAGGGTGGTTACCTCGAGAGAACATTTAGAAAAAATAGGGGTGACGCTTGAATCTGATATATTTTCTCTTAATTTCAACTAATTTCTCATTTTCTTCAAACATAGTGATGCTTACACATCGAAGAAAACCTTCCTATTTACCTTTTCAGACACATTCAAAATAAAATTTAAAATTTGGGGATAAAAATTTAACTAGCAAAAATATAACTCGAAACTTTTGTTCAAGAGTACATTAATGACCATGTACTCATGAACTCATTATATCATGTACCTTTGGACATTCTACCATTTCAATTTTTAGAGGGTAATAAAAAAATAACGCCATAAAAAGATATACGTAAACATTTATTTGAAATAATTTATAATTATATTTAAATAGGGATAAAAGGAATAATCAAGCTCTATAACGAAATGATGCTTTTAGATGTATCAGTTTGTACTGCATTTCCTGTTGCAAAAATTACCCTCAAAAGTTAACTGTGCTATTTTTCTCTTTGATGTGCCATAGATAAACGTTTTTGAAAGCCGGTTTTCACGAAACTCGACTCAAAGTTTCAAAGGTTATCCTCCAGAGATTAGGAATGATTTTGAAATTTGGCCGTTTTTACCCATCCTGTTAAATGAATAAAGGCCCCAGAAATTTCCGAGCGATTTTTCTCATAGTCCCCCTAGGTCCGATTCTACATCCCCCTCCCCGCCCGAAAAACCACCAATATTTTTTCCTTGTTTAAAAAGTCACAAATTCCTCTTTCTGGAAATGAAGCCAATTTCAACAAAGTTTTCTCATTCGGGCGTTTTACCCCATCTCCTAACTACAATTCAATCTGGTTTTTGATGAAACTTGGATAAAATGCATAAATTTACTCCCAGGCTGTGATTTTAGGTATCAGGAAAGGTATATGTATCCGGAGGTATAGATATCCGGAAGGATGTTAACATTGGACCCAAATTTTAAAAAGTTGCAAATCGTCTCCATTCCGATGAAACTTAGCAAAATCGGCTCCTGACCACAATTTTGATGAAACTTGACTAAAATGCATAAAATCAACCCACAGGGCCTATATCCTGAAGTAATTTAAAATTGGAGCTCGAGCTATATTCGCCACATCAAACGCTTCCTCGCAGCAATAAACACATTTTTGGACTGTCCAATAAACACCTTTAAGAACTCAATTTAAATTAAACTAGTTCATATTGCACGTTTATGAAGCTCACCCGATTTTTCTTTGTAAACTTCGCTTGCTTCACGGTACGTTTATTAGAAGCAGTTACAGCTCATAGAGAAGCAGCAATCGGGTTTCTTTTTTACCCGCTTTACTCCTCGAAGGTTTTTTCCCAGAAACTAGTGAATGCACAAAAAAGTTTTCGACCTGATTGAAGAATTGTATGCAAATGATAGCCTTTTTCCATGATAGCCTTTATCAGTTATGACAATCTTTGAACAGCGTTTAAAGGTACAAAAGATGGGGACTTGTGTTTTTAGGTACAAGAAGTATGAATAGTTAAATCAACGTATGTGAAGTACGTATAAAATATATACTTTTATCAACGTATGTATAAAAGTAATTATTCATAAATACTACAATAAATTGTTTTATCTGGCAGTGCAATAAAATTTTAAGAAAACAGTATTAAAAAATTACGAAAAATAAATAATGTTTCCGAGAAAACGCTCTCTCTCTCTCTCTGGATTTGTAACTGTAAATAATTCTGCAGGTATTGGGTTAATGCAAAACTTCGTGCCGTATTTGGCGCTAGATGGCATTGCATCGTAAAACCGAAATGCGATCTACTTCACACGTATAAAGTTTTGATGTTTGAAAGAAGGAATTTCAGCGAGTACTTGGGGAAAGAATTGTGTGAAGCATTAAAAAGGACAGAAAATATGGAGCATTTTCGACAGATTATACTTTTTTACTTCCGCAAAAGCAAGAATGCATCAAAGGAAGATATGTGTTGTGTTGGGCCGGTAGCCATTGACGATCCCACATTCTGTGAGTGGTTTCAGAAAGTTTCGTCACCTGAATCAGTTCTTTAGCCAGAAACTTCTGAGCTTCTATGAGCGCGGGATTATGCTGCTACCGGAGAGATGGAGAAAGGTCATCGAAAAGAACGGCAGATACTACATTGATTGAATGTAATTTTTAGTAAATAAAATAATTTTTCTTCAATTTTTTGTCACAAAAGCGGGACGAACTTTTGCATTAACCCAATATTATAAACTCTTCTGAACAACTTTTATGTAACAACAATGCTCTCCACTGCTGATTTCAAGAAATAGTTCTGGATAATGTCAACAGAGGGCATCAAATGCTACCAAACTTTAATGTGTCCAAAGGAACATTGCGAAGATATAACATTGTCGAAGATACAACGGTCCCCTATTGAAGGCAAAAGGTATCCAGACTCAATGTTAATAAGTGGTGTGATTTAATTTTAGTTGATGGGACGACGTATAAATTACTTCTCGTTTAATCCTTACAATTGACTGCCCGATGAGATTTCTCGTCAGTAAAAATCTGACAAATTTTGATAATGGTGAATTTTTCGTCACCAGGATATTGCCGAAATTTTAATGATGACAATATCAAGATATGGTCAGTTTTTCTTTTAAAGACGTAATATTTTGCCCATAAAATCTGGCCAGATTTGCTAATGGCTCGCTCGTCGAGAGGTTACTATAAAAAAAGAATTTGAAGACATTTGGTCCATGTCTTCAGAAGGTTGTGAAAAATTTCTAATCATCTGTTATAGTCTGTGTGTCTCACAACAATGATACGTGTAAAATATTTTTATGCATAGATTATATAACTCCTGTAGATAAATAATGGGGCACTTAAAAATTAAGTAAAATATAATGTACGTCTGAGCAAAGAACAATGTCAAAAAAATCTTTGTACACAACTTTTAAAGAACAGGAGAATCGTGTGCGTTTTTTAAGTGTGTGGGAAAGGTTTAAACCTTCAAGAGCATTTCGATAAGATATCTCGTCGTAGATATGATCAGTTTTGCTAAGGACGAGATCTTGATGGGCATAAGAATCAACTAGTACAGAACTTTAATGCACACATCAAGTCGCGTGGTTGTCCATGTGGTCACCCACCCAACTACTGACCTCGACAGCTTTGCCGATTGATTTTAGATCGGGACACTATCCCCTGAAGTCCCCTTCCCCTTCCACTTGCTTTATGAGTATTAAGAATTAATATAAATGGGATGATGTGAATGAAACTTTTCAGTTCAAGAGTTTAAAATTACAAAACAGAAGTTACTTTTTAAGTAGCAATACAATTCTAAGTCCTATTGTGTTCTTGCCCTAATTATTGGTGATCAGAAATGGAAGTTGTCTAGGAGGAAATTAATTTAAGGTTATAGACTTTCAGAGCCCAAGCGAAACATACCACAAGGATGTTTCGGTCTATATGGGAAGATGCTGAACTGTTGAAAAGCTGACTGCAGAAGAACACGAGGTATCTTCTGCGAGAGCTTGGAAGTTGGGCCATTTGTTGGTAATGACGTGCTTTGTTTGGAACCTGAGGTATTTTGTTAAAGAAGTTGGCCATAGGCTGTTATAAAAAGTCTGCTATTTGTTTAATATAGAAAACAGAATGGATGACTTAAATTCGTCTAGATCTAGTGAGTTTTGATAATAACGAAGTACTTCGTCGAGACAAAACTGCCTTATTACTTCAAGGGGGATGAATACCAAATAGGTGGAAAATGTGCAAAGCCATAGGTGCAAGAAAATTCATGATAACTATACAAAATATACAATAATACCTTAAATGCCAAACACTGAAATTTCTTTCTAGGTGGTGAAAACTGTTTTAACGATATTCATCCTCAAATGCACTTTTTCTACCATGTTAAAAAATGACTCAAAATGCAACTAAGTATGAAAAATAATGACTCAAAATGCAACTAAGTATATAAAATAATGACTCAAAATGCAACTAAGTATATAAAATAATGACTCAAAATGCAAATATCTATGCAAAATCTACAAATATGCCTTATAATGACCAAAAACTGAAATTTTCTTCATAGAAGTGAAAATTCTCGTTTTAAAGAAATTCATTCCGTAATGCCCGTTTTCTACCATCCAAAATGACGGCTCAGAAAGCTAATAAGTACGCAAAATAGTGACTCAAAAGACTAATGAGTATGCAAAATTATGACTCCAAAATACCTTAAAATGACCAAAAACTGAAAAAATTCTAACCACACGAAATAAAATATCTTTACCAGCTCTAATAAAATATCTTAAAATAGCTTAATTTTTTACGGAACACTTTCCCAATTCACTTCTACTGCCAAAACAACAAATTCTCAGCCCAAGCCCAACATATATTCCAACTCTCAGCAACGCGTCAACTTGCATGAAACCGAGCATGAAGCCTTCTCTTAGAGCTAATGCACTTGAAATGTCCGTGATGTGGGAAAAAAGAAAAAACTCCACTTTCAACAGAACGGATTACAGTTCAAGGGGAAAAGCATTCAATTGAAGATTCCCTCCACTCCTAACCATTTGTGAAAATAGTGAGTAATGCATGCGAGTCTTCAGTGTAGGAGACGCCTCTACTGCAGAAGGTGCTGCGAAGTTCAAAAGAACTAAACGTTTAATCATAACAATTGCATCAGCATAACGTTAGGGAGATTATTTTAGAGCCCTTCTAAAACTCGGTTTAGAAAACGGATCTTCATTGTCGCCGGGATGGTAGATTTTCACCACATGATTGAGCAGATACGCACCGATTACCACACGCCTGGAGCACTTCGGGGATGCTGCTTGAGAATTCTAGCGGTAGAAGCATTAATTCCGGTAACCAACATCAATTTTGCAGGAATTTTGGTTTGAGATAAGACACACGATCAGAAAAGATTATGCCCACTAGGACATTTTCATCCGCCATTGCATCCGAGTGTTGGTAAAAACATCGTTGTCAAACTAGGGTCAACAACATTGACACCTCGCACTCGGAACCATTGGCACGGCGTCAGAAATTAGCCCTGCCGATGGTTCCGAAAATGGATTATATTTTTCCGGTTCTGCACGAAATGGTGGGTTTCGAAAGTGAAAGGCTGGAGGCGCAGTGTGCAAAACAATCTGTTTGGGGAGTTTGTGATTGTGAGATTGGGCTCCGATTGGTGGAGCCGATAAATTAAGTCGATTACTGCTATCTCAATAGAAACTTACATTTTACTTGTTTGTTTTTGTACCTGGAGAAGTCTGGGAAAATTCTTCTAGCGAAACAAAAAAGTGAGGTGATTAATCTAATGCACCTTGTAAAAAAAGATTGAGAGTGAATGAAGATGGGGTTATCCTAAATGAGCTTAGAATTTGACTGTTTCACGATATTCTTAAAACACTGTTAAAGGAAAGTTAACATGGACATTTCACTTATACAGCATAAAAATTAGCTGTATATGATTCAGAAACTGGATTATGATTTTTTTTAAGTTCTAGACGAAATAGATTTTCTGAAAGTTGAAAGCTTCAGACGCTATGTATAAAACAGTCTGATTGTGAGATTGTACTCCGATTTGGTGGAACTGAAAAATCAAGTCAATCACTACTCTCTCACAAGAAACTACTAGATTTTACTGGTTTATTATTTGTACTTGAAGATCACGGATGCTTTTTCTTTCGAAGCTAAACTTGAAAGTTAAACTTAACTAATAACAGGTTAATCTAACGCGATGCCATGTAAAAATAATTAACCCACTGAGAGTCGTGGTATTTCCGAGCATTGTTAGTGTTGCTGTAACCCCACGCTTGATGACTGAATAACCACATCGTTCTGAATAATTCTTGGACTTTTCAAGCTTCAGAGATTCTATTGAACCTTTAATTAGAATATAATTATTCTTTTGAACGATTCTATTGGTCCTTCCTTGGAATAAAATCCTTTGGAACGATTATATTAGCACATTTTATAGAATAGAAAATTATTTGGGAACAATTTTCTATCAACCAATTATGTACAACAGATTCCTTTAGAATGATTCCGTTGGCTTATTTGGTAGAATCGAATAATTTGGAATGATATTGTTGGGCCTACTCTGTAGAACAGAATCCTTTGGAAAGATTCTATTGGCCCATTTGGAAAAACAAAATCATTTGGAATGATTCTGTAGAACCGGATCCTTTGGAAAGATTCTATTGTTCCGTTCCTTAGAATAGAATTATTTGGAAGGATTGTACTGCTCCTTTCCTTAGAATTGAATTGTTTGAAAAGTTTCTATTGCTCTTTTCCTTAGACTAGAAGCCTTGGAATGATTTTTTTTCTCAAATCCTTATAATGGAATCTTTCGGTAAGATTCTGTTGCTCCTTTCATTAGAAAAGAATCCTTTGCGATACACTATACGCTCTTTTACTTAGAATAGAATCCTTTGGAAAATTATTGACCAGAAAGACCAAAATTGGTTAGAAGTCATGCAGGGAAAGACTGCTGGTAGCAAGGTGAAATTATGCGTGTGAACCCCTCAGAGGATTAAGAGTGTATGTCAATGAGTTTATCAAAGATGTGTGTGCTGTTGAAATGTTACGAGTGAATAGTAATGGATTAAAACATTGACTGTCCATCTTATTACCACATATCTATTAAGCCCGTAAGAAGATTATTTTGAACTATCGGTCTTATTCCTTTGCAATGCATCGCTAACTGTTTAAATTCACTGTCACCGGTAATATACCTAGATTAAGGGATTGGATATGACATGTGATGGCTTCGATAAGATTGAATAGAAGTTGATAAACTGGATGTTAATACTAGATCTCAGTTGCTATCTTGAGGTAATATATTCAATCATCAGATTTACATGAGCAACAGTGGTTATCAGCAGTTTTTACTGCCTGGTTAATGTGGATTTTTATCGCTGTTAAATTCTGAGAGTCTCGAGATTTCCCAGTAGTGTAGTGTAATTTAAACTCCATAACACACGTAATCATTAAATAACTAAATCTTTCTAAAGAATTCATAGATTCTTTCAACCTTTAGAGAAATATTCTATTGGCCATTTCATTATAATATAATCTCTTTTTTATTACAATATTTTCAAAGGGTTTAGTTAAGCTAGTGAGACTTGTAACTGTTTTCTGTCCGTTAGCATATTTTTGGATGAACTGAAGAGATGACCAAGCGAAGGCAGTCAGAAAGTTGCTGACGTTTAATCTGCTTCGTTTCAATTCTTTTGATGGCTTATCTTTGCTTCTAAAACTGCCCTATAGTGTCCAACCTGCTGTGCAAAATCCTGTTCCAAACTGTTACCAGGTCTGTGCAAGAGGCAATTTGTTTTTCCTACTTGTATCTTCACTACCCCTTGGATTAATAGGGCAGTTTTGCCTCGTCAAGATATTCCGTTCTTAAATTGACCAGATTCTGTAAGAGATATTTCCTCTAACCTCTAGGAGTTGTTCAGACTTTAAAAAAAATGCAGTTTCGCATATATGTGTAGCGGAAAACAAAAATAAAGTTTCATTGTTATTTCATGTAAATGTGAATATTTATTTTTCATGCTGGCAAAACCAAAATGACTTATTCCAGGAGAACCTCTCTCGGCCAGGTATAATAAATGCCAGACCCGATACTGGGCCTTGGCCAGCGGTTGAGAAACACTGCTTTAAACTGGTGAGAAACACTAGGTCATTGTATGCAGTGGAAGCTTCGCCCCTTCATTTTCCGAAAACTATGTTTCTTGACTTAGCGTATTTCACTGGTGAGCCGGCGGAATCTTCTCAATGTAGGCAAATAAATCTAGGTACATCAAATGGATCACTCTTCGTTGAAAGGTCAAAAGTTTGTTACTATTTAAACCGATATTTACCAGTTTAAAAGAAGAAACGGACAAAAATACTCGATCCTCTACAAGCCGCGGAACAAGCTGCCGTTCGGTCTCATCGAAATTGAAATGGATTCAACTGTCAATTTCATTGAGATATATGTTTAGTCTTCCGATTGTAGGTGGAGAAATATTAACAACTAGAAGTGTAAAGGACAAAAATCTATCTCTACAAACTGAAGAATATGCTTACAATCCCATCAAAATCGATCGAAAGATTCAGATGTCAATTTTATCAAGTTTTCAAATGTTTTAGCTACTATTCATTTTTTTCAAATGTTTTAGCTATTATTCATTTTTTTTTTCAAATATTTTAGCTACATTCCACTAGTTTTGGGACAGTAGGTGGAGAATTTACAACTACTTGTACATCTATCTTAATGTAAACAATAAATCATCACGTGGATGTTGTGATTATAAATAGAATTTTTCTGTTTCGAAAGAAGGAAAGGGACCAAAATCTAGCTCCTCTGCAAACTGAAGAACTTGTTCACAGCCTCATCGAAATTGATAGAGCTGTCAATTTCATCAAGTTTTCCAAAGTCTTAGTTGAGATCTATTTTAGTCTTACCACTGTAGGTCGAATAGAATTCGCATCTCTATCTTACTCTATCTTTACGTTAAGTAAACAAGTATATCTAGATGCATCAATGGACTACTCTTCATTGTGAAAGATAAAAATATAGTATTTTATCAACAAAAACGACTGAATTTACCCGCTTAAGAGGAGAAGACAAAAAACTCACTTCTTATTATTCCACGTCTTTACGATTGTCTTGCACATGGGTGAGTGGGTAGGAATTACCAAATTACTCAAGCCTGAAATGTCAGGGGGAGGAATACACTTGAAACTGTAGGTTCCGCATGAAGCGAATGATATATTACTTCCAGCTATTACACCCAACTCAACTTACCCTCTTGCATACTGCTACAAACATACGAGAAGACTCGAATACGAAAGTGTTGTTGTGGCCACATCATCAAGGAAGACAAATCCCGAGAGACTAACACCTTGTTCCCTTAACATGTTAGACAATAATAAAAATATTGGTTACATATATTACATTTATACATATAATAGTATATAATAGGATGCCTCGACCTCACACATTAGGTTCGACGACGGCAATATCAGGAGACAGGGATGGTAAGGTTTAGGTGATCGAACACCTTGTTCCTCACTAATATGAGGGTCAATCGTGAATATGTTGGTTACATGTATTACAGCTTAACAAATATGGATTGTCAAATATACATACCTCGGCCTCACACGTTAGGTTCGAAAACCATTATATCAGGAGACAGGGACACGAAATCCTACGGGGCCGAACGCCTTGTTCGCTCTAAAATGAGGATCAATCATAAATATTTTAGGGGATGTACATTAGAAGTATGCCATTAATATGGGTTGCCAAATAAGCATGCTGATTACCCAACCCATATTGGAAATTTTGGAAACATAAATTGGGAAACATAAATGGAATATAGGTTGCCAGATAGGAAGGATGTGTCAACTTCACACTGATATGTTGGACGACTGTTATATCAGGAGACAGGGATGGCAAATCCTAGGGGACCGAAGCTCTTGATAACCCAACCCATATTATCAGAATATTGGAAATATGAATGCAATAGGGGTTACCAAATAGGAAGGATACCTAGACCTCACATTTTAGGTTGGATGACTGTTTTTTTTTTTTTTTTTTTGTGCAAAGGGCCATATTTGGCCATTTTGTTGAAACACTGTAAAATGGAAGCAAAGACACTTTTTAGTTCCTCAATCCTAGCTCCTTATCAATATTTTTATGATTGTGCCTTTTAATGAGGGGATACAGATGTACTATTAATATTGATTATGAGCTTTATAAACAATATAAATTGTTCCGGAAACTATGTATGAAGCAGCTTGGGTGTTACTTTGAGAACCCTAATAACTTTCCCAAGTTGGAGTCACTGAACAGCATCAAGAGCGATTATTACGGAAATTATCGAAGACTCCACGATGAACCGAAGATAATATGTCTGGTAGCCAGCTTTCTTGACAAGTCAATTGAACGCTTTTTGAACGCCAATTGAATTTACTAATATTATCGTTACTACCATCTCCATTAGCCCATCTGTTGTTGAAGTTAAGCTGCACTTGACAAGCAAAAACTGATTATTCCTCTCGATAATAGTGTTTACAGCTCTTTAGAAATGTCTGCTAATAATTCATGTCTTGAAACTGTCATGATCGAAGATATAAGCTGTACTTGTCTTGGAGTGTATCGGCTCAAAATCTGTCGTGGTTATTAACGGTGGAATATTAATAAACGGGAAGTGTCATGGGGTTGAAAAACTTCTCTCGGTAATCTTAACAAACGCATTTGCTTCAAACTTCTCTTTCACCGCATCAGTGTGTTTGGATTGAACTCAATCATAAAGGCGTTGACTTTTCTTTGCGTTGAAAACCCAACGTGAGGACAGCAAAAAAGTGAATGTCCTCGACAAATGGGTTGATATACCAGCTATCCAGCGTCATAAAAATACGCTATTGTCGTAATAATCATGATATATGAAGCAATGAATGTCTTTCTTTTTCTTTTCGTTGGACACTTCAAAAGTGATTAATTTAATGACGGCTTGCTGGAATTTTTTTTAACTTTTCTCGGGTCACACTAGAGCGAAATGTAATCTACGAGTTGCGTTTAAATGATATTCAGATTTATTGGATAGTTATAATATTTATTGTGTGAAAAAAATTTGGATATATCTATTGTATTTCGATATATTTGTAATATTTTGCGTAGCTATCGTAACCGAGTGAGAAAACTGTGGATGGATTTAGTATTTGGATATCTATAGTAATTTAGAAGTCAGCTATAGAATTTGGATATCAGAAGTAATTTAGAAGTCAGCTATAGAATTTGGATATCAGAAGTAATTTATTGGATAGCTATATTATTTAGATATATCTTGTAATTTACTGGACAGATATATTATTTAGATATATCTTGTAATTTATTGAGTAGCTATAGTATTATGTGAACAAAATTTGGGAATCGACTGCAATTTATTGGACTCCTATATTATTGTGTGAGAACATTTGGATATCAGTAATTTATTGGATAGTTATATTATTTGAATAACTACAAACATTTAATGGGTATCTATTATAATTTATTGGGTAGCTATAGTATTTGGACATCAATAGTGATTTATTAGATAACTATAGCATTGTGTGAGAACAAAATTTGGATATCTATATAATAGTTCTCGGATGTTTATAATAATTTATTGGACAACTTTAGTATTTGGATATCTGTAGAAAAATTTGGATAGGTATTCAAATTATGTGTAATATATGTGTATTTGGCGATACCTAAAATATACAATCAAAAAACACATAATTAATATGTGGTGTAAAAGTAGTAACACACCAAGCTTTCCAAAAACATTCCAAATTTCAAATATTCGTAAAGACTATTTATAAAGAATATAAAGTACAAAAACACTTAATAATCACTCACGGTGATAAATATTATTCTTTTTGTCATCGACTTCATCCTATTCATATGATTAATTCCAAATAAATATAAAATTCCACTTAATTACATTAATTAGTGTGATTAATTATACAAAATAGGAAAAAATTGTCATAATAAATATTCACGAGTTCATTAAAAAAATTTAAAAAAAAAAAAAAAAAAACGGTTTTCAAAAGATTTAATTTCATGAATGTGACTTCAAAATAGACTAAATATTTAAAAAGCGCTTCAAATAATAGTGGTGAAAGTTGAATAAAGACCTCATGCAAAAAATCTTTCCCTTTTTATTTTACGTAGTATTAAATTAATTTCGTTTTTCGTTTCGTCTTTCTCACACTTCTTGTAAACTCTCTCATGTGAATAATACTCTACAGCTTTTATTGTAATTACTTTCCCAGGTTCCCTTTGTTTACATTCTCAGCCCTGTAGACATAGTGTAGGTTTGTTATTTCAAACCGGGAACATCGTAATGTAAGGAATTCAAAGTCAAGCCACCTGCTATATCGGAATTCATTTTTTTTTCTAATTTTTTTTTCGGTGATGTACTGACATTGCACTTGAAAAACAAGCTAAGTGACGATTAAGTAAGTGATCTAAGTAACAATATATATATATATATATATATATATATATATATATATATAGTGGTGTTGGGGAGTCAGGGAGGAGCCTGACCCAGACAAAATACTAGTTGAGTTTTTACTGTACTTGTGTGAGGTACTCTCAACAAACGAACTTTTACTTTGAAAACTCTGAACGTCTTCCTTTTTATTAAGTGACTCTTGCTTTTCTGCCATTGATGAAGTAAGTGGGATCACTTCCGTTTCCTGAATTCCTTATACATTTTGTTTAGTCTAAAATAGCTTTTGTGGCAGCACTTGCTTCCCTTTTCTCTGCGGCTTTGAGGTATACACATTTATTGTACCATTATGCAATAAAATAAATTACAAAATTTAAGGATCGCGAAACCTTCGTTAAGTCAAAAAATAATTATGAACATTAAATTAACCGACTGATAAAACCCTTAATATGCTTACCAAAATAATAAACGTGGAACACTATTAGTGAAGATAATGTCACACTTGGCATTATTAACTCAATGAGATGAATCTGTTTTAATCAATCATACTTTGCTTCATTCCTCTAAAAATCCAGACAGAGAAAGCAAAAGAACAAAAATAAATCACGGTAAAAATGACGCTTATCTGTTTAGTAATCTCAGAATCATTTTTCTTCATCTGAATACGAGTAGCTGAAAATAAAATTATTAAAGATTCCCGTTAGCCTATCTTCTAAGTATATGCATAAATATAAAAACCGCATATTCAACGACACTTGATTACACCCTTGCAGTAGATTCTGATCACTTAATACCTCGGTAATTTGTCTTTAAGATTACTACCGGTGCTCGACATGTTCAGAAAGGAGTCATTGGGTGAAACAACCGATTGCGAACAGCACTACATATTCCAAGGTGCGGTTTCAAGACTAGATTGGTAAGGTTGACGTGGAATTACTTTAGTGTCATTACGTAAGATTCATGGTATTTTCAAGGATGGTTGCTATCGAAAGTAATTAGGAGTTATGAGGATCGCTTTTTTGTGGTAACTATGCACGGAAGATATCACTCTCATCTAAGCTGATGTGGTATGTAACTAAACTAAGGCGATTATTGTCACGGGATCAAAGGTTGTAGAACCTTGAACTCAATGAGAGATGTTTTTACATTGTTTTTAAGATAATTATGAAGTAAAAATAGCTGCGTATGATAGTAAATAAGTTTAATTCTTCTACGATACATAAGTAGAATGTATTTAGAAGAATAAGTTGCATTAAATTTGTACTGTCGTTTTTGTGCAAATGCTATATTCGGAACGCCCTCAGTGTATCAAGTTGACTTATTTCTCCATATTGGGTTAAGAAAGATGAAGGTTGGGAGAGGTTACATAAGGAGAACTTATTTAGAGGAATAAATTACATAAAATGCGTACATTCGTTTTTCACAACTGTAAATCAATTTGGAATGCTCTCAAGAATACCTGTACGCTAACGAAAGAAGGCTATCTGGCGGACGGCAAGGGTCTGCAAGACTCCATAGATGATGGTATCGGTTGCCCACGGTACCGGATAAACAGGGATGTTGGGGCAGCCTGCTGTTCCGTTGGGCTACTCAGGAACGCCGATAGGTTCCTAGGAGATGCCTGGGTGTGCGTCTCTGATCACTCCTCGGCACGAATCTATGAAGAAAACTTTTCCGGCTCATGATGAGCCGGACCACATATCTTCAGCGCACACATTCCAGGGTCGACCACGTCCACTCCCTATCGTGTTCATCCTGGGCAGATAAGGGTTTTTCGGACGGCGTGTCACTAGGCCCACTTCTAATATTTCTCATTAGAGGCTTTCCCTAGCTTCGGCTAATCCGCTGTGGGTTTTCAATAACTCGGTAAGGAGGGGTCTGCTTCCATTCGAAGGAAGGAAGGAGGGGGGGGGGGTTGGATACGTTGATTGTTTATATTTTAGATTGTTTTGATTTAATAATTTCAATTTAATTGGATTTAAACATGCCTTCAAAATAAAATACAGTTACACCAAAAAATGAATATAATGTGATTTAACATTTTATAACTCACTAGAACGCTAAATCAATAAAATAATTTCCCAACCACAAAAAACCCTCGAAGCGCTCGAACTCTTTAAAAAGCAAAGACAGGTGATCGTGCACCAACTAGGAGAATGAATGTTTAGGCTCAGTCTCGCCTAAAATTCCTTTAATGTCTGAAACATGTCCAAAATGCCTCTGTTCACGCGCCGTCCCCACAACTTCAGTTTGGATTTAAAAGCAGCTACTTTGTATGCCAACTTGAAAACAGCTGTCACATTTCTCAAAATTTGAAAATAGAGACATACAGAATTCAGAAATCATAATTGAAGCTCTAGTAACAGAACAAATTTCAAGTTCTGATTTACCGCCTCCTAATTTGAGTGGACATTTCATAGATAAGAACCGCACAAACCCGAGATAAATACACCAAAGTAAATAAAATGGAAATAATTTAATATTTCTTGGACGGCCCGGTACCATTTGATCCACGGACCGGTACCGGTCCTCGGCCCGGGGGTTGGGGACCACTGCTCAAAAGGACTAATCAGATAGTATGTAGTAAGGAAATAATTGCCACAGGATCAAATGCTGCAGAACCTTGAACTCAATGAAAGACGTTTTTGCACTGTTTATAAGATAATTTTAAAAATAAAAGAAGCTAAGTCTGATAGTTAATAAATTTTTAATTACTCTAAGGCAAGTAGGTAGGTTTAATTAACGTCACACTTTTACAACACAACAGGCTATTGGCGACGGTCCGGGATCACCCTCCGAAGGGAAAGATCTGAGGACAACACCACGTAATTTTGAAACAAGGACAGATGACGAGGTCACACCAAAGCTGGCACCCTACTCTCCAAACTTCCACGCCAACCCAACGTGAGGCCATTTGAGGCCACGTCAGATTTAACATGCACCAGCTCCTTTTGTACACCAGAACTCGCAACCCTCCGGTTGCCAGTTCATTACTCTTCCAACAAGGCCACAGCGGCCCTTTAATTATTTTAAGATGCACAGAGAATGTATTAAGGAGAATAAGTTACATACAACTGTACGATCCTCTTTTGTCAGCTGTAATATATTTGGAATGCCCTCAAGTGTATCTAGCTAACTTAATTCTCCATTTTGGGTTATGAAATATGCATGGTTGGGAGAGTGTGGTCCCATATAGACCCATATTTCACCACTTTTGTCGCCTCTCTATAGAAATACGGATGCACACACCTACTCTGTCATAAGATGTTACATCGCCAAGGCAAGACGATAAAATATCAAATAGGCCAACCTAGATAATTTTTCACAGAGCTACTAGTCGACATGTTGGTTACACCTTTTGAAGCTCCTCTCAATAGCAATCAATGCTCTCTCTAATTATATTTTACATCTATGGGCAGACCCAAAAACTATTGCTTTGATCCAGCACATTATTGTTACTCAGCAAAAACCTATCCCGTTGACTCACATGAGCTGTTATGTATTGGACAAAAGTAGTTAGAAGACCTTCGATGAGTTTCAGTCATGCTTGAAATTCAATCTGGGTACTGTCGATAATTGCCATTCATGACAACGAGTTAGTAGCCTAACTTAACTATGGTTTGGTTTCCGCTCTACTGTAATTTCTACAAGGCGATGGCAAATTATATCGTTTAAACTATGATCTTCTATCACAGATCACATGAATGTCTTAACTCTTTTATAATTAACATTTTACCATTACATAAAAAAAGAAAACTATTATCAACTATTGATCTTAGTATGAATATCTTTAAACCTTTCTTTGTCTTTAGCGAGGATTTAACCAAAATCCCTAAAGTTATTAAAGGTTATTCGTTTAAGATAGGCTCAAAGGTATAGTATGTCATTAACCTTGTAATGTAATAGACGGCGCGTGTGCGCTGTTCTTGTTATTTCTTCAAATCACTCGGTTTAAAGATCCTTGGGTAAAGGTCATATGGTATTAAAGACAGCACGTATCCTAATACATGACAAGTTGGGGAGCGTGAAGAAAAGCATTTGTTCCTGATTCAGTAGCTAATTGGCCAAAGTCGATCCCAAGCCCACGTGATTTATACTTCTGAGATATTACGACAGCGACTCCATTCACAGGATCCATCGATTTCATTAGAACGTTGATGAGACTACTCCGAGCAACTCTTAATGCAAGGTCGCTCTTAGCGCAGAACTAGAGTTGATGAGCGGGATGAAAAGCACTAGTTTGTGGTTCGTTAGCGAATCGGCCCAAGTCCATGTGACTTATACTTCTGAAATCTCATGACAACGACTCAAATCACAGATTCCGTCTATTTCATTAAAAGGTTGATTAGGGTACTCCTAGTAACTCGTAATGCAGAATGGTACTCCTCATGCAGAACTAGAGTTGACGAGCATGATGAAAAGCACTAGTTTCCGCTTTAAAAAGCAACAGGTCCAAGTCCATTCCCAAGTATACGTGACCTATTCTTCTGAAATCTTACGACAGAGGCTCCACCCATAGGCCCCGACTTTTTCATTAGAAGGCTGATAGGGTACCTCTATTGACGTAGCTTATTTTTCCGTTTGGAATTCTTAGTACGGTATTCTCACTCGTTATTCCTAACAAAAACTAATCTTAAACAAACATCTCACCATATATACTTTCTTACGTATACCAAGAGGCAAGATTTCGGCGTTGAACCAACATTGTGCTAATCACATCTAAAACTACAAACATTTCTTTGCGAAATTAATCGCTTGAGCAAGTACTCATTTGCTAAACAATTCAATTACTTAACTGAAAGCAATTACTACTACCAAATGCCTGTTACAGAGCAACAATGGGAAAGGGCAAGGCTTGCCAATCTGACAAGTGAACAATCTTCATGTGTTATCGAAAACATCCACACATAACCTTCATTGAAGCGTGACGTATTTCTATGCATATTGATGAAAATCAGTATGTTCATAGACTTAATTGTTCTTTAAGTTTCTGGATTGTTTTAAACTCAGATAATCCAGAAAATACTGATATCTGTCACTCACAAAACTGCTTATTAAATTTAGGGAATTTGTAAGACATTATTTTGAAATGTTTGGTAAAATAGCTTTCGCCACATGCGGTATTCATAGTATAGCGCGGTAGGTGCAAGTGACCCAAAGGAGCAATCTTCATGTGAATAATTAAAAACATCCACACTCAACCATCTGAAGCGTAACGTATTTACACGCAGATTGATAAAAAATCAGTCTGTTTATGGACTTAATGGTTCTTTAAGTTTTTGGATTGCTTTTAAATTCACTCAACCAACGAAATACTGATATCTGTCATTTATGCAGAAGCGTACAAGAGTCTTTAGTGCTCTAGGTAAAGGCTCAATTTTTTACAGCTGTCCGTCAATCCGAATCAGCTCTACGTATCCCGATCCGTCAACCAATGAATAAAGAGAAAGGGAATGATTGACAGGTTTAACTAACTTGTACTGATAAGGAGAGCAAATTCAGATTGAGTACAAGTGTAAATGAGACTTTAATGCGTCCACTGAATGTAAAACATGTTTGTTATTAAAGTAGAGGCAGCCACCTACAGAAAATGCTTGAAGGAATCCTATAGATTTGTTTCACCGCTTCGAATTTCGGCAGGAAGATGCGCAGATTAAAGAAGGCATGAATGAAAATATATGCTCTTACCCCACTCATTACTATTGCATCAAAATATGCACTAGCATGCTATGCATATTCCATCGTAAACATGCATATTGATTCCTAAATATGTATTGTAAGTTATATTATGAATATGCATTATGAATTAATCATTGTGTGCATTTCGGTATATAAAAACGGAATACTAAAAAACTTGATGCGTTTGTGCAACATCATATCACCAAGTGCAACAAAGAAGTTATTTTATTAATTATGCCTTTCCTCATTTATTAAGCGACTAGTTTCAATATTCCCGATTCCAATTTAAACTGGCCCTCTTGTTCCTATGAATAAGTGAAAACAAGCTGTTTTTATTCCGTATTAGGATTTCATGATAAAATACGGAGTGTGCCCAACTGTCTAAAATACATAATTAAGACTTTCAACAAAGGTTTATAAGATCTGAGAAAGAAAGACGTTTTCTGAACAAGGTATAACTTTCGCCACAAGTCAGACATTTCCTCTTCAGGGCTATAGTGGTATAGTTCTGAAGTATATAGTGCTGTAGTCCTTAACATGTGTATGTGTGTTTTAGAATACGAGTAGTCTTGATCAACGAAAAATACTAGTCGAGGTGTTTGAAAATAGTGTATTATACTTTCCCACGAGGTTTCCAAGGTTTCGTTACGCGTGTCCTTCTGATACCAAAGTCAATCGATGCGAATACCCTTGTATAAGTTCTTGATAGTTTTATCTTCATACAAACACTATCACAAAGCATTTTGTTAAATATCTCTCAGTGATTTGTATCTTTTCTTGCAGCGGCCATCTACGAGTTTCCCGACCTCATCCGTCGAATGCCCGAGAGAACGGCGACACCCGGTGAGTATTTTCCTTTCTTTGCTTTTTGATTCAGTGGTGTTTCAAACCGAACCGTGTTCCGGGCCATGGAGCCGCAGCTTTTCCGTTTTAAACAAAGGCACAGAAACAAAAGTGAATTACTTCAACATAACGGACCAACTATGGATCCATTAACAAGGACATGGCGTGTGGAACTAGCATCCGTTACATAAAAGTATCCCTGCCTGCCTCAAATCCTAATGCTTCTGCAAGTTGGTCATGTTTGTCTGCTCGGTTCGGGTAGCGGTTTCTGAAAAGTAGAGCTCTTTAAGGTTAACCTAGCACACAGTTCCAAAGTAAATATTCATTCATTTATTGCAAAGTTAATGCTGTACTTAGAAAAAATAAACACATATCGGACCACATCTTATGGCAACCTAAAAATTGCACTGGTCTAATTCAACTGTTAACACAATTGACGCATCTTAAATACTGCTATAAAAAATTTTTAAGATGAGTTATTCCTCATACGAATTTGCATCGAATATTTCGTTGAAGCTCTGAAAATATCTTTGATTATACTTTGATGCAAAAGTGGCGAATACTTTTCTTTAGAGTTTCAATTGAAACAATGAGTTACTTCTTCTGCATAACGGACAAATTATAGATCGATTAACAAGGACATGGCGCGTAGAATCAGCATCTGTTACATGAAACGTATTCTGCCTGGTCAAATACTAATGCTTTTGCAAGTTGGTCATGTCTTCTCGGCTCGGGTCGTGGTTTCTATAAAGTAGAGCTTTTTAAAGTTAACCTAACTGTTCCAAAACAGATATGTGTTCATATACTGCAAAGTTAATGGGTTAAAGGGTAGTTAAAACACGTACAATTCTTCATAGAGACTTGTTCTGCAAATGTGGATACTCATTGGTAATATTTTAATATTTACACATTTCCCCTTAAAGGGGCCCTGGACCTTGGATGGGGGATTGTCAAGGGTTTTGGATCCTTTACCTTCCAAGTGGTTATGACGAGATATCTCGTCCATTAAGAACAAACCAATTTTGCTAATGACGTATCTCGTCGTCATGATATTGCCGACTTTTTAATGATGATGAGATCAAGTGCGTGGTGCGCTAATTATGGTAACATTTTTTTTTTACTTTACAAGACACTTAACTGCGATATCTTCATGCTGATGGTTATTAAAACTAAGCATCTACCGACCTGTGTGATTTCCAATTAAAGCCAATGAAGATAAGTTAAAAGTTCTTAAAATTATCTCCCCTTCTTTTCAGGATGCGCCAACATTTCTAAAAATCGACTGTCCCGTGTGTAAATTTACCATTATAAAGTCAATAAAGATAATATCTCCCTTCCTTTTCAGGCTGCGCAACCATTTCTATAAAGCTTCCGTCTTTGTGAATTTATCCCAATATAAAGTCAATAAAGATAATTTAAAATTATCTTCCCTTCTTTTCAACATTTCTAACATTTCTAAAATTTTACCGTCTCGTGTGTATTTACCAATATAAGTCAATAAAGATAAGTAAACATATTCCTTAAAATTATCTCCCTTTCTTAACAAATTGCTTAAAAATCTAACTTCCTGTGTACTATGTTTGCCAGTACAAAGATGTGTTTAAAAAATTCTTTGTAATTATATCTTCCTTTCTTTATAGACTGCTCAATTATTTGTAAAAATCTGCCGTACTATGGTTGTTTACCGATTTTGAGTCAATACAGACACGTAAACCCACTCCTTAAAATGATCTCCCTTTTATTTTCTATACAATCATTTCTAAAAATCTATCGTTCTTTGTGTGTTTACCAACAAAAAATCAATTTAGATAAGTTTAGATTTTTCCTTTCTACTCAGGCTGCGCAATTGTTTCTAAAAATATACGGCCGTGTGTATATTTACCAATATAAAGTCAATAAAGATAAGTTAAAATTATCTTCCTTTCTTTTAAGGCTGTGCAAACATTTCTAAAAACTTACCGTTCTGCGTATTACAAAAAGAATAAAATACAAGGTAAAATTCCTTAAAATTTTCTCCCTTTTTTTTACAGGCAGTGCAAACTTTTCTAAGAATCTTCCGTTCTTTGTGTATTTACCCCAATATAAAGTCAATAAAGATAGTTGAAAATTATCTCCCCTTCTTTTCAGGCTGCTCAAACATTTCTAAAAATTTACCGTCCCGTGTGTGTATTTACCAATCAATAAATTCAATAGTGTGTGTATTTACCAATTAAAATTATCTTCCTTTCTTTTCAGACTGCGCAATCATTTCTAAAAACCTATCGTATTTTATGTTTTTAACTCAATATAAAGTCAATCAAGATAAGATCAAATTATCTTCCTTTCTTTTCAGACTGTGTCTATCTTTTCTTAAAATCTACCCCATCCTGTGTTTTTACCAATATAAGTCAATGAAGACAAGTTAAACTTATCTCCCTTTCTTTTCAGGCTGCACAATCATTTCTATTTCTAAAAACCTACCGTCATGTGTGTTCTTATTAATATAAAGTAAATAAGATAAGTTAACGAAAATTCCTTGAAATCATATCTCCCTTTCTTTACAGGATGCGCTTACAAAGGAGAGCGCTATACGCATGGAGATGAGATAGCCACAACGGAACCTTGCCTGAACTGTACTTGCATTCGAGCTGTAGTGGTCTGCTACTTACGCGTATGCCCCTCGGCGTCATCACCACCTCCGGGATGCTTCCTTGCCAGAGAGGTTGGCCAATGCTGTCCTTCACTGGTCTGTGGTAAGCATACCGTTGTAGCCAGTAGCAATAACTTTCCCAGCGAAATATTATCGAAGATTACATGTTACCATTGAGTCTGCTCCATAAATCGACGGTCATCGAACTTTAAACTCCGTGGTCGTGATCTCTCCAGCGGAGATGGTGTGCAACTTTCACTGGGAGGTTTCTCGACAAGTTTAATCCGCACTAAGGAGGATTAGGCAATCTTCATCCATCTAAAGCCACTGCAAAATAGGTCTGAGTCTCGGGGGCTTTAAATTATTTGGGGCTGAAGGTTCACGGTCCGGTGGGGTCAGTTGAAGAGATCTCTGGAAAGTTTAGTGTAGCGTTTATCTGCTTCTTTTCATTTATACTCGATTGGGTCGGGGGTTTTCGTTCGTGGCCATAGCTGAGCCAAATAATATCAATTAAACGAACAGACACACGCAAGGAAAGCTTTACTGACACAGAAGAAAGAAGTACACTCAGAGAATCGAACCCATTTACACTCGGTTGGGTTAAGTTAAACCTGTTCACTAAACGTAATATGAAGACGGTTCCTTTACAAATTGCATGCTTATAAATTTATAGACGTTATTCCTCCCTGAGTGTCATCTTTTAAATTGCTCTACTGTGACCTATAAGCGAATAAAAGTGTTGTTTGGATAGTTGGTTGCGTTTTATGACGCAAGGAACATATTTGGCCAAGCTGCGCCAAAATAAAGACACACAATGTCAAGTAATGGACCTACGCATACAAGAAAAGTTTAACTGAATCTGAAGAGAGAAACATACTCTAGGGGATAATTTCAACATGTATGGAATCAAACCTGCGCGGCTTACAAATCGCTGATTGCTAGTGAAGTGGGTAAACCCTCTGATCCAGGGCTCGAAATAAGATTTTGAAGCTGGCAGCAAATATTGCTTGCTATGAGCTTTTATAAGCTGGCAGCAAAAACTATTCACCTCATAACAACACCTAAAATTTCCGTAATAACGGTAAGTTGCAGTTGCAAATTTTTCACTAAACTTTAAAACAATTGGATGAATAATGCAATGAGAAGAAGAAAAAAATACTTCACTTTCCTTACAAACTTTCTGCAATTTCGTATTAAACCCTAAAATAAATACATCTTAGATAAAAAAAAAATGAAACACTCAAATAGTATATTGTAGACACACGTTTATTTCCTTATTACCAAGTTTACGAAGGCATCAGTCAATAATTAGGCTAGAGAAAATTGCAGTTGTTTCATAACTACATAGCTAAAAGCAAGGTCTGCGATTACATGCACGAAACCGTTTCAGAACTGCTCGATCAGCCTTATAATCTGAGAGCGAAGGACCATCCGCACTTATCCTCATCAAGGCACATACTTAGTTTTTTTTCTTTTAAATTTTTTTTAATAGCTGGTATTTGAAAGAGAAATAATGAAACATTCGGTTTCAATTACTCGCAACAAAACTTGCCGTGTGAACCGTTGATCGTCGCGGCGATTTAAGCCAAGCTCACGGCATTTGCCGTAGTTGCCGCGACTTATTTCGAGCCCTGCTCTGATCCACGGTGGCTGCCAGAATATACAGAGTTATTTAAAACGATGGACCCAATTTAATTAATTTGTATTTCACGAAATATAAATTGGATATGAACAGTCTATCCGGGTTCGATTCCCGGTGTCGGAATATATTATTTACACTAGGCACGGGAGTGTGTGTTGGTGTTAGTTAGTTAGTAATACCGAAGGAAAGAGGAAGTTCCAAATTTTTTTACCACCACTTGGGCGGTGATAGTTCGCCAATAGTTCTCCCTTCTGGCTCTGCACTTCTGGCCACCGAGATCTCCTGATCTCACGCCATATGACTTTTTCTTGTGGGGGCTATATTAAGAAGGCTGTTTACGTACCACCTTTACCAACAACTCTGGCCGACATGCAGAACCGCGACCACCTTAAAATTGCATGGCTCAGGAACATTGCATGCAACAAAGGCTCTAGGGTTAAAATTATTAACATGGTGAGATTCATTGAAAATCATCAGTACTTGATTATCCTAAGAGACTAAGAAAAACGAACTTTTTTCTCACCTTGCATGATGTATATATACAGTTCAGTCACATTAATGTGACCACCACCTACTTTCGACGTCAACGTGAAATAACCAATCACGAAAGCAGGTGGCAGCACATTGCAGTGGAGTGTATATAAAGGATGTCCTAGTGCCCTAGGACATACTCCTAGGTCTGAAAGCATTTCAACCGTTGGCGTAATGCAGAAACGAAGCGATTTATCCGACGTCCAAAAGGGCATGATTATTGGCTATCGGGCCAAGGGTGGAAGCATTTCGGAAAAGGTTAATTTTGTGAACTGTTCGCGTGCCGCCGTGGTAAAAGTATACCGTGCATGTCAAAATGGCACTATCCAAACTCAGCGGCGTGGCACATGTGGTGCACCACCGGCTATAGATGACAGAGGCGAACGAAGGCTACGGAGATGCGTTCTGGCGAATAGACGTGCAACTGTTGAGCAACTGACCGCCCAGATGAACCAAGGGGCTAACAAGAGTGTATCCTCAACAACGGTTCAGCGAACGTTGCTGCGCATGGGCCTCCGCAGCAGACGCCTGGTTAATGCACCTATGCTAACTGCTGTTCATCGGCGACGAAGGCTGGAATTTGCACGCCAGTACCGCAACTGGACGTCCACAGAGTGGCGACAGGTGGCTTTTTCCGATGAATCACGTTTAATGCTCCATCGGACAGATGGACGTTGGTGTATACGGCGTGAAACGTCTGAAAGCAAATACCCTGCAACAATTGCCATGGATCCTCAACCGCGTAATCTAGCGCAGCTGGCCACGGCACTGGAGTCCGCATGGCTTAACATACCTGTAACCACCTTTAGAAACCTAACTGACTCTCTTCCTGCACATCTCGCAGCGGTCCGCTCTGCCAAATGTGGGTATTCTGGCTTTTGACAGGTGGTCACATTAATGTAACTGGACTGTGCACATATATTTATAATGCAACCTAGTATAATAGTTTAATGTACGTATATACTGTATAGATGTAAGGATGTATAAATGTAATGCAATGTGCTCTAACATTCTGGGTAGACATGTCACCTTGGTGGCATGCTCTACTCATCCAACCACACTTATTTAAACTGGTACAGTGTCTCACGACACTAGGCACGGGAGTGTGTGTTGATGTTAGTTAGTTAGTTAGTGTCACTGCTGCTGTACACTCAGTAACACAAGACATGCTTTTACGCGTATGTGACGAGTTTGGCTACCGCTTAGATGTTTGCCGTGCAGCAAAGGGGAGCCACACTAAACATTTATAACCTGAGTTAAAAAACTTTGAAACTTCCTCTTTTCATTAGTATGTAGACTGTCCATTTCCAATTTATACTTCATTAAATGCAAATTAATTAAATTGGGTCCATCGTTTTGAATAACCTTGTATGATTACAGAAAAGCAGAATCATTGGAAAGACTGATAGACAATTGGAAAGCTTTCCGTGGTAGGAAGGATGTTAAAATATTCAAGAACTGAATGTAGATAGATAGTTAAATATATTAACGTTGCACTGGAACAACACAAAGATGTATTAGTCAACACCTCAAATGCCACCCCATTCTCGATACTTTCAGACCACGACAGATTTAGTGTTAAAACATTCAAGCTCTGAATGTTGAAACTGCTGAATCTGCCCTTACAAACACGACGGACTGGTTGTATCGAGTCTCGAACTCTCAACCCTCCGTTCGCTAATCCGCGACTCTACTAACTGAGCTACCAGGGCCTTAAGTTACGAAGGATTTTATTTTCATTCAATATGCAAAATTCACTATCAGATCCTCCATGTCAGAACAATTTACAGCTGTGGAGGGAAAATCTAATTTATTTTTGTATCAGCACCTGCGATGTTGTACGGGTGCAGGTCCGATTCCCGTAACTCACTCTATGTGTATTTATCTCTTCCATGTCAGTAGAACTTTACGTGTATGTTCATTACTTGACGGTTCTGTCTTCTGTTTGGCGGAGTTGGCCATATATCGCCCTTTGCGCTATAAAACCGAATTAACCAGCGCTTTTAATCGCTTATCGTTCACAGTACAGCAAATTAAAAGTATTATTCAATGAGAAATAGCATGTATTAAATTTTTTAGCATACAATTAGCATAAGAGACCGTCTTCATGTTAAATAGTGCTCCTCCCATATTTATTCAAATCTTCCGAAATAATCGTCCTGTCATGATGATAAAGTTGCTATTGGAATTACGAACAAATCTATTTATGTTTCCTTTTAATTTAATATTTAGAATTCAATATTATTTATATTCTAAAAAATAATGAACTGCGACCTTTACATATTTTGATGGAAATCGATTCAGAACTTCTTATAAGATAATGTAAAATTTCAGCTCTTTTAGAAGAATTTAATCATTTTTTGGTGCAAAAAATGGCTGAAAATAGAGAAAATAATCAAGTCCTCTAGATACGAAGAATACATGAATAAGATAAATCGTAGGCCTCCGGAGAATGTGGGGCTCGGAAACTTTTGAATTAAACAGCAGATGTGATAATGTAACCACTTCCAACTAATGTGTCTGATATTTTATAAGATTATAACTACCTTTTCCAGATCTTTGGGTTATCAGCTCCATTTGCCTAATCGTAAATCTTACCGTCTCCCTTGAAACATAAACTACACTTAAATTTTTTTTTCTCAGATAATTATTTTTCTTATGAAGCAGCCCCAGTTTGCAAGACGTTCGCCCGAAGTTACCATCAAAGAACCTGTAAAATAAGAAAAGGTGGTATACTGCAAAATTCATGAAAATGTAAGACGGCACATTTAAATGCAAGCACAAATCTAGTTTGGGAGGAGTTTGTCTCAAGAAAAACGTTTCAAAGAATATGAAAAAGGGTTACGGTAGTTTAATACCAAATTCCTGGAAACGTTTGATAACATATTACTGAAAGCCTGCGATAACGCAAGCACCAATGATACAAATCCGATTGGAAAGACGTTCTCCTCAACTAAAATTTTCAACCATCAAGAACCAGAAAAACGAAAAAGGTTGAGACACAGCCAAATTCCTGGAAATATAACACAAGATATCTCGAAACGCCTTCATGAATGCAAGCAAACGAAACAAATGTATTTGGAAGACGTTTGCTCCAACGGAAATTTTTACCATCAAAGAACCTGAAAAATGAAAAGGGATGGTATACTACAAAATTCCTGGGAATATAAGGTAAGATATCTCGAAGCGCCTTCATAGTGCATAGACGCAAGCAAACGAAACAAATCTGTTTGTAAGACGTTCACTCCCAACAAAAAAAAAGTTAACCATCAAAGAACTTGAAACAAAATTTAAAGAAATGGTATACTGAAAAAGTCTTGGGCACAGAACAAGATATCTCGAAACCCCTTCATGAACGCAAACAAACGAAACAAATGTGTTTGGAAGACGTTTGCTCCAACAAAAATATTTAACCATCAAAGAACCTGAAAAATGTAAAGGATGGTATTCTGCAAAATTCCTGGAAAGATAAAGCAAGATAACTCGAAGCGTCTTCATGGACGCAAGCAAACAAAACAAATCTGTCTGGAAGACGTTCACTTCAACTGAAATATTTAACCATCAAAGAACCTGGGGAAAAAAAAACGATTGCATAGTACAAAATTCCTGAAAACGTTCGATAGTACATCGCTGAACACCCGCATAAACGCAAGCGCCGGCCGCACAAACCCGGTTTGGAAGACGTTCGCCTCAAGTAAAGTATTTAACCACCAAAGAACATGAAAGTTGGAAAAGGTGGTATACTGCCAAATTACTGGGGCCCACCGAATAAAAACCTCGAAAGAATTCTAAAAGCTGTTATTTCCTACCATAGAGAGTGCGCTTATGGGAGTTGAGTTTTGTAAAACATGACGATGGAAGCGCTGATAACACAGTTCACTTAAAGCCGTAATGAAAGATGATCGGATTTTCCTTTCTTTTAAGTATTAAGCAAGGTGGACGGCACACTGCTTCTATCACGCACTTGGCTTTTTCTTCTTAGCCGTTTGCTTTTATTTGTCTTGTTTCTCTATCTGCACGAATGCGTTCAAATAGCCGGTTGGTCGGTTTCAAATTAAAATGGGGATACAAGGTAACATGGTTGCGTTCACGCTTCAGAAAGTATTGACGGGGGTATGTAATTTACAGACTGTATATAGAGCTGCTTTATTCTCATTATTTGTCGGTCACTAGAATGGCGGTTTTTTTTTCTGGGCAGTATAAAAAGAATGGAACGGACTTCGCTTTCCGTTTGATTCGCCGACACAGATGATGAGCTTAATAGGAATTGAAGTGGTCGGCTTTTACTTTTTAACTACTTTGTATGTTGCGTTTTGTGCTTTTGAGGGAAGACATACTCGGCCCATTCACTTACTCCAGTTTCAGTGACTTGGTAATCTCATCCATCATTATGGGATTCGATTGTGGTCGGAAGTAATTACTCCATCCTCATTGTTTGGGCTGCAGCGTGTATCTGAATCGAATTGAGTAATATCCGAAATTACGGCGGTGTTAATCACTAGTTGAGCAAATGAATCTTTATTTCCCAAATATCAGGTTTTTTAATGAAATATTCTCCACAACAAGCCGCAGTTTTTTTTTTTAATATTCTCAACAGCAAATTGCAGGGTTTTTTTAATGAAATATTCTTAACTGCAGGATTTAGGTTGTTTCACGTATTTGAATTGAATTGAGTAATTTCCGAAATTACGATAGTGTTAATCACTAGTTGAGCAGAGAAATCTTTATTTCCCAAATTGCAGGTATTTTAATGAAATATTCTCCATAGCAAACCACACTTCATAAACAAAATATTCTCAACAGCAAAAGGGTTTTTATGTTTTCAATTGCAGGGGTATGTATATACTAGAGATTCTTTTAAATTTTGACTTTGAAAATCCAGTTCTTTTTGCAGTGGGTCATTGGTTTATGCTTAAAATAATTTCAGTGTGAAAAAATCAGATTAGGCAAATCACTAATCTTCTAATTTAGGTATCAATAACTAATTAGTATGTTGCTTGAACAGTTATGCCTCAAATTCTAATTAGTACAGAAAGATAATTCCTTTTGGAAAATATTCCTAAGATTATTCTTCGTGATTCGACCCGCAATCAAGTTGCTTTAAGGAGCAGTTGTTTTACAATATTTTTATCAAGGAAGCATTAAAAAAAAAACAATATTTTTTTCTTTATTTCCTAAAATGCAGATTTTTTATCGAAATATTCTCCAAAACAAAGCACAGTTAGAAAGCAAACTATTCTCAACAGCAAACCCCAGTTTGTTTCATAAAATATTCTCAACTGCAGGATTTATGTTTTTTTCCTTGATAACGCGGAATACCAAACACCATCTCTTGGAACAGAGAAACAGGTGAAAATATATTTCTAAATCGAGTCTTGGATAAACTTTGCTGGTACATTGAAGGGAAAACATACTTGGTCCAACCACTTACTCGGCAGTCTCATCGATCATTATCGGATTCGTTAATGATCAGAAGTAATTACTAAGTACTCATTGCTTAGGCTGTAACGCGTATTTCAACTGAGTAATTTCCGAGATCATGGAGATTTTATCCCTCCTGGTTGTTATCTCGAAGAGGTACCTTGTCATTACCAAAACTAACCTGATCTTGGCGGTTGAGATATCTCGCCATTGTCAAGAAACGGCAATGCCTTCGTCATTTGGGATTCAATCTGCATTCTTGATGGCAAAGTATCTATTCATTAGCAAACTTATTAGCAATGGAGAGATATGGACGAAATCACTTGCAAGATTTATCACTAGTTGAATATATGAATCTTTATTTTCTAAATCCAGGTTTTTTTTAATAAAATATGAACAGCCCCACGTCGCATTTTATAAACAAAATATTCTCAGCAGCAAAACACAGATTTTTTTGTAAAATATAAAATATACTCAATGGCATGATTTTTTACCTTTTTTTTCTTGATTTTATTCCGTAGAACACCTAATATCTTCTCATGGAAGAGAGGAGTAGGGGGAAATAATTTCTAAATCTGGTCTTGGTTATACTTTAATGGTACTTTTGAGAGAAGACATACTCGTCCCAATCACTTACTCCAGTTTCAGTGCATAGATTGTCTCATCAATCATTATCGGATTAGCTTGTGGTCAGAAGTAATTAGATCATCGCCATTGTTTGGGCTGTAGCATGTGTCTGGATTGAATTGAGTAATTTACTAAGTTATGTCGGCCTTAATCACTAGTTCAACAGATGAAACTTTATTTCTCAAGCCATGATGAAATATTTCTAACTCAAGTTCAGAAGGAAACCAATGGAATTTTCAAAACTCTGGATCAAGGAGGAATAACTTCATGTGTGATGCGGGTCGTATGGAGAAGGATTGTGACGAAAGCGGGCCACGTGTATAAGTAAATAATATTTTCCTTAAAAATCTGTGGTTTGCTGTTGAGAATGTTTTATCAAAAAACTGGTTTGCTTTTAAGAATACTTTACTAAAAAAACCGGCTTGTTGTTTATAATATTTTATTTTTGAAAAGCTAAGTTCACTCTTGAGAATATGTAATTCATTTTTAAAAATCTGCGGTTTACTGTTGAAAATATTTCATTAAAAAAATCTGTGATTTGCTACAAAGAATATTTTATTAAAAAACTGCGGTTTGTTTTAGAGAATATTTTATTTGAAATTCTGTAGTTTGCTTTTGAGAACATTTTATTAGAAAAACTATGGTTTGTTGTTAAGGATTATAAAAACAACATGCGGTTTGTTCGTGAGAATATTTTATTTTAAAAAATCGGCAATTTATTGTTAAAAATAATTTATTAAAAAACCAATGGTTTGCTGTTAAGAATATTTTATTAAACAACTCTTGTTTGTTGTCGAGAATATATTTTGTTTTTAAAAATCTTCGGTTTTCTATTATTAACAAACTATTTAAAATAAAAAAAATATTCCAATTACTATCCATATCAATTTATAAAACATAATAATGTTATACTCTTCAGTTGTTACCCTGCTATATGTACTACTGTATAGCAAGTTAATATTTGTTATTCACCATTGTTCAAATTACCACAATATTCCAATTAATTTATCTCCATATGAATTCATAATAAGTAATACTAGATCAATCTCTGTTATTCTCTTCTTTCAGGTGGGGACGAAAAATTGAAACCAAAGCCGTCAAGTTCAATTCCAGAATTAAGGCCCACATTTTCACCATCACAAGCTGACATAACAACTACTCCCATTACTACTCCTATTACCACTGCGAGTCCTACACAACCTGAAACTACTACTACGACCGAAACAAACAGCTTGGTGTTTGTCTCCTCTACCCTTCCTGATGACGAAATCCCTCTTTTGAACGACATTGGTACCAGTGGAGGTATGTTAAACCTTCTAGAGGGCTCGCACGCATATTTCCGAATAGCAATTTGCACTCTTCCCTGTATGAATTCTAACCAATTTTACCTTCTGACGAGTAGAATCTTTCCAAAGGATTCTATTTCAAGGAAAGGAGCAATAGAATCTTCCCAAAGGACTCTATTATAAGGAAACGAGAGAACGAATTTGGTAGATTGGGCCGATAGAATCTTTCCGAAGGACTCTATTCTAAGAAAATGAGCAATAGAATATTTTCAAAAGATTCTATTTAAAAACTGGGGCCGAATATAATCCTTCCAAAGGATTCGATTCAAGAAAAGGAGTAAAAGAATATTTTCTAGGAATTCTCTTAAAACAAAGTGACCAATAGAATCTATCCAAGGGATTCTATTCTGCATAATGGTCTAATAGAATCTTTCCAAGGGGTTACGTATTCAGAAAGTGAGCAAAAGTATCTTTACAATTCTATTCTACGAAATGGGCCAATCGAATCTTTCCAAATGACTCTATTTTAAGGAGAGCAGCAGTAGAATCATTGGAGGGATTCTATTCTAAGGAAAAAGCAAGTAAATCTTTCAAAAAATTCTTTCCCGAAAAATGACTAATTTGAATCTTTCTAAATGTTGATCTCAATCTTTCTAAATCTTTCAAACAATAAGATGCTATTTAGTAATTCAGTGTGTTGGGGTTAAAGCAATACTACTTTTCTCGGAAATCTCACGACTCTCAGAAAGTTAATAGTGCGCCGATGAATGAATAGGACATCGGTTCTGCGGTTCTATACTTAAAGACGTGGACTCGTGCTTTGTCTTTCTCTTTTCAAGTTTACGATTGCTACCTGTTGCATACACAAAGTATTTCAAAACTCCCTGTGCAAACTGTAAGGTGAGGTAGGCAACACGGAATCAAACCGTATTCACATGCCATCTGGAGGTGGTATCGGCAAGATACCTCGTCCATCATGATCTGACCAATTTTACGACGATATACCCCGTCATCGAAGTATTGCCAATATTTCTCTTGATGACCAGATCTAGTTTTTTTCAAATAACGAGATACCTCGTCCATCAAGATTTGGTCAGTTTTGATAATGGCGAAACATCTCTTCGGTTTATAACCAAAAGTATAAAAACCCCGGCATCCATTGATCAAAAAAATTAATTTTTGGCAGAAAAAAAGGTTTCTGGAACCTCGGCAATATCGACAATTTTCTAACGCATATCTGAGAGAGACTTCGGTTTCCTTGACTTCCTTCGACATCCTTGACTTTCACCGCAAAAGAAAAACTCGGGAATGCGGCTACCCTGTCCTCTCCGTTTCAAATGGCTTCCCATTATGATTGGTTAATGGTATTTGTCATGCGGAATGGGAGTACTTTTGGCACAGACTCTTCTCCCCTAACCCATACTTCCTACTGAGGCTAGCATCCAGTCCAGATAATAAGCTCGATGGATCCTTAAGAAGTCTATTATTCTCACTTCTTGAACTCGCCTTTGTAAAAGACTGTCTCAAACTCTGAAACAACGCTTGGATCATCGAGTTGAGAGGATTCGGAGTACTAGTGCCTTTAGGCTACATTTTAACATCGAGCTAAAAATGTAGTAAGTAGTTAGGTGTTGGAATTTATGTTGAACCACCTAGAATCGTTCTTAAGAATTCTATTTCAGGAAAAGAACCAATAAAATATTTATAAAGGCTTGAAAAAATCCATAAATTATTTAGAAGGATGTGGTTATTCAATCATTAAGTAGGTTGTATAGGAAAAGCAGCATTGGAGTTCACTGCATGAAACTTTTGACCTTCTTGATTAATTATATCTTTCCAAAGGCTTCAATTTGAAGGAAATGAGCAGTAGATTATTTTCTAAAGGATTCAATTGGAAGGGAATGAGCAGTAGATTATTTCCAGGATATTCAAGTTGAAAGAAATAAGAAGTAGACTCTTTCCAGAGGATTCCATCATAAGGAAAGTACTGATAGAATTTTTCGAAGGGATTCTATTCTAAAGAAAGGACCTATGGAATCTTTCCAAGAAATTCTATTCTAAAGAAAGGATCTATGGAATCTTTCCAAGGGATTCTATTCTAAAGAAAGGACCTGTGGAATCTTTCCAAGAGATTGTATTCTAAAGGAAGGATCTATGGAATCTTTCCAAGGGATTCTATTCTAAAGAAAGGACCTATGGAATCTTTCCAAGAGATTCTAAAGAAAGGATCTATGGAATCTTTCCAAGGTATTCTATTCTAAAGAAAGGACCTGTGGAATCTTTCCAATGGGTTCTATTCTAAAGAAAGGACCTATGGAATCTTTCCAATGATTCTATTCTAAAGAAAGGATCTATGGAATCTTTCCAAGGGATTCTATTTCACACAATGAACCAAGAGAATTGTTCCAAAGAAATATTCTATTCTAAGGAAAGATATCAATATAATCTTCCTAAAGGTTAAAAGAATCTATGTATTCTTTAGAATGATGTAGTTATTTCACCATTAACACTCCCGGTAGTTGCCTCGATGAGGTATCTCGTCATTAGAAGAAAACTGACGAGATCAAAAGATATTCAAACCAGATCCCTTATCCAAAATAATCATCAAAATCTCGATGACGAGATATCTCGTCAAAAGCAAAAGTGTTCAGATCTGGATAGACGAGATATATCGTCGAAACCACGCGAAGGGTTAAGTGTGTTGTTGGGTAAAAATTAATACTCACAACTCGGAAATCTCGCGAGGGTTAAATGAAACAAGTCAGACAGAAAATTTGAATAAACAACGCCAAGAAATCAAGTACTCTTTCTTTCTAGGTTGCCTAGTGAATGGAACTCTATACGGAGATGGATCAGCTATGTTATCCAGCACCTTCTGTGAATACTGCTTCTGCATTCGGGGAAAGACGAACTGCCTTAAGCCCAAGTGCGATCTTGTCATCGAGGGTTGCACTCCTCACTACGATTCCTCATTTTCTTGTTGTCCTTCCAGATATGACTGCTGTAAGTACCAACACACAGATGCTAGGCAAATCATCTAAGTTTTGCGTATTAGAAGTATATTGCCATTGCCATCAAAAAGTTTTCATTTCTGTTTTCTTCCATAATGAAGCTTCCTATTTCTCATTTTTTGGATTAAAATGGTTTGATATCTTACATCAAGAAAAAGGTTTCGTTTCTATTTTCTTCCATTATAAAACACTTCCTTTCTTGTTCTTTGATCCAAAAGATTAAAATGGTACACCTCAAATCAAGAAAAAAATTTAATTTCTTTTTTCTTCCATTGTGAAGTTTTTTCTTTCTGATTTTTTGACCGAAAAGAGAGAGATTAGAATGGTAGGATGCCTCACATCAAGAAAAAGGGTTTCGTTTCGATTTTCTTTAATATGAAGTATTCTCTCTCTCGGATTTTTTTCTCTCAGATGTTGCCTCGTCATCTGACCGTGGTTCCAAATTACAATTGGTGTTGTCCTCGATATTACCCTTCGGGGGTCGATCCCGGACTATCGCCAATAACCTGTTTCATTGCTACAATGTGTCGTTAATTAAATACCTACCTATCTCTGATTTTTTTTTTACCAAAAAGATTATAATGGTATACCTTACATCAAAAAAAGGTTTCTATTTTATTTTCTTCCATTAGAGAGAGAGAGAGAGAGAGAGGAAGAAAGTTTTTTTTCTGATGTTTTGAACAAAAAGATTAAAATAGTAGGAACTATCGAGAATTCTATTTTCTTCCATTATGAACCATTCCCTTTCTGATTTTTTTTACCAAACAGATTAAAATGGTATACCTTACAGCAATAAAAAAAGTTTCGTTTTTATTTTCTTTCATTATAAAGCATTTCATTTTTAATTTTTCGACCAAAAAGATTAAATGGTTTAAGCATCAAGAAAAATT
The DNA here is from genome assembly GCA_947359465.1 of Metellina segmentata. Taxonomy (NCBI): domain Eukaryota; kingdom Metazoa; phylum Arthropoda; class Arachnida; order Araneae; family Tetragnathidae; genus Metellina; species Metellina segmentata. Next base: position 133,284,657 of record OX375872.1, read on the forward strand.
TTCGTTTTTATTTCTTTCATGTCACGATTGTTTCACTCCTTTATATATGGAAAATACGTTGACCAAAATTGGTTTTTCTTTCAGGTGCTTCGAACGTCTTTGATGTTTGCAGGTGCTTTGAACTCTATTGACGTTTGTAGGTGCCGAATTCGTTGCATTAAAGATCTTTCTGACGTGTCGAAGACGTTTTTCTATGGGAAATACATTGATCAGAATTAGTCTTGCAGATGCTCGACCAGAGTGTTTTAAGATGCCTAACATGAGGTTCCGTCAATTAGCCATGGAAAATATACTGACCAGAATTGGCTTGTCTTGTAGGTTTTTCGATCGCCTTTTATGTTTAAAGGTACTCGAGTTTGTTGCGATAAAATATATCTTTGACGTCACGATGAGGTTTCTTTTCCTTGCACATGGAAAATACATTGATCAGAATTACTTAGTCTTGTAGGTTCTTCGAGCAGGTTTGTAGGTGCTTGAACACGTTGTGAAAGAATTTCTCTGAAGTCACGATGACCCCTGCCTGTGGCAAATACATAGGAACGAAACCTTTTAAACTCTATACCCCCTCTTCTAAAATGGAACTACTTTTAGCTGGACAGTCGCAAAGAAATTTAAAAGAATGAACATGGCTTCGGAAAAATACTAATTCTTATAAGCGACAATGTTGATTTTATACTACTGTATTAATTTAAATGTTTCTAGAAATGTAATTAATTTTAATGGCTTATTTTATTAATGTGGGCTTCATATACTATGCATCGTCAGTTTACAAGTGAAAGACACTAAGTCGAATAAAGCGTAATTCTGAGGAGAAAACGAAGGAGGATTACTATTCAGAACCAGGGAGCTAAACTCACTAAATACATCCTGAGACAAAAAAAAAATTGTACCTTGAAGGAATTGTCAGAATGCAATGAAATTTACAAGTTGGTAAAGTGCTTATGAATGAGTGAATGAGTAAATTTTGAGACTGAAATATGCAAACTTTATTGAGAAAAATTAAAAAAAAGTGGTATCATTCAGTATGGCGTATGACCACCATTATTCCTAATACAGCATGCCAAGTGCCTTGGTAGTGAGTCATACAGGCTCTTTATGAAGTCCTGCGACAGTCCATTCTATGCTGCTTGAACCCTGTCATGTTACGCGGTACGGGTGGAGTGGTGACATCTCGGCCAATGGTTTCCCATACATTCTCGATCGAGGACAGTTCCGGTGAGTATACCGGCCATGGTAAAATATCGTTGTGTCGTAGACAAGCTCAAGAGACGGCAGCAATATAGGGTCGAGTATTGTCTTGTTGAAAAAACAGGTGGACCTGGAAGTTCAGGAATGGGAGCGTAATGGGCTGTAAAATTTCTTGTACGTAACGCTGGTCTGTCAAATAGCCCGTAACGAATACTAAAGACGATTTTACATCAAACGCAATTGCACCCCACGCCACACCAGGTATTCTGGACGTGTGACGCTGTACAACAAACCGTGAAGTTTGGCGCTGACCACGTATCCTCCACACACGGATTCGATTGTCCTCTCCACCCAGACAAAAGCGGGATTTTTCAGTGAAGACCACTCGATGCCATTCGACGCCCCATGTCCGTCTGGTATGACACCATTCTTTGACGGCGATGCAATGCTGTTAAAGGCAGTAGTCGTAACGGTCTACGTGAGTTTAGTCCCACGTCATAAAGCCGTCGACAAATGGTGCGATCACTTATTGGATGATCGAGAGAAATTCCCACTGCCCGTTGGATGTCAGCACCAGTGGCTGTTGGATCAGTACGCGCATGTCTTACAACACGTCGGTCCTCTCTCGGTCAGGTTGCTCTAGGTCTTCCTGAGCCTGGTTGACGCTGGCATGTGCCTTGTTGTATCCACCGCTTCCAACAGCGTGCAACAGTAACATCACTACAACCAATACGTTGTGCAATCCGTCGATTAGACCATCCACCTTCTCGGAGACCAATTAATAGCCCTGTGTCAAACTATCCCAGATGCTTAAATTGCTTGCGAACTTTTTCCGAGGCATAACTCAATGAGAAACGATGTAACCAACACAACAGCATGAGTCGTAATAAATTTACAGCGCTACTGGATGTTATCTTATGCCCCGGTGTGCAGCGTGTTTCAGAGATGATTTGCGTGTAGCGCATGCACAAACGATTCTGAAAATTTGATCATTTGCACCTCCAACGCAGATGTATCACTCCTCCAAATTTCATTTCTACTCCTTTCAGGTGCAAATTTCTTTTTGTTTTAGAGAGTATGTTTTGTTCTTAAGAAATATAACCTTCATGCAGAGAATAAATACTTAGTGGACACACACATGTCATCAGCTTAAATATCATTCTAGTCTAGAAAAGCCAAGAAACTTATATTTTGAAAATGTTGACTTAGTGTGTTACTTGTAGGTCAACGATATGTTTTGTAGATGAATTTAGTGTTCACAAACAACCTATAAAGTATAATGTTAACTAATCCGACCATTATTCATTTCAGTTTCAAGATCTGTGGAATTGGATCAAACAACCGTGTCTACTACTGCGTCGAGCACCTCTACTGTTCACCCAACCCAATTTTCTGGTTAGTCTACTCCTTCATAGTTTCCTAACGCATTAATAATACGTTAAAAAGAACAAAAGTCGCATGCAGAAGCGAGGTTGGACTTTTTGAGTAGGTAGTTAATCAGCTTTGCAATGAAGCAACACAACGAGCTATTGGCGACGGTCCGGGATCAATCCACAAGGGAAAGATTCGAGAAGAACATCTCTTAATTTTGAACCACGGTCAGATGGCGAGGTCAACACCTGAGCTGGCACCCCACTCTTCAAACTTCCACACCACACCAACGTGATGAAATGCTGTGGTTTTTAAGACAAGAAAGTAAATCAGAATTGATAGAATTAAAAAAATTTAGACTTTGTAGAAATTTTAAGATTTGGGAGTGGATTTTCCCACACCAAATCTGTAAGTTTAAAATTGACGTATTAAAAAATATTGGCGGTAACGATTAAAACAGGACAATCAATTAAAATAGAAACTAAAAGGAACCACACACGCGTTACACTTTTGTAATGTCTGATGCGAAAACGTGTTAAAAATAGTTCATGGCGGGTCGTATTGGTTAGGCGGGTCATAAAGTAATGACTGGACGGACGCTATGGAGTTCTTTTTGACTTTGCATGACCCCGTCATTGTTATATTGTTAATGTATTAATGTTCCATATAAATGAAATTTTTTTAGAATTACTAATTATGCATATATACTAGCAAAAGGCTGTATTTTGTTAACCCTTCTCTTGTCTCGACGATGTATCTCATTACTAGCAAAACTGACCCGATCTTGATGGACGAGAAATCACGTCATTAGAAGAAAACTGTCCAGATCTGAATCTCGTCATCATTATAAATCGTCAATACCTTGATGACGAGGTATCTCGTCATCAGCAAAATTGGTCGGATTTTGATCAACGAGATATCTTGTCCAAACCCTTGGGGGGGGGGGGGGCGCTCCTGTTAATTAGTCTCTAGGACGAATAATAAGAAAATACGCCCTGTGTATTTCGTCTTCTCCAGACGTTTCTGATAAAATTGTACTGCTTTGTCTGTTCTCTATTTTCATGATGAAAACAATTCCAAAACGGGTACATGAAAAGAACTGACTTTTAAGCGATGTTTTTTAAAGATGGAGTACATGAAAGCCATACGCCTCACATTCACAGCTCTGGAAGAAACTTCTGGTTGGTTGCTTGCTTTAGTGTTTTATGGGTGCAAGAGCCATGTTTGGCCATGCTGCGCTAGACACAAGACATACATTAACAAGTAATGGACATGCACACACAATAAAATTTTTACTGCCCCAGAAGAGAGGAATAGTGCCTGCGCAGCCAACAACTCGAAGAAACTACTTCTGTGACTAAGACATATTTGTTCTTGAAATTGACATTTTATAAAAAAAAAACCACGCATCTTTCCCTTTGGGATCGATTTCGGACTGTCACCTAGCCCGTTGTGTGAATTAAATTCAACTACCTACCCCCCCCCCCAATGAAAAAAAAACGCTTTTTTAATAAATATTTCTGAAATACTACTCCTTTAGATACTGGCGCGCAACTGGTCGTTTGACCACTATTCGAGAAAGCAGGGGCGCCAATTCTTGAGGGCTCCTATTAATTTCCATAAGTTGGTGCCACTGCAGGATTCGACTCGCATTTGTAGGCCACACTGTCTTCGTGGTATCTTATCCAGTTGCTGTCATAGAGGAAATACAAATTAAAAGTGTGCAATAGTAACCTTTCTGTGCCCAGGAAAATGTCACCCAAAGTAAAAGTCACGGGACCATTTGACTGCTTTCGTCTGCCCTGTGGAAACGCACATTCATCATCTGATTGGTCCACGGGAGCGAAGAAGACGCCCATCCGTTGATTTATCATCCGATTGGTCCGCGCGACATGGTAGTAGACATTAACTATTTCGCCACGCCCTGTCATGCTGTTATATCGCCAAACGAGGCTATAAGGTGCCAAATCAGCCAACCACGTCAATTTCTCACTAAGCAATCACGTGACTACTAATCGACATGTTGGTCACATTTTTTGAACCTCCTTTCAATACCTTAGTTCAGTCTGCTTATATTTCTCATGTATGGTTTCTGTGGAAATGACAAATCTGCATATGCGTCAGCTTTTCGCTTACAGTTCATAGTTAAGCGAATCGATGCGGGTTACATCGTTTATTGCGTCGTTGCAATTTTCAAAGATGGTTTTGGTTCCACGGTTGCACACCAGAGCGGTTTATTCAGCGGGCTTTGGTATTGATCCCGGATGGAACAACAATGGATTCCGAAACAACGGTCAATAGCCCATGGTGTTGCTCCCGTCTCGATGTAAATTCAACTGCCTGTCTCAACCTGCCGGCTAACCATATGTAACATCCCGTGGAAAGATTACTAAATCTGTTTTCTTCAAAATTCACATCAGACAGAATTTGAAGTCAGTCCATTATTTAACCAATCTGTCGAGTGTATTTTAGGAATAAACTTTCTATTTAACCCTATCCACAGTTTTTACACCAAGCCACGCTTTCCGAAATAAAACTTCTGTTGCATGTTTACAAATTACCTGTTTAGATATAGCAATATTCGTCAGATGACCGCCTTTTCGGTTATGTATAATAAACAGAAAAAAAAACTACATTTTACGAGAATACTCTGGATATGTTTGAAAATCTGTGAACATTTTTGAAAATAGTCTATGAAAGGGATTTTCAGTTCAAACATATAGACTAAAGACAGCTTGTACTTTCTGTTATCCAAATGCTCAGTTTAGGGGTTCACTGTCTTTAGTAAACAGGGGGGTCGTGCTCCCGAGCAATCTTCTGCTTTCATCCCCCTACTCTATTCCGCAATCCTCCTTTATTCCCTTTCACCACATTTCATATTACACGTTGTCTTGTGTCTCTTCCGCCATAAAACGCCAAAGCAACCAACCAAATACTGTCGCATAGTACATAGGAATCCTTTTTAAATGTCTATAGACTTTTTAGGTGACGTTTGGCATTTAATCTAACTGGAGTTCACCAATCAGTCATCATTTTTCAATTCGGAATTCATTCTTTGAACTTTTGTTGGTTACGTGCTGAAACCGTATTTGAAAAAAAAAAAAAAAAAAAATGAGGTCATGTCAGGAAGAGCCCCTGTTCCACCTCAAAACAGTTCTTCGACTTACATTTTCTTTTTTAATTTCAGATGATTTTGGGAATTGTGTAGAAAATGATCGTCTCTACAGTCATGGAGAGATAATTTCAGACTACCGAGCATGTCATAGTTGTATTTGTTCCAACAAATCCATTATATGTGACCAGATGAAATGTGCGCCTCCACTAGAAGGATGTCAACCTATTATACCAGAAGGCCATTGCTGTCCAGTTTCATACAAATGCAGTATGTACCACTTTATCTACACTTAACGGTTCAATATTCCTTCAGATACAAGTCTGATGAAAATACCGACTTTTAGCTAGATAAAGACCACTCTCTTTGTATATTTAGTTTAAGGTCTACTAAAAAAATATCCTTCCTTCAAGAAGAAAATAAAACTATTTTACACATTTCTGTAATCTGGTAGAGACACTGCCTATTTTACAGGTTCTTAGTAACAACTAATTTAGTTGAGTGTAGCTATTTTTTTAAATTTTAAATACAGCGTATCAAAAATACCTTCCAATATTTTAGTATTTCATAATGTTGATTAGCAAAGTTGCAACTGCTAGAATCTTGTCTTCGTAATGCACACATTTGGTTTTGAAGCAATAAAAAATAAAGTCGATCACTTTTTGATAAGGCCTCGTATATATAAAGAGACGGAATTGAACGAATTGCAACATGTTACTCTCCGATCGTAACGGCCGACTTCATTTCGGAGACCCGAAATATTTCGGGGTGCGACATGTCTGAATATTACGAGTCTACCGATTGTCATGCTGAAATTTTTCCGGACTGATGAAGTTCGGAGGAGTTTATGCGAGTCTGGTGGCAGACTTGAAATATGTCGAGGTGTGAGATATCCGAATATTTCGGGTCTGCTGTTTGTCGTACTCGAATTTTCCGGGTCTGTTTTAGTTCAGAGGGCTTTCTGTAGGGTGGGTGGCAGACCCGAAATATTTCGAGGAGCGAGAAGTCCGAAAATTGAAATATTTTCTGGCTGTTTCAGTTTGGAGGGGTTTATGTACGGCGATGTGGCAGACCTGAGATATTTCGAGGTGTCGTATGTCCGAATATTTCGGGTCGTCCGCTTGTCGTGCTGTAACTTTCCCGGACTGCTTTAGTTCGGAGAGGTTTCTTTGGTGCGTGCGGTAGACCTGAAATATTTCGAGAAGCTAGGTTTTTTGATATTTCGGGTCTGTCGCTTGCCGTGCTGGATTTTTTCGGGCTGTATTCGGACTAAATTTTCCAAGCTTCGCGTATGCCACTTGGAGGGTTAAATGTATACAGAACTTTGTTGTTTAATTTTAAAATTGGTTTAAAATTGGCCTACATGTCACAAAATGGAGGTAAGTTATATAATAGCGCAAGTCTCAGGTTTTTTCTGTTGAAAGTCTGTAAAATAGTTTTCTGTTTAACGTTGTGTAGTTTTATAGGGGACAATCATTATTTCTCTCTTCACTGGTAATCTACCTTTGAAGTTCAATGAATACATTACTAAAGTCTGGTACGAAAATTCTTGACTTTTTGCGTTCGGTTGTAATTTGGTGATGAATGGGTAAATTGTTTCAAGGCCCTTATCCAGGGGTGGGAAACCTATTGCTGGTAGGCCGCATTGATATAGCTTTATTTCTCTTTTCACTGGCCTTTAAAGAATTTTAACTAATATATTATTCAAGTCTGGAACAAAAATCCTTGAGACTGTTATATTGTAAGACATAATCTGGAGATAAATTAAACGAATAATGTAATTTGTATAACTTTTTTCAGATTACAATGATGATACCAACAAGTATAACGTTAAAGGAACGAATTTAGATGACAGCATCCTGGATAATGTGTCAACAAAGTCGGAAACAAAAACAGTGAAACAATCGGAAATTTTCAAAAATGCTCATGTTGCAAATGTAGAACCCAAGAATCAAGGATCGCAAGATTTATCCAGTTTTTTCCACAATTTTGTTCCGGTTCACAGACGACTAGATGAAGAAATATATGAACTGTATAATTCCCACGGTAGCGAATTTAATGAAAGTCAAATTGCGTTAGGAGGCTTTGCAGGTTCTCAAAAATCTGAAAGTCAAACGTCAACTTTTCCTAACAGAGAAAACGATAAAACACTAAATCTAGAAGTTCAAACCGAAACGGGAACAGCTCGTACTCATTCAACGTCTGAAGAAGACGTGGAAAATGTAAACCAGTCCTCGGAAACAGCGTCAGATTTGGCACATCAGAAAGAAGCTCCTCTAGCAGTTTCAGTTGGGCTACCTGAGGTGCAAACCATATCAATCGAATCTTTAATTAATAATTTTTTCGTGAATAATCACAAGAATTACTCTGAGTCACCAACAGAAGACCAACAGCAGAGGAATAATTCAAAATGGCCATCAAGCATCGTGGGAAAATCAGACTTAAAAACAACCTTAGCGCCTCAATATCACAAATTGTTGGACAATATAACGAAAGGCACTGAAGAGCATCCAACTTTTTCAACACCAATAACGTCTCAAGAGGAGCAGACTTTTACTGAATCTACCATACCTGATAATACCATGATAACAACCAAAGATTTTGATTCAACAATGATACAAACTACGATATACTTTACCAAAGACGATGGCATAACCGATGATACCACATCGTACATAATAACAGGAAAGGATGAAAAACGTACATATTTACCAATTTCAACGAAGTACAGATACTTGACCCAGACAACACCCACTACGAATGAAGATACAACCTACGACCAAACAACACTCACAGCGGGGACCTCTTCGCATGAAAGCACAACAAAAGACTATCAAACCACTCCAATTGAAGACACTTCTTCGACCGGACATACAACTAAAGTTGACCAAACTACAACCCAAGTCACTAAATCAAACGTACGCATCAATAGTAAACTCCCAATATCTTCATATTCAGGTGATGACGGGGCTCTAGATTCAAGAAATCCTATACTAGAGGATTCGTTGGTGAATTTATATCTTCCAGCAGAAGGGAGAGGTGCCGAAGAAAGCGACGACTTCACCAATGTCGGATCGATCCATTTAGGAGCACCGTTGTCTGTAGATGCCACGGAGTTGCGGAAGGGTCCCACCAACTTGAGGAACAAGATCACGGAAAGTGGAGGAGTGATTTTCATGGATCCTAAGTACACCGACATCAATCCTAGACTACCATCGACAGCAAACCAAGCAAAACCTACAGAAATGAATCCAATGATGGACGTGTCTTTCGATTTGACGGAACATTATCCCACGCCTATTGACAGAGCTGACACTGAGAGCACGCATTATGATCGCAAGAAAGGGCCTAGAATCCAAGACGGGTATAATCAAACAGGTGTAGGACAAGATTACAAAATAATTCCGTTTGTTGCAGAGGATGCAATTAGGGGAAAATTTGGAAAAGGAAATAACACATTTTCTGTACATAGAGATACCACACAAGGACTTCCAGATATGGTGTCAGGTAAGTAATTGTTTTAAATATATATAGTCTTTCATTATACAAAAACACGCCCCCTCCAATTCTTAAATTCCAAACTCTTATATTAATTTCTTGGATAATAATTTATCAAATAAGACCAAGCGAGTGTTTTGCCATGTGTCGAAATAAGAATTGTTTCCATAGTGTTGCCAAGTACATAATAAGGAGGATCTAAATTTTTTTCTATTTCATCAGTAGGTTTTTCTGATGAAAGATCTTTACAGTTGGTTGCCTAGGGTCTTATGGTGCAAGGTCCAATAAGGGACAAGCTGCACCAAGCGCAAGATAAAGAAATAAAATGTAGATATAAAAACATGAAACGTAGAGATAACAATAAAGGGCCGTCACAGCCAAAGCATTTTTGAAATAGTAGCATTAGTTGTGTAGATTTTTAAAAATAGTATATATAGCAGTCTCTTAAAGCCTATTTTAGCTGCTCAGACACAGAATTAATAGGTTAAAACACAAAATGTGCAAATTAAGTATGAAACAAAAATTGAAAATATTGCCAAGAAATTTTATTTTAAAATTTTCGTTTAATAAGGTTTTCATGATAATCCAGCAACCAGATTCCGATGTTTTCCTTTCATAATTGCCGTCTTAGCCCCGAAATTGACGTATCTTGGATAATTTTTACCCTAAAGAAAAATCCGACTATTTACCCCGTCTGTTATTAGTTAAATAAAAAAAGAATACATTTTTGTTGACCTTTGGGGAATTTTCAAAAGAACTCAAGTCACTAACATGTCCTCAGCTATCGAATGACACTAGGTTTGTTTGGTTTCGCGTTGAAAATATTGGACCAAACTCGATGCTCATTTTTCGTAACTCAAAGCTTTCCGTACAGGACACTTAATACTGGTATGGTATTCACGTCCAAAGTCATAATATGTTTTAAAATACATTTCAGATTTCTGTTTCATCAAAGGACGAATCTATATGAATGGTGAAATGATCGTAAAGCCAGATCCTTGCGAACTGTGTCGCTGTTTCTATGGACAAGAGCTGTGCCAGTTGCAAAGATGCCCAACACCACCTCCTGATTGCATACCTGAAAAATTGCCGGCATTCTGCTGCCCACGCTTTACTTGTGGTAATCAAAATCTCTCAAATTCCGCAGTGTTAACATGTTGATAGCTATAGAATATTGAAAAAAACTTCATCTTTCAGGAGAAAACTCGGGTTCAAAAGAGCAATTTTCCCCAGAAGAAAAATTATCAATTAGCTCTCAACCAAAAGTCCCTCTAGTTCATCCCACTACCGACGACGATATGCTGGGTAAGTTATTAGAATTTAGTTGATATTAGCATTCAAATCTCAATCAAAATGAAGAGAATAGCTTATTTCTGAATTCATGCAGAGCTATATATGCGGAACTCTTTATATGTTGGTAAAGGGACGATAGGAGACGTTCTTTACTATTAAATGCGTTTCATTACATTACATAGAGGGAACTGTTTAAAGGGGATCATCGTTACATCACATGCTCGTCGTGCATAGCCATGTGCCATCTTCTTCAGCGTCTCTGAATATTTAAACTTTTATACTAATTGCATAAACACTAAATATTTTTCATTCCTTTATTTTCAAAACTATATCTTGAAAATACACTCTGGCTTTTGTCCTATTCTAAAAATAAGCTCAAAAATTAAACTTCCTAAAGGGATAAACTGAACTGAAAAGTTAACTAATAAAAACTTTCAAGATACCATTCGAAAACCATTCAGAAAAATGAAATTGACAGCAAAGAATTAAATGCATTTAAGGATTAGAAGCATACTAGTACCAAAAAACATTTCCTCTGGAAGTATGTTCACTAAATTTTCTGAAAGACACTAAAAGAAATAATAGAATGTGATCATTCTGGGAACAAATGGATAGAAGAAAAAAAAATAGAGACATACTGGTTTTCCTCTGTTAGATATTTACCCGATTATAATTTTTTTTAAACCGAGATATTTTAAAATTTGTGTGAGGTAGTGCAGACAATAATTAATAATAATTATGCCAAGTTTTGAAAAATCAATTTATAGCATTACTCTATGAAGTGTAAAAAATGAAATTCATAAAAATTTCAGGAACTTAAAAATAAGTACATTTGAAAATAAAAATTATCTTGACAATGATGGTCAAGCAGCCAGTAAAACTGGATATATACAGTTGAAAATATATAAATGAAATTTAAAAAATGTAAAACTTAAAATTTTGGTATTCTTTGTGCTTAAACATTACTTTTATCTTACAACAGATAAACCAAAGCAGTCCAGTTATCAACCAGATGAAACACAGTTTGGAATCCGTTTTCATCCAAAGCCACCAATCACAAGACCAAAGGATACTGTTGCCAAAACAACACAAATGTCTCAACTTTTTACTACAAGTAAACCAGAGCTTATAAGGGCACCTGTAGACCAAAATCCTAAAAGTACACGGTCTACTATCACTCAAGCACCAGAAATCACAAGACCACCTACAAGCAAAATTCCAGATTATAACAGAATATCTACCACAAAGCAACCTGAAGTTGTCAAAACAACAAAGACAGCAAGTCCTCCATTTTCTGATCCATGGGGATTGCTAAGAGTATCAGGTAATATATCACATTTCATACCGAATATGTAATATTTAGTGTTTATGTATAAATGAATATTGAAAAAAAAAAAGAATGAAATTATACTATGAACATTTTTCTAAACATTTGCACATATTGAGTATCTGAAAAATATAGATTAACCAGAACCAATTTTGCCATTACCAATAACTTTTCATTTCAATCACCAACAAAATGAAAACAATAAAACTGCTTATTAATTTGCTTGGGACCCATCAGACATTCTGTCTGGTTCTGTCAGTCTTTAGTATAGTTTATTCTTTTTTGTTTAGTTATAGCATGAGGAAACATTTCCATGGAATTTTAAAAGTGCATCTTGTTTTTCTAATATTTTTTAGAAATCTAATTCCATTTTAAATATTCACAATTTTAAAAAGTAATTGAAACATTTTTTAACAAATGAATTGTGCAATTTGTGTGATGTGTATCTTAAAAACTTTAATTTCTTTCATATACTAAGTATTTTACTTGTTTCACAACCATAGAAAGGCTACTAGTTTCAATTTTAGGATATAAATCTTTGCAAGCAATTGATATCATGTGTACACTGTATGTAGATTTGAAAAGATCTTATTAGTCTTCCTCAACAAAAACAAAGCTTTCAAGTATTTTATCCTAAACATAATATTCCATACAATTTAACAACGGATGAAAATTTGAAACATACCAATTGACATTCAAAAATAATTCAGACTTCCTCTTAATTCAAATCTACACAAAACAAGTTTATTTATAAACTTTTAGTGATATTTATACAATTAGTGATATTTACACTTTATGTTTTAGCTACTTAACAAAATATATACTAATAAACATGTGTTTGTGTTTACTAATATTTTTATTGTAAGTTATAAAATCTTTTTGGAAGACACAAAAATGAAAGACAACACTTAAAAATCAAGACTTTACAAAATATACCGAGAACAAAATAATCTAAGAATTATATATTTTATAAGAAACAAAAAATGATTAATATACAGTGATATACAAAAGTACAAAATTTAAAAACGTATTACAAAAATGTTCTTTATTCTTGTACAGGTTGCAACATATATGGAAAGTTCTTCAATATCAATGATCAAGTGGAAATTTTAAGTGGACCTTGCAGTCATTGCATTTGTACAGCAACTGGTGTTGAGTGCAATGATATTTGCTGAATTCAACAAGTTTTCATGACACCAAAATGACTGAGTGAATATTCATGTTTCCATAATATTAGTTTCTTTCACCTGAATGGAAGAGGCTCTTACTCCCTTGATTGAATGAAGAACAATGAATTACTATTGCCCAATCTACAAATTAGTTTTGAATGACTTTAGAATATCTTATTCAAAATTTAAGTAGATTGCCATTTTCTCATAGCTCAGAAAAATTTGTAAATTGAGCTAAAATTGCTTCATTTTAAAGCCATAAAGAACAATTTGTAGAATGTGAATGTATGATCATCTGTAAATATGTGAAGTGATATGATTGAAAAATAAAGTTCTAAAAGTTCATATCATGAGTCATTTTTGTTTTGGGTACACATGCTTTTTCTAATGTAAAGAAAACATGAACACAAATTTAACCTAAGTTGATTGGGGTTTTGTGGCACAAGAGCCACATTTGGCTAAGTTGTGAAAAACACAAGACATATAGCAGCAAATATGTATACACATATACAAGGAAAGTTTAACTGACACAGAAGAGAAAAATACACCTATGAAGGAATTAAACCTATGCCTCCACAACTTGTAGGTTGCTAGCACAACGAGCAAACCTACTGAGCCAAGGCGGCTCTATTAAGCTAAGTATCAGGATGTAATGTAATTAACTATATGAGAGTTATTGTCAATGGGTACTTGTTTGGAGTTCGAGTGGTAACAGACACAGCATTGAGGAACTACAATTGATTCCTCGATTTAACTTTACTTTGTGATATCAGAAAAATGGTGCTTATTATCATTACAATTCAAAAGCTGAGGCCGACATTCAACATGTATGAACATCAGCTGAAATATTGCAGAAACTACATTTGCAAATGATTCATCATGAACATTTTGGCAAAATACAAATACAGGAACATTTTTTTAAAACTTATGAGAAATAATTGTAAGTTGCATTAACTTCTGGGATTACCCTTTTCCACAGACATTTATAAAAGAGAAAATTCAGTTCATATGTAATGAAAAATATACTGTATAAAATAAGAAATGCTATATTAATTTTACTGTGCTTAAAGATTATCTTGTACAAACATAAAAGTACAAAATTTACAAACATTGCACAGGCATTACAAATAAAAAAAAAGTTTAGTATAATGTTTTGAAAAATTTATTCTATTTTTGAAAAGGTGCTGACAGTAATGTTACTCAGATTAATAAAGTTTATGAATACAAAAGGCACAAATGGGCTAAGTAAACAATTAAATTCTCTAATTAAAAATATGTTTGGTCTAAAAATTCAAAAGATTTACAAAAGTGCAGGTGTAACATCTAGGGCACGGGTTCCCAAAGTGTGTGCCGCGGCACCCTGGGGTGCCACATAGACAGATGAGGGGTGCAGCAAAGCGCCCATGATCTCTAATCTAAGCTATTGCCAAACAACAGAAAAAGTGTTAAAGGTCACTCATCAAAAATCGGTTCACTCCCCAACCAAGAGCTTGTTCAAGGAAATTTTATTTGTTTTATTAATATTTTCACCTACCTATGTTTTCCTATTAAGTACAATTAAAGTCTTCGTGTGAATTTTAAATACGAGTTGTATCAATAATGTATGTTCCTACCACTTCTCTAATTTCTTCTTCAAAGTCGTACAAATATGAAATTTATGTATGTAATAATATACCACACATAGATATTACATGACGAGGGTGCCATGAGAAAATTCTAATTCTCTTAAGTGTGCCACGATTTGGATAAGTTTGGGAACCCCTGATCTAGGGTATGAGTTGGAACACCTTTAAATTTGTTGTTTTTTATTTGATGGCACAAGTGCCATATTTGGTCACACTGCACCAAAACAAAACAGACAACATCAAACAAATACATGCCCACGTATGAGGAACGGTTTACTGACACAAGAGAAATACACCCAAGGAAGAATGTAGAACTAGGGATATGTATATATATATAAAACCCTAGTTTTGCCATTCTCTTTTGCTTGACTGCAGTCTTGGCTTACAGCTTAATGTTACAGATTTGGCGATATTTAATGCAAATATTTAAGATAAGTTTTTATGGTGATTTTATCAATAAATACCCATTAATTTTCAAACGAATCATAAAACCATTTCGGTAAATTAAGGACTTTTTCGTCAAAATTGCCACACAATGAACACATTTGAAGACAATGCTTTTTTGGAGTGGGTAGAAGCATTTGGTGCTGAATTAACACCCCTGGATTAATATAAATATTAGCAATTTGTATTTCATAGAAACAAGTTACAAACTAGACAATTGTGAAAACAGTTGAATGTTAGACTAATTCAATGTACAAGTTAATTTAAATTATAGTAAGGATTATGCATAAAGTAAATCCTATTCATTCAGAAAAACAAAATGTTTAATAGGAAGTGATACTTAAAATACATTCCAATAAGCACTAAATTCAGATGACTAATATTTGAAACAAAAGAGTGGAATCATTCATTTTAAGTAATGGGATGAATAGACTACTAATGGGAAAATCATCGCAAATGCATCCATGAGATCGTACCTTCAATTAGCCACAAAAATAAAATGCAAAAAGCAAATTTAAAAGAGGCAAACAATCATGTTTTTGTTCCTACAAAACTCAGTAAATGGCCTTAATTATTCACCACTTTAGCTTGTTATACATGAAATGTTTTGTGGATCATGCATAAAACATGAATCTCCATGGAAAAATATTAATTTCCATGTTGTATAAATTTTGCAATAAATATAAATTTTATGTATACATAGCAATAAATTTTGTATATGCATATATATTATATATGCTGCCATGTAATTCGTAATTTGCATTAACAAAAAACTATGCAAAAGATAAATCAGAAAATCAAAAAAACTTTATAACTTTGCATGATACATATTTTTTCTTCAGGAAGATTCAGAATATGTAAACTTAAAAATGAATACATAAAGTAAAACCTCAAAACATACACTATGCCACTTACAATGGAATTTTTCTCATAACCATTCTTCGAAAAGTCAAATTTACTCTTACTCCTGGAGCATTTTTCCTGACAGGAAGGCTGTGATACCAAAACTGATTAGTTGGTGGAAACATAATTAACAGACTTCCTGATTCCAAGTTTTGCTTAAAATTAGGGATATCTGGACGTTTAGAATTTTTACCTCTGTTGTCTTTATGCCGGAAAAGAAAGTCTCTAGCTTGACCAAAAGAGAAAGAAGCAATTGAAGAATTGAAAACAAGGTCTTTTTCATCATCACGGTGCTCACCCATATAATCATTTCCATCTTTATATCTGAAAGATTAGAAATCCAAAGGAATCAAAGTAAATGTTGTACGATACATTTGAACACAAGATTTTACACAAAGTATAAAAATACATACATTTTCAAAAAATTTTATTTTTATAATCAAATTAAAACAATTATTAATGAAATTTCAGAGTTTTGTATTTGGTTTAATGAAGAAACTGTTGCAATGTAATTCTAGTTTTTATGAAATACAAGTTGAAAAACTTTTTTTACAACCGAAAAATCCATCATTTTTACTAATCATTGTGCATTAATCATAAAGCAAAATACTCTTCTGATTGAATTCTTAATGAGAACAAGCATTATATTCATACACAGTAGTGGGAATAAATCATCACACATACCTTTGAATTTTGAAATGTATGTGAATCATTGCAGCAGAACCATAAACTATCGCATAGTAGGAAACAGCTAGTGTCATACATAATGTGACCATACGTCCCGTTTTTAGGTAGGATGTCCTATTGTGCCCAAGCACAGTTTCGGGACACCGAAATATCCTGTTTTCAGAAAGTGATCAACCCACGGTAACAATTTCAAAAAGAGGCACGAAAAATTAAAAAATTTGACGGACCTCATCTTTTTCTAAGTATTTATTGTAGATAATTCTGGAAAATCTCAAGCACAAAAAATTGCCATCGTTTTCATGATCAAGGATTTTTTACTGTGGAAGGTCTGGAAGATTTTTCCCCTCTTGTTTTGACAGAAGAAAACGAGATGATATTGGGGCGTCTAGAATTTTGGAATTCACATTGTAAAAGAACTGGTTGTTACTTTTTCTCCATCCCTAGTCAGAAGCCTGCTAGCTCGCTCCTTGATTGAGAGTACGTTTAGACATCTTTCTTGACAATTGATTGTTTTTTTTATTGATGTGTGTTATAGTCAATTTAAATTTCTTGTACGTGAAACCTTCATTTCAACAATGCCAAAACGTAAGTGCACTTATAATGTTAACTTATAAACTAAGTACCCAAATCTAATACACAAAATTAAATTTTAAGAAATCCTGCCAAGAATTTCATTCTTATTTAAAATCAACACCAAATACTTAAGCAAATTTGTTCTTCAAAAAATATACGACCACATAAAAATTACTTATTTTCCCGTGTTCACTCCTGTTCTTTTCATTAATAAATAAAAACTATAAAGAAATATGTGTTTTCTTGAATACTCATATTATTATCTAAAAATTAGTAGATGTCCCGTTTCGAGGACAAAAATAAAAAAGGTCACGTTAGTCTCATACACTCCTTACAGATATGTAAACAGGTGATAGATTCAAAATATTAAGTCAGGAATAAGTTTGGAGTCTTTTCTTAAATTGGGTTATAATGGATACAATAGTGTGGTTTGTGGTCTACAGCCATTTTTCGTACATGGGGTTCAAGGATCAAAAGATATATTCCATGAGATAGTACTCAGTTGTAATAAATCACTTTTCAATGTCACACCAATTGAATAAATGAAAAGAAACTGATTGAATGAAAGGCAGAGCCAGGAAGACATTACTACTGTCTTTAGATAATTTTTGAAGAAATTATCTTTAAAAAATGTTTCCCATATCCACTGACCTGAAAGTGGCTTGGAAAAGTTTCTTTGAACAATAAAATTTTATAGTTTGGTATCCACTCAGTTGTTTGGGACTCTGCACTCCACAAAGAAACTATTGTTGATAAAGAAGATGAAGCAAGTTCACCTCAAGAAAAACAAAGAAATTACCATCTCTACTATTATAAAAGGAAGTGTTTGTGTGTATCTCTGTATGTATGCCTGCAGTGTTCTGCTGATTCTATGGTACTTACAATAATGAAATTTTGCACACAGGTAGTCCTTACTTTATGCACATTTTATGTCCAGACCGAATTTTAACATTTAATCTAGAACATTTAAAAAATAAATTATTAGTTTTCCCCTGTGTTCATTTTTTTGCAGAGCTGATGTCACAGATCCTTGATTGAAGAAAGGACAGATTCGGTGTTTTTCATCCTGATGCCTTTGGAACCATGCCAATTTATGACGTCGCGTTTTGAGAGAGAAAAAACTTTTCTTTTCTAACAATGATTAGCATAACTTTCTTGTTAGCGATTTTAATTTTGTCATGGGCAAAGGCTATTTGATGTTTTCTATCTTTGTGATTGTTAAAGATAGAGTACAAATTTCATCTTTGGAACATTTTACACCAGATTGATACCTTAAATGTGATTTTCTTTAAATAAATAATTTTTTTAATTGTAACCTATAACATATCGGGTGAAGGTGGGACTCATTCTTAAAATTATTGTTTTTTCTTTTTAATGTTTTCAGTAGCAGTAAGGACACAAAGAACTGTCACGGGCAACGCTGTGCTGGCCTGCTAGTAGACAACTAAAAAGGGAGGTATTTTCCAAGACACTACAAAATATATATATAATCTCTACAACTCCAATTGATGAGAGACATTGAATTTTAATTTAAAAAAAAAAATGTCCTCCTTGCATAATTGGAACTATGAAACTCCTCCCCAGTGTAATGCTTTTCAGATGCATCTTCTATGTATGTGAAGGTAGGCTTTACCTTATTGATGGCAAACACATTGAATGCTTAAAAAATACATGAAGATCCTTCATTGCCTTCTGAAAAGCATTTTATTAGAAAAGTTTAATAATGGCAATTATGAAATTTCTCAACATGAAGGAGCAATGTCTTCCAGTCAAAATTGCAAGTATGTATATTCTTCCTACAGCTGTGTGTTAGTATAAAATCTATGCAAATATTTCCTCTTTATTATGTTCCAGGTGCAAAAATATATCAGAAAGTGTAACATAATTGTATTTTCCTGGCTTGAGAGTAGACCTGATCTGTAAAAATTGAAAATCACTCATCAGAATCGAGGGAAATTTTTCTAATGGAGAGTCTCAGGCCAAAAGGCAGCTACATGAGTAATTAATTATCATTTGTAGCATTTCAATAAAACATGAATTCAGAATTTTATTGAACCTATGCTGCACAGATGTAGTCAGTATGAAAGTAAAAAGGTTTAATGAAATAGGATTAGATGTATTTTTTTTACTATTAAATAATTAATTAGCTCATTTAAATAATCTTTTCATATTTTTCCAGTATTATTTGGAGATATAATTTGGATCATATGCAATTTGCTCATATGCTTTCAGTAGTCGTACAAAGTGACATATTAAATATTTTTATTTTATTAGGTTGTTTTATGGATCATATGGTACCACCAAAAGTATTTTAAGAGGTAATATTCAGTGCCTCTATCATTAAACATAATCAGTTCTACACAATTTCCTCATGACAGATGGATAGCCAAATTTGATCCATGTTAAGAAGTGAAATATTTTTTCCACCATATATCATCACCTGAATGCAAAAGTTAGGTAACTTGAAAAATTGGTATTTAAAGTAACATTTAAATTAGTAAAGATCATATACAAAAATTAATACCAGAACTAAGTAACCTCTTTTTGACCCATAAAACTCTAACTATCGGCTAATGAAAAATGCAGGAATACACATAATTCTGTTTTGCACAAACTTTTTTCACAAATTCGATTTAACACAAATTTAAAATAAATATTTTATTCTCTTTTTATGCGAGTCATTTTGATTTAACACAAGCAGGCCAAGCCAATTTCTAAGAATTTTTTTGCCTCAAATATACGAATTTGTTTATTTGTGGCATAGTAGAATCATTTTTGTATTACAAGCACAAATAGATTACATAAGAGCTAGTGTGAGCATTTTGAAATGCGTGCTTTCGTTTACCAATGTGTACGATTCGGTATCTATGTATGTATCATCAACGTTTTTATTGAATTTGGTCCACAGTACAATCGAATTTCACAACATCATTACAATGGCACACACAATTGGTGCAGAAGAATTAAAAGGTCTATTTTTTTAAGATATTGATGAATTGTTAGTAGACAAAGCCCTATGCGAAGATGAAATATTAGAAGTTGTCCTTGAGACTTCTAATCCCACAGAACGTAGTGGTAATGAAGAAAATGATTGTGTTCTAAATGCAGATTCAATAAAAGGTCTGGAACTGGCCAGAAAATTGGGTTATCATTTTGTCAAACATGACCCTAATGAGGAACGCACTGGAAAGTTTCAATGTGAACTGAAGTTGTTGAAAGCATCTTACAGAGAATTATAAAATGGCCTAACCAAAACACAAACACAGGTGAAACATCATCACCAGAGAAGACTTGTGCTGATTTTGCTCAAGAGATCACAAAAAGAAATTCATTAATAGAGGAAGAAGACGATGTCCACAACATTTCTAGTGAGCATTGATATTCTAGTCATACACAAACGTATGCGTCGTTTATTATCAGAAAGTGAAAATGAATAAAAATCTTGTGTGTGAAACATATTTTTCGTTCATGAAGAATTTTTTTCATTTCAAATGAAAATTTACTTAAATACATTTTTATTACATATTATTACATGCGTATTTTGTTGAAATAAAATAATAAGCTTAAAACAAATATTTTATCCTATAGTTTTTTTCAATTATTTCTTAGATCCAGAATCAATTTTCTTTTCTGCATATAGATAAGTCTTTTTTCATGAATTTTTTGTAGACATATTCTTTAGGAACGTATCTATCGTGTAAAAACAGATACGTGTACATGAAAGAAGCACTGACATAAAACTGTTTTACCCCCTTTATCTCAAATGCCAATTATTTCAAAATGTTTTCTAAATTTTGATATCTGTGATGACATATGTATTAGATATATATATTCCTTAATATTTAATATCAATGACTCTTAACAAGAAAAGTTAATAATTTTTTTTATTTGTTGCATATAGGTAACCTACAAATATTAAGAAAATTAATTGACTGATAAATATGAGTTAAAAATGAGAAATAAACTAGATGTTAATTTTTCATTTTGAAAGGAAATATTTCTAACAAAATTATCACATTGTTGAATCAGAAATATTTAAATAGCACTTTAGGTGTTTAAAACTCAATCAGGGGATATTCCCTTAAGTGGGAAATTTTGATGGTCCTTTGATATCAGTGGAATTTTTCACTGTGGATTTTATCTATGGAAATATTTATTTGCAAGTATGTTGGATTTTTTACTTAAATAAATCAAATTAGAACTATGCATTGAAACTTTAACTCAAAAATAATACAAGCATACTATCTAGGTGGCAAATTAGGAAATAAAAGATTTTCAATGTTATATGCATATTTTTAGAATGGACCTTCAGTCAATCATAGAAGAGAGAATGAATCTGACAAACATGATGGAAATAGGATGTGGTACAACAATGGTAAAGAGAACTAGTATCAAAGGCATTTATTTTGAGATTTTGTTTTCTCAGAAAATCTTTTGTTTGTAAAACTTTAACATATTAAATTCGCAGCCAGGCTGCAATATCACCATAACTCAAGCAAATGAATTTCTAGATATTTGGGTAGAAAGAGACAAAATACATGCATCTGTATGTTGCTTAATATTTACTGCCTCAAAACTGCCCTCAGCTGTAATCTACAGTTGAGGAGGCAATTTTCTTGCATGCAAAGTCATGTACATACCATTGTTTCTAGAATCCCAAATTCATTTTTGAGTTATTTTTTGAGCAAGTTTGCAATTTAAATACTTATTATCAGTATAATTCAGCATTGAATTATATTTGCTTTAGTTTGAAACAGAAATATTTCCACCCACTTTGAAAGGGTACTGTAAACTTTCACACATGCTCTCTTCTAAACTTTGTCTGATAAAGCACATGAAAAACGGACACTTTATTAACAAATTGTACAATTTTATAACTTGGAGATAAAATAATTTATCTGAAAACTATGCTATTGGTACTTTATTTAGTAGGTACAATAAAAATATGATTGAAAATAAACAAAATATATTTGTTTTCACTTTAAGAATATCAAAATGTTTATGTTCAGGTGTAAAATGCAGCTGTTTGTATAATTTATAGTATTAAATATATTTTAAACTTGAAAACATTATGATTTACCAACCTTAAACCAATAAAGAAAATAATTTTGAATTTCAGTTATTCAGTGAAAGTTGAATAATCTATTTGACACTGATAATTTCTTCATTTTCCCCAATATATGTTAACAAACATGAAATTCCAAATTTCTCAGTCATTCACACCATTGGCTCAGGGTAGAAAAATAAAAATGACAAAAATATATTTTTACTACCCCAACAGCTCTTTAAAGACCAAATATTAATTTTTAGACTGAAAAATAAAAGTTATAAGCATTTTGATACAGTTATGTATCTTTAAAACAGATTACAATACAACTGTATTCATCATCATGAAAAAAAAAGCATTTAGCATCTCTGAATAAATATCAGTTGATGAAATTATTCTCTCAGCTGACAGATAACTATTTTAAGAGTTTAGAGTGTAAAACAAGTATATGCAGACTTGCTTTCTCTGAAAGTTTTCTCAGTTGAAAATTAAACAAAATCATTTCTAAAAAGAGACACGATCTGCTATAAAATTATCTGTATCATGTAAAAATATTTCAATATAAATAATTGAAAAATATAAAGCAAAATCTAATGAGGTTAAAGTAACTAAATAATACAGAGTAATATATGACAATTACCGATTGACCAGTACGAAGTTGAAAAATTCACCAGTTGCAGACTCAGCAAATTTTTTTAGTTCAATAATAGTAGGACTACAGCTCCAAGGTTTAGCTGCAACAGTATTTCCAGAAAATTTGTAGGTTAATCCATTGTCTCCATAAGCTGCCTGCAAATAAAACAAAGCCATATAATTTTTGAATAGAACTGATGAAATTTCAAAATGAAACTCATAGTATCGTGAATCGTTTACTTTAACTGATTCAATAGAATCACTACCAGAACATTTTTCATGTAAGAAAAAATTTCAATTGCTTGAGAAATGTTTAGTTAACATTTCACATTTGTTACTTGCATTAACAGCATTTTGATTTTTTTATCAGAAAATACTTCATTTATAACAGTAATAGTAACAGTGCCAGCTGTGAAATTTTGGTAATTGGATTAGGTTAGTGTGCAATAAAGTAAATAGAACAGAATCCCATAAGAAAGGCTACAGTAAGAGGCTTTCAATCATTCACTGATAGGATCATTACTCTCACAAATATATGTAGTTCTCATTGTCCTAAAAATTAATGTTTCACTAATGTCTGATAATCAGGAGAAACTCTATGTTTGAATATACACATTCAGGTTTGTCACATTACCGCATTTAATGACAATTTGGAAATATATTAGTCAAGAATTTCACTTATGGCTGAGAAGACCTACACTAATAAATTAGCTCTTACCATCTCTAAAATTTGGCACAAAAATAAAATTTTGTCATCCCAGAGTCATCCCTACTCAAAATTAACAAGCCCTGTTTCCATAGTGATACCACTTCTCAGTGTATTTCACTACACTAATAAGGAGGAGTGGTATCACTATGGAAACAGGGCTTGTTAATTTTGAGTAGGGATGACTCTGGGATGACAAAATTTAGTGTAGGGAGCAGTTCTTGTTGTAGATACTTTCAGCCATACATTCTCTTCCATAAGTTGTGGCAGGTAAAGGTAGCCCTACTTTGTGACTATGGCAACCTTGTGAAGTTAAAATTTTCATTTCGGACCTTTTTAGATCTTGAATATTTTGGGATGTTCTTTTCATTTCCATTTTGTTGTTTTTTGATTTCAAAGGTCCTTTCAAATATTTTCTTATTATAACATCCTTTAATTTCATTGGTCCTTTTAAATTTTCCCCAATTTTTTTGTGTTTCCTGTAAATTTGAAGAATTAAAACTTTCAGTTTGTATATTAAACACAGCACAGTTTAGTCACATTAGTTTGTATCTCTTCTTGCTTTTTTTTTGTATCTCTGACATAAATATTATCTTGTATATATTATACTAGACACTTCGTGGCTAGTCCGGCGCTGCTTGACCCAGTTACTTTTGTGGGGTTATTGGTTTGCGAGGCAAACCAAATGGGAATTCGTAATCTATTAGATAACATCCTTAACCCTCAGCCTAGCCTGACATGGTTTGCTTCTCAAACCAACACCATGGGTAACGCTCATTGTCAAATGCGACCAAATTCAAATTAAGAGGAGATCCTGTGACGTCACAATCTCTTGCTAAAATATAAAAATTTAATTGAAAAATTATTTATTAAAAGAAAATCAAATATATAAGGTTTTTTGTGTAAAAATTTCCTCAGATTTAAATTCCGTTGAAATTTTCAATCTATCGTTAACAATCTGGATTTTACAAAAAAGAACTAAACAATGCCAGTCAAAATGTTTTTTTATTGTTTTGCTTTCCTTCGCTGAAATTGTAAGAACGCAGGAAATGAAATCTGTTTCTTTTTTTAACGTGAAGGCTGACGTGACGTCACAATCTCTTGTGAAAATATAAAAGATATATTCAATTAAAAAGTTTTTATTTAAAGAAAATCCTATTTTAGGTATTGATCTAATGTAAAATTTTAAGCAGATTTTAAATCTGTTGAAATTTTACTCTATCTTTAACGATCTAGGAGGTAGAAAAAAGAACTACAAAACTCCAGTTAAAAATTTTTATTTGCTTTTTTAGTCTAATTGTTCCTCTACAAAATCAAACCGAAGCACGGAAAAAATAAATTTAGAATCTGCTATCTTTTATGCAGTTGACCTTTCCAAAGAAAACAATAATAATTAAATTTCCATTAAATTCATATTAAAATGTTCTAGATTAAATTTTAAAATTTGCCGCGACCCAAAAAATTTGGACTTCATGCCTGCCAAATCCCATTATTGTAAGTGTCATAAATTCGTCAGGACTGTGATAACGAAAAACAGAAACTTCCTTTTATAATAGTAGAGATTGTATATATTATCTTTTTGACTTTACCATGCCTTTTGTATTCACTGTTGTAGATAAGTTTCAGGGTTTTCTTTCGTAAAATGTTGTTTCCGGTGGTAAGGAGGCTTTAGGAAATGAGAGAGTTGCTAATAATTTTATTTGGATTTTATTCTATTAAAAAAAAAAAATTGTTACTTTCTGCTAGGCCAAAAACAGAGTTTTTTTCAAAGATATTCTTCCTTGGTGGCATAAAAAGCATGCCAAAAAAAGTCCTAGTGTTGCCACATTCTGCTGTCATTATATCAAAGTGGTACTCAATTTTTGACATCACTCATCTTGCATGGCCCTTCAAACAGGATACTCGATTTCAAATATACACGAGTCAGGTTATCGTAGTGTTCAACCTAATACATGGTTGGTTTTGAGTTTTATGGTATAAAAGGGTCATATGTGACCAAGCTGCATCAATAAAAAGAGACTATGTCAAGTACTTGTGAAAAGAAAGGATGGAGAGAAGAAAGATCACTTGAGCATCCTGGTGTTGTGATCCCTATGTATAACAGAGGCAGTAAACCGAATAGGGAAAGAATAGATCACTATGATACCTGAGGTCCATGAAGCCGTATATACCTCAAAGAGATGTGCCATTGAGAGCAGCATTCAACATAATAGATTGTTGAGCATCAGTGAGTAGGTCCATGTTCCTTCAATTAAGCAAAGGGCAGTTGCAGCATTAATGATCTCTCAACTCTCCTTTATTTCTCACAAACTACTGTATTTATTAGAGCTAATATGGATGCTTGACATGCCAAACATTAATAACATCTTCGGCTTTGTATTAAGCTTCCCAGGCTCAAATGCCTATACAGCTATTCATTGATGAGCAACAAATGAACTGATCAGAGAAATCAAAGTAGTTGTAATTTACTAGTTGTAAGGTTTTTGAAATTCGAACAAGATAAAAAAAATGCTTAGCTTTCTGCATCAGTGGAGAAACACATACAAATAAGGTCCAACAAACACAAATTTGTAAATTCATATTCTATACCATGACATATGTATTTTTACAATATAAATTGTTTTGTTTAATATTTGCCATTCCTTAAACATGTTGCTCTGACGACGTACTGCTAAAAATTTTCAACATGGGTAACAAACAAATACCCTTAAAATTAAAGTGGAAAGTTGATTACCCTATGCAGCATGCTGGAAATTTGAATGAGCTCATCAACATATTTTAAATGCATACTTCAGCAGATGATTCGAACGATGTTGAAAGAGAGTAGTCTGCACAGGCAGACTTTATATCATTTTTTTCATAGCAAATTAAAGTAGTAGACCACTTGGACTTGATCTTGAATAAAATAAACTTAGGTTACCCAAAGTATAAAATATGTTTCTACAATCCTAGTTAACACTTGGTGTGACATCAATATATAGTTGTCAAGCCAATGCCAAATGGTAATACCCAACTATTACTTGAAGGTTGATTATTTTACACAATAAATCAAATTTTGAATATTTTGTTATTAATTTTTTTTACTCGAAGTGTTATAAATTTTTCATATTTTTTTTAAACAAATTAAGTAATTTTTTTTTAATATTAATAATAAAAATTACCAAACTGCAAATTTAGTCCACATTTTCACTGAAAAATTCCTCAAGTTTTTCTGTCATTTGAAAACATTTAAAAAAATACTACTTTTATCTCAAACTTAATAGATACTATCACCATTAAAACATTACGCAATACCATGTTTTATTGAAATAAACTTGTTATTTGAGATATATTATCTGCATTTCAAGTAGAAATGAAACATGCAACACGTCACTCGTATTTACATTCCCCAAACACTACAGATACATGCGTTTTTTACATTTTCTGATCTAATTCACCGGTTTAGATTTGACACCAATTCGGTTAGATGATTGGTTTCTTAACACATAGTCAGCAATGAATAAACTATTTAATGGTATTACGAAGCAGAAAAGAAAATTGAAGGTTACCACATTTAGTGATAAATCGCCAACGTCTCGGATCCTACATCCCACCCCAGAAAAGCTCGTTTTAGTACCTACTTGCTTACGAGGAATTTCATGCCACTTTCCAAACACCTGCACTTTCGAAAGCTCCGGACTCATGTATTCGACTTCCGACTCTAATTTGGCAAGATAGTCGTCACCTTTAGACTTGGGGTAAATTTTAGCGTATTTAGCATACAAGTCTTCATGATGTATGAGTTTCCAATCGTAAATGGCGTCTGCGATCAGACGCTCCTTTAGCATATTCTCGTTTGTTTGACGGCATGTCCTTCTACGTTTCGGGGGTCTAAACGTTGAAATACGAGGAGGATGTTCAGGATTTGACTCCTCCTGTTCTGGTAATTTCTCTTTGGGTACATCAGAAACAACTGGAGGATTTTCAGGATTTGACTCCACCTGTTCTGGTGTTTTCTCTTTGGGTTCATCAGAAATAACTGGAGGATTTTCAGGATTTGACTCCTCCTGTTCTGGTGTTTTCTCTTTGGGTTCATCAGAAACAACTGGTGGATTTTCAGGATTTGACTCCGCCTGTTCTGGTGATTTCTCTTTGGGTTCATCAGAAACAACTGGAGGATTTTCAGGATTTGACTCCTCCTGTTCTGATGTTTTCTCTTTGGGTTCATCAGGAACAACTGGAGGATTTTCGGTCTCACTCATTTCTCAAAAAAAGGCGTAATTTTTATAGAATCAAACAAACCGGACTTTCTTACGGGATGAAAACGGACATAAAGTTACGCAACAAGTGTAAACAAAATCAAACAGAAAGCACTATCAGACATTTGTTGAATGGTTAAAAGTTGAGTTGACATCCGCAACTGCTTTTTTACTTAAACAGAAGGTGGCTTATCCTATGTGCATACTTTCTTTGGTGGGTATTTTAATTAATGACGTACTGGACACTCTACGTACTGAATCATCAACAAGCTTTTGACGAAGGTCCGGGATATATCCCCCAAGGTAAAGATCCAAGGCCAACACCACGTAATTTTGAACCTCGGTCACATCTAAGCTGGCAATCCACGCTCCAAACTTCCCCATTACGCCAACGGCAGGATATTTGAGGCCGTGACAGATTTAACGTGCACCCACCCCCTTTGTTCGCTAAGTTCTTTGGTTGAATTCGAAATCACAACCGTCAAGTTGCTAGTCCGTTACTCTTCCAACCGGGCTTCCGCGGCCCTTGGTTACGATTGATAGTTGTGATAAAGTTATTTAATTAACGTCTCACTGGAGGAAAAGACAATGGGCTATTGGTGACGGTCCAGGATCAAAACTAAAGAGGAAGACCCAATTACAACAACTCGTAATTTTGAACCATGATCAGATGATAAGGTTTCACCTGAACTGGCGCTCTCTCCAAACTTCCACACCACATCAATGTGAGAATATTTGAGGCCATGACAGATTTGAAGTGCACCAGATCCACCCCTAGGCCCTAGTACAAAACGGGCTTTGGTTGGATTCTAACTCCAAAACCTGCGGTTGCTAATCCGTTATATTACCAACCGATCTACCAGGACCATGGAGTAAGATTAAATGTCTTAAAAGAAGTATCCCTTTGTCATCTAAATGTGCGTGCTGTGCAGAATAACAACCGGATCTTTCCCTTAAGGGACTGATCCCGGACCGTCGTCCATAGCCCGTTGTGTTGCTCTAGTACGACGTTAACTAAAATTACCATTACCATTAGCAGAATAACATATTAGAATTATACCTCCTCTATGATTAGAATATTGAACTGAACGAAATAATTTATATGCTTTTTAAAAATTTTGACGCCGTATTGACCAATCAGCACTAGACTCTAATCAGCACAGGGATGCTGCGTCCTGTCGTTAGCGGGGGACGTTGTTACTTGTTTGTAAACAAACAAACATTTTATCCTTCCTTATTGCTTTTGAATGAGACAATTCTTTTGAA
Organism: Metellina segmentata; assembly: GCA_947359465.1. Classification (NCBI taxonomy): domain Eukaryota; kingdom Metazoa; phylum Arthropoda; class Arachnida; order Araneae; family Tetragnathidae; genus Metellina; species Metellina segmentata. Next base: position 133,313,737 of record OX375872.1, read on the forward strand.
ATCATACTAGTTATTACCCAAGCAACAAACTGTTGCACTGTTTCGTTGTGATGATTCAATGATCGATTTCTACTGTCTTTATGTAGCATTTTCAAAGTTATTTTAAGAAATTTGTGAAGCGTTTTAGTGTGTGTTGTATTAAGTAGACATGCTTTCGTCACGAAATAATGTGACTAGAATTTTTAAAACTAGTCGTTCCTTGCTGTTATCTAAAACGACAAGGGGCATAGCATCTTTTTTGGATCGTTAGTTGAAAATTTTTACCTTTTTATGTGCTATTTATTGTTTTCTTTTTCAAGCAGTACTATTTTACTGTTAAACTTTATAATGGGCTTTCGTAAAACACAATGAACACTTTTTCGTAGTTTACTTGCCAATGAAACAAATTATAATGATTTGGTAAACAAGCAAAAAAATTCTTGAATATTACTGGAGAAAGGTAAACTATGCCACACTTTGCTAGAAGATTGGGATTCAAATGACGAAATTAATTGAAATTATTTAATTGACTAGTGTAAGAAATCTTGTGTTCATCTCTAAATATAAACAAGGTTCATCATAAAATTATGGAGTTTTGAAAAAAAATAAGTATTCTATACTCAGTATGTAGATTATTTTGCTTTCAATCTCCTAACTTTTAGAATAGATAATGTTATGTCCTTTTCATTATTTTATTTGTTCCAAGTCATGCAACGCTTTTTACTAGAAAAAGCCACTTCAGCATAAAACTATGTTTTCCAAAAGATGGTATATGAAACATTGTTTAGTGGTACAGAACTTATTTAATTGTAAGAGAAATCATTACCACAGTTTGTTAAATTTTATGTCTAATGAAGTCCACTTGGTGAATTTTGTAAAATTTCAGACAATGTTTTTTCAGTAAAAAATGCACAATTTATGTAAAATAGATACATTTTACATCTTACAATATTATTTAGCATTTATGAATTATTGACCTTTATGAAATAAAAATAAATGTTCTAAATTAAATTGGGCTAATAAACAAGGTTTCCTCATTAAGAAAGGATTGGAAGGCTTTTATTTTGTTCTTTTTATTGCTTTATTCTGCAACCTAATGCATTTTATCTTAATCTATTCCAGCTTCTTTGGGTCTTTCCGATGAACAGCTTCAAATTCAAAAAATTGCTCAAGATTTTGCCTCTAAGGAAATGTATCCCAATATGGCTGAATGGGATGAAAAGGTAATTTTAGATGATCAGAAGGAAGAGTAACTTACCATTATCAAAACTAAAACTAACTTTAAATTGTATAGGTATTTCAGCAGCTTAAGTTTGCATAACCTCTTTTTGCTTTCATTAAAAACTTCTCTGATTTTTATCTTTTGAATGCCATAAACCGAATATAACTCATAAACAGGGGTTTGTGTCCTTAGGTTGTGGGTGCTGTAAAAAGGGAGAATCTGGATTAACTCAAAACATACCTTTGCCCAGTTTTCGTTCTGGTAATCTCTCTTCAATTGACCCTGAGAGGCAGTTGATATGTTCACCAAGTTTAGACATCTGCAGTCCTCATCCACTAAACATTACTGTAGAATTTTAAGAATGTTGGGGATCAAATCATGGTTTTCCCTAGATTCACAATCTCCCATATTTCCCAGTTGAACTGCTGTATATTTCATAAACACTAAGGATAGCGAAATTTAAATTATATTATTCCTGTCAAGTATATTTTGATATAAGCTGCCAAAAATCAACAACTTAGACTTAATTATACTCATCCATAAATCAAAAAAAAATTAGCTATAATAATTTATAGAAAGTTTAGCATACATATAAATCAAAAGCAGAATATTCATTCAAGGATTGTAAACAAGAAGCATAGAACAAGGTTGGTTCAATGTTTTCAGTAATTTAAGAAAATTGATGAGCCAGATCTTCATAAGATCTTATGCTTGCTATTAAGCATTTTGGTGGAAATCCTCTCAGCCCCTCATCCTCTTATTAATCTGTCCACAAAAGCTTTACCCCCATCCAAATCCCCTACCTCAGCTCTTGTGTTTTTCCGCCTTTTCTAAGACCTGATTCTTAGTCTGCCTCTTGTGCTTTAGAACTTGAATTGGACTCCTAATTGTATAATTTACATTAAATTCTATACTATTTTCAGCCTTATTACTTCTTATTCCCCAAGTGCTTAATACTAAATTGTAACTTTTTTCTTTCAAAGTATTGATCAATAAATTATAATTTATTATGATGTGAAGATTTTCTCAAATTCACAGGTACTCCATAATTAATATGTCTGTTCTGTATTAAACATCCCAAACTCAATGCCGCTATTGAATTCTTTCACTGAGATGTAAAAAATGGACTGATCAGCTTAGACCTAATTGACTCAAAGCTAAAGATAGCTATTGACTATAATTGTTAAGCGTTTTTAAATTTGCACAAGGAAAAGAGCACAAAATATGTCACAACTAAGACTCCCTCTATGGCTGAATGGTGGTCATCCTAGTTTCTCATAAAAAATATTAGCTGTTTAAAACAATTTTTGTTTGCCTTTTGTTCTTATGTGAATTATGGATTTTGTCATCTGTTTTTCATTGATTTCATGACAATTTTGAATTGTTGGAATCCTTTTGACAAATTTGGTTTCTTCTGATTGTCTACTCACAATAATTGAACTGATGCCTAATCTTTCATAAACTTAAAAGTAATAAATATTTGATAATCATTAAAGTATTTAACATTTATGATAGTAATATATTTTGCAAGATGGACTAAAGCTCAGTAATTAGAGAATTGAACATTTCTTTTCTAGGAAATTTTCCCTGTTGAAACTTTGCGAAAAGCTGCAGCTCTAGGTTTTGGAGCCATTTACACTTCTGAAAAATATGGAGGATCAGGGATGAATAGATTAGATGCATCTATAATTTTTGAATCCTTAGCTCGGGGCTGTGTGAGCACAACAGCCTACATTTCAATTCATAAGTATATATTTTTATCAGAATATGGAAAATATCCTAATTTTTATTTCTAAAAATCGAAAAAATTGGCTTTATTTGATAAAATTGAAATTTGTATGATTTAGATTAATTTGATACCCTTATAAGTATAACATGTTAGATGTTAGACATAGAAATTGCATCCTGTTTTTTGGTATACTTGAAATACATTAACTGTCAATTTTTCTCATATAAGAAGCCAAACTTTATGTTTCTAAGATTTTATTGTTAAAATATAAATGCATACTTTTCAAAGCAATTTTTAACATAAAATAAAAATATTTATTAACATGTGATAAGCTTTTTGTTAAAGCCTTTGAAAGATTAAAATTATTATTAAGCGTAATCTTTGACCTTAGTTTGGCTTATCCTTTCATTTGAACTTTATTGTATCATACAAATCTCTATATTACTTGAAATTCCAGTTTAAAGATTGAGAATTATCAAAAAAAAAAAAAAATTTAATCAAGATTTTTTTTTAAACTGTGATTTAAATCTTAAAATCTATCAATATTTATGGTTATGTTTTGTACTCCATCTTAGATGCATGAAAGTTCCATTTTTAATTTTTGACTACCTGTTGGGGTTTATATGCGCATATTTAATGAGTGTTTTTTTTTTCAAACTCCTTAATTAAACAGTATTTTATGCTTCCAAAATTCCTGAAAAATTAAAAAAATTTTGTTTTTCTAACTTTAGCTATATAATATACTAGCCACTGTGTGGCCAGGATAGCGTTGCCAATGACAGTTCTTTTCTTGGGGTTCAGGTATGTCCACTGCTCACTAACCCATGGTGATTGCTACAAATTTCCATTTGGTTTGCTTCCCAAACCAACATCACGGCCAATTCGAATTGTGAAGAGATCCAATCGGCGTAATGTCAGGATCTCTTGCAAAAATATAAATATTCAATTGAAAAATATTAATTAAAAGAAAATCAAATGTATAAGGCATCAATCTAATGTATAATTTTCCTTGCCCGTGACAGTTCTTTTCATGGGGTCAGGTGAGACCACTGCTCCCTAACCCCCGATGATTGCTATGTATTCCCATTTGACAAAACATGCTAGAATCGGAAAATTTGGCATGGTTCCAAAAACTAACGTCACAGGGTGAAAATCGCAGAATCTACTTGCTTCTTCTTTGACAACACATTTCGGAGCAAAGAACCGAAGGTGAAAAAAAAATAATAAATTCCTTTTTAAATGTTCTAGATGGAATTTTAAAATTCGGGTGCGTTAGAAAAATCGCAAAATATTCAGATTACTTGTGTGCCAAATCTCATTATTGTAAGTGTATTGATTTGTCAGGGCACAGTCCACACACAAACACTTCTTTTTAACAGAGAGATATTGTTTTAGGTTACTCTACATTTTACATTAAGAGTAGTTTCAAGTAAATTCTTAAGAGTAAATCAAATATCTGTTTTGGAATTTGTGTATTCTGAAATTAAAATTTTCATGTGCTTAAATCTGCTAGCAACCATATCTGTTGTATCTTAAATCAACATATTTCATGGGGAATACAAACTTAATTTTTCAAAGTTCTATGTGGGTAGATTGAAATGGTTGATTTCCTAAAAGCAGTTACATTTTTTCCAAGAATATTTCCAAAACAATTGAGTGTTGTAATCAGCACATGTTGGATTTATCCCTGAGTTTATTTCTCCTGTGTCTGTAAAACTTTCCTTGTGTGTGTCCGTTACTTGAAGTTGTCTGTCTTGTGTTTGGTACAACTTTTCCAATTATGGCCCATACATCATGTTAACCCAAAACCAACTTAAATATAAAGAGTTAAATATTTTGATCTTTGTTAAATAAATTGCAAAATGTTAAAACTTCAATGATTAGTGATACCAATTTAAAGTTCTGAAACTGAAGAACTAGAATAAAATAAACAGAAAATAAAAATAAAATGTCTGAAACTGAAGAACTAGAATTAAATAAACAGTAAAGTTTTCTATTAACTTAACCTGCAAAATTATATTGGATCATTTGGAAAGTTCTGCGTGTTTTTTAAGATAAATACCAACAAAGCAGTACAAAAACATAAGAAAATTTTACTGAATCACATAAACCCCATTTTGTTCCATGACTTTTTGCAATCTTTCTGGCTGCTGAAAAATTCCTTTTTTAAAACAAAATTATTAGGCTTATTTTTAAAGATGTTATCGAGATGCTGTTCTACAGTCTCCAAAGAATTGAACTCCAGGCAGTTCAAAGAATTTTTAAGTTACCTGAAGAGGTGAAAATCTGAGGGGGCAAGGTCTGGTGAATATGGGGGGTGACACAAAACATCCCAGCAATACTCAAAAAGTCTTTGTGTCACATTCAGCGAAATGTGCGGCCGAGCATTATCATGCTGGAAGACAGCAACTCGATGATTGGTCAGTTCTGTCCTCTGCTTTTAATACTGCCATTTGAGAACAGTATTTTTTCGAATTTATTGTCTGATTTTGTGGCAACAATTCATAATAATCAATTCCTTTATAGTCCCACCAAACAGAAAGCATTACTTTTTTGGGATGCAGTACCCTTCTCGATGTTACTTGACTTACCCCATGATCTTTTCCTTGTAACATTCTTGTATAGTATCCACTTATCATCTCCAGTAATGAGCCATTTAAAAAACGGAGCTTCTTCATTTCCTTTCAGCAAAGAATCACATGTTGAAATTCAAGCAAGCATATTCTGCTGTGTTTAAAGTATGGGATACCCATACATCATAATGGCTTACATATGCAATCTTCTTCAGATGATCATGAACTGTACTTTTTGGAATACAGTGATCTCTCACTTATACACGCTCTCTTTTATGTGCGTTTTTCAGTTATACGCGTTTTTTTTCACGGTCTCGGCCATGAATATAGGGAAACAATGATAACTCTTATTCAATTATACGCCACAATAAAAAAGCAGCTCTCACTTATGCACGTTGCAAAAAAAAATTCAGATCAAAAAGTAGGTTCCTGAAGTCAAGTGTTGCTTATCGCAAGAACTTTTCCTTTTTTGTTCTGCTTCTAGGAATGCATTCCCTCGCCCTTCCCCTATCGTTTGGATTCCCGGAACATATTCCCCTACCATATACTCGGGTGTACCGGTGGGGTCTCGTGAAAGTCGCATTTATACAGTAGCCAATTAGAGTGGTTAGTATGGTACGTACCACGTGGCATTGATCGCTAACGAAAGAACCTTCTTTGGAGTTTGGGTTAGATGGTTGAATTTAGAAAGGCAAACCGAACAAAATTGTAGCTTTCGTTTAAAATGGATGTTATAAAAAAAATTCGAAGAAAATCCTTGCAACTCGAAAAAAGCTTTAGCGGAGCATTTTAATGTTCCAGAATCGACATTGAGAGGGATTTTAAAAAATGGGGAGGCGATTATAGTCGCTCATCGAGAATGTGGAATTCAGTCGAAGAAAACAAGGTGTAAAGTTCGAAGAATTTGAGAAGGTTTTGTTGCTATGGTTTAAAGAAGCTCGTCCCTCGAACATTCCTGTTAACGTTGAGCTTCTAAGGGAGAAGGCCGTACAATTGTCAAAGAGTTTTAAAATGGAAAACTTTTCTGCATCCCATGGATGGATTGAAAAATTCAAAAATAGGTATGGATTGGCAACTCGTGTCCTGTCTGGGGAAAGTGCGAGTGTCAATGAAAACACCGTAGAACAATGGAAAGAGGACTTGGCTACTTTATTAAACGGATACGAACCGAAAAACATCTGCAATTGTGACGAAACTGGACTTTTTTATAAACTGATGCCCGACAGAACCTTAACATTCAAGGGAGAACCATGCCATGGTGGAAAAAAAAGTAAAGAAAGGCTAACTGCCTTGATCTGTTGCAACGCTGATTGTTCAGAAAAATTCCCGCCATTGGTCATTGGCTGATCAAAAAAACCTTGCTGTTTTAAGAACGTGAAGAAGCGTCCTTGCGACTACACTAGCAACAAAACAGCGTGGATGACATCGCATATTTTCTTGGATTTCCTTCAAAAATTCGACAAGAAAATGCAAAAAGAAAAACTGTTTTTTCCTGCAAATTGCACGAGCAAGATTCAACCTTTGGACCTTAGTCTCATCCGTTGTGTGAAAATGCACTAAAGAAAAAAACTTTAATCCTTCGACTTCTGGCTGTGTCAGAAACAAAACGTGCATTAAAAGACGAATTGAAGAAAATTACCGTCCTTGATGCAATTCATATGTTGTGTTCATCATGGAGAAACGTTGCTGACAAGTGCATTAAAAGCTGCTTTGAGAAAGCAGGATTTTCGTTTCCAGCAGAAAATGAATGTGAGGAGCCAGAAAATGAAAGTGAAAATTGTGAAAATGACATAAACGAAGAAGATTGGCATATTGTATCTAGTGGACTCGCTACGTGCACTACTTTCACCGATTTCATTGATGCAGATGAAAATTTAATCACAGCTCAATTGCGGGAAATAGAAGACATTGCAGCTGAAATAAATGGTGGTGACGAAGATGAAGAGGACGACGATGATGAAGATGGGGCAAAAGTTCCCCCAACTCACACAGTAGCGTTTGAAGCTTTGGAAACTCTGCGTGACTATTTTCAGTTCGATTCCTGAAGTATATACATAGTATTAACAATACACTGTGTACACTGCATTGATTTTTCACTTTTAAGCTTCCTTTTGTGGTTTTTCACTTATGCGCGTTTTTCACTTATACGGGTTTTTTTCGCTGTCCCCAACGCTCGCGCATAAGTGAGAGATCACTGTATTTAGAATGTGATAGTCTCTGAACTGTGTAACGTGGATTTTCACCGATAGCATCTTTTAATAGGTCAAAGTTTACAGAGGATGGTCGTCCACAGTGGGCATAATCTTCGAGACTGAAATTTCCACGATTAAATTAACAAACCACCTTCAAACTGTGGCCTCAGAAACAGCAATATGTCCATATACAGCACACATTTTGTGAGCAGTCTGACTAACATTTTTTCCTTTCTTAAAATAAAACCATAATATGACGAAAATAAACTTTCTGGTTCTCCATCCTTAGCACTGCAGTAAAACAAAAATTATGCCACAACACATGCTATAATTATGCAGTGTAAGCAGAAAAGACAGAATTTAAACATCTGCTTCAATCAAGGGCACTCCTTATCAGTGGTAGCAAAATAATAACAAAGCTAGCTTTGAACGCGCAGAACTAACCCAATAATAATAATTATAATATTAATTATCTTTTTATTTTAATGTGAGTAATAAGGCTGATTTTTAGCAACTTTCTATTTCAGAAAGACTTTACAGAACACCAAAACCTAATCCAACAATCTATTTTGTAACATGCTATAATTTATACATACGTATATGGCTGCTTGCCTGACATCATAAGACCAAAATACAGAGAGTTATGTCCAACACAGATGCACTGAAGTCTGCATTGATCAATTTGGCTGACAATAAGCTGCAATGTAACAAGATTTTAAAGACCTGTTAATTTAAAATTGATTTTTAAATTAAAATTAGTTGGAATTTTAAAAAATTCTATATTCCTCAACTGATGTTTTATATACTAAAATTTAGACTTTTGAACATAAAAGAATCACAAAATTAAAATATTTGGTTTTATGTTGGAAATTCTCTATTTTGGTTTTGGAACTAGGGGGCTCCGCCCCCAGCTCGCCAACCCCCGGGGATTGCAACGCAAACCAATACTCCTTTCGCAAGTGATTTCACTTTTTTTTTACTTTAACACTTAATGCACTCTAAACTAATAACTGCATCAGTAAAAAACCTTTTGCATCTTGTTCCCTGTAAAATTTTAAGTAAACCGTGTTAATCTCCTAACTTTACGATCTGTACTTCGTACTTTATCGGTAAACTGTCTGAGAAAAGAGTGAAAAAAGCGAGCCTTTTTCCTCGCCAAATTTAAAATAAATCGTTTTTATGGCAATTGTTGCTACGTTAAATTTGATATCTGGCAAACCCGACAGTCAAATATACAACCCTTGTCTGCGAGAGCAACCTGCCAAGCGAACTAAAAAATACGAAATTTGTGTGACCAACTTTTGATTGCATTGAATTTATTTATGAACCAATTTTTAAAATAATTGTACCGTAAGAAATAGTGCATGAGGTATACTGTGATATTTTCAAAATTAAAAACTAATAGTAATAAGATATAGATATGACAGTTTTAGTTTTGTATCGGAAATTACGATCTGAAAGTTCCGAAAATTGTATGACCAACTTTTAATTGCATCGACTTTTTTTGTTAACCAATTTTTAAAAAAAAATTGTACCATAAGAAAGAGTATAATGTTAATGTATTCAGTGATGGTCGCAAATTTAAAAAATAATAGTATTAAGCTGTAGATGTGACGGTTTTAACAAAAAGTAGCGAAAATATCCAAAGATTCCGAATTTTGTATGACCAACTTTTGATTGCATCGAATTTATTTATTAACCAATTTCAAAAATAATTGTACCGTAAGAAACATTCTGAGGTATACTGCGATATTTAAAAAATTAAAAACTAATGGTAATAAGATATAGATATGACAGTTTTTAAAAAAATAACGAAAATGTTCCGATTTTCAAAAAAAATATTATCAAGAACCAAATTGAAATTTCTAAAAAAACTCGATGAGCTGCAAAAATTTACGTTGAAAGGTACTCTTTAAAAAAAACTCACTGCTTATATCTGAAAATTTTTATGTGTTTTGCTCACTCAAGGAAGAAATTTCATTTTTTCAACTTTGACACTTAATAAACCCTAAACTAATAATTGCATCAGAAAAAGATCTTTTCAATTGCCCAGGGAACACAATGAAGAACAAACCATGTAAATTTCATATTTTTCTGTTACGAACTTTCTAGGGAAACTGTCTAAGAATCGAGCTAAACAACACAGTTTTCAATCCTGCTGCGGCTTTAACTTTTTTTTTAATATAGAGAGATATTAATGTTTTCTGAGGCTCCCTGAAACCCTGTCACAGACCTCTTGTGGTTAATGGAACCCATTTTAGAAACCCTTGTGTTAGAGGGAAAATAAACCACAGAAGAATCTATGGCAGTTGGATGTAAAATTTTGAATTTGAATACCTACTATTAACCCTCTGCATACGAAAGTGCCCGAGAATCTGTTTCCTTTCGTTACGGGGGACAGGGGAAAAGAATGTTGTCGGATTCCCAACAAGACGCCTGGATCCATTAAGCGCTTCTTTCCCCTTCTTCTCCAGGCCTTCAAAGAAGAGGGCGTGTTTTTCGGTCACTGTTGATCACATCTAGCTCTGGGATACCGATACTGCTTTCTCAATGGTGTCAATTTTTAGACTAGTCATTCAAATTGCAAATGGGAGATAGGGTTTTTTAGTTTTAAAACGAATGATAAACGTCGACATGTCTATGTCTATATATACACAATCTATTACATAATTCAAATTTTATTAACTACTTCGGCTATAAATTTTAAATACTTATTCTAAAAGCAGGTGGTTTCGATAATTTGTTTTTAATATTCCTTTGATTATTCATATTTCCTTTGACTTTGTTTTATATAATAATGATTTTTTTTTTGTAATTTTATGTGTTAATTTCTGCGACTTTTATAGATTTTCTTCAAACAGCTTTTGCAAAAGCATTTCTGACATATTTCGCACTCCCATGTGCTCTCTACAAATCTGTTAGAAAACGTTTTTATTTCATTTTATTGCCCCCCCCCCATAGAACACACTTTCTTTTTTGACCATCTATTCTTCTCCTTTTATGAATGTGTGGGGTGGAATAAATAAATGTGTTTTTTCTTTTTTCATTCCAATACTTTTTTCTATATCGGAGATTAATTCCAATTTAAAATCGTAAAGAGATTTGCACCCCTTAGGGACCGGCATGCTTATAAAATATGCATTATTGACAGCTGTATCAAGAAGGAAGTAAAATTTAAGACTTCCACCATTTTGAGGATTTTCTTGAAGTAGTGTGGTATTTCCTCTGATCAGGGGGGCTAAATCCACTCCACCATATGCTTATTGTACTTACTTCATAAAAGCGATAGGGCAAACTTTATCTCTTTTAACAGAATTTTGCCTTCTTTGCACAAGACCTGTTTCATTCTCTGAGTTTGAGGACAGCATAAAAACATTTTTTTTTGTCCATCCACGCCGTGCAAAGTAAGTAGGAATTAGTTTTGCTTTGGAAATCCTTTATATTTTTTTATCCTCGGAAAGTTTTAAGGCCTTGATGTTATTGGGCAAATGTTTTCTGTTTCTGTTCAGCATCCCGCAACCATAATGTCCCATTTTTAATAAATCTACAGGAAAACTGAAGAAAACCGGTCAAAATATATATTGTGGCTTATATTCTTCAGAGTACTTATCAAATACGTGACCACATCGTATCCAAGTCCTTTCAGGGACGTTGGTATATTACTCATCTTTCCAGCATATAGTTCAAAATTTAAAACATAGCCGGATTTTGATGAACAAAGGATCCCCATTTTCTGACCTTGTTTGGCCCACTCGGCCCTTAAATTTTATTATGGGGTTTCGTCAATGCAAACTTTTCTAGGAGCATTGAGATTCTGAGAACATTTGTTTTTCACTATAAAATACAGAGGTTCAACTTTCTGTATGTAAGAAAACTCGACATTCTTTCTTCCAAATTCCTTTTCTCTATCTGAGATGTGAAACTAATGCAAAAATTAAAAAAATCTACCTCTGGTCATAAGTTTTTTTACCATCATGTTACCTAACATCGGATTCTGCGACCAATAGTTAGCAAGCCTAGGCAAATGAGCTACAATCATAATAAGGCAATTATAGTTAATGTCGTACTAGAGCAACACAACGGGCTATTGACGACGGCCCGGGATCAGTCCCTTATGGGAAAGATCAAGGACAACACCTCGTAATTTTGAACCACGGTTAGATGACGAAACAACACTTGAGCTGGCACACCACTCTCTAAATTTCCACACCAACCCAACGTGAGGACTTTCGGCCAGGATGGATTTAAGGTGCACCAGCCGCCTCTACACCATACGCTTACAAACATCTATGCCCGGACCCGGATTCGAACCAGGAACCTTCCGATCTAACACTCATAACAAGAACGATTCCAAAATATCTCCATAGTTCATCAATCCTTTCGATATCTTGCCAATGTTTATCCTCTACTTTTCTTTTCTTTGCACAGAGAATTGCATATTTATTCGTGTTTACTTGAATAACTTCAATCCGAGTAATTCATACGAAATAAAAAATTTGAAAAAATCCAATGCGGTTGAGCTTGTAAGCAAATTATGCACAGATACTGTGTGATGCAAAAATTTTGTTTCCTGTATGCATTCACTCTGAACGTCATTTGATCAGTCAACATTAAAATTAAGCGTCGACTCATCAAGGCTTTCACCAAAATTCATTTTAAATTCCCCCTTATCTTCTTGACATAAACTGCTATCTAAAACAAAGTTTACTTTCTTAGTACTTTTAGAGAATCATCATCATCAGATTAAAAAAAATATGATTTGTGAGTATCTTGAAACAAAATTGCTTTAATTTCCGCTCGGTTCAGCGATTTGGTTTTGCGTGACATAATAATCACGAATCAAATCCGTATTTATTTCAAGCCTATAAAGCAAATAGATTTAAGGCTAATAATATCTGCCGAAATAGGAAGAGTCTTGAAAAAGACTTTTTTACAGAATTACAAAGAACAGAATTACAAAGCACAACCTCGAAGCAGGGAGTGAAGGTAAAGTACACGTGAGAAAATAATTCAAGAACACAATGGCACATACAACGGCGCACATAAACATTCTCAAGTGAGCCCGTATGAACTGGTTCTGTGTCACAGAATACCATGCTTCGGAAAGATAAAGGACAACTTCTTGAGTAGTTTTTGACCCCCTACGGTGCATACAAAGGAGATGGTCAAGTAGAGTGACATGGTGATACGCCTCCTAGGGGAAAGCACTAATCTCTGGCGCTCTCCGTATTCTGCTTGTCCGGGCGCTTTGGGCGCCTCTCGTAACGAAAGGTTGAATTGATATTTCGAGGCTTCGTATGCAGAGGGTTAATAAATTATTTTCATGCAATTTTTGTGAATTATACAAATACAAATATTGACGACCAGCTACAGGCTCGAGCCCAACAAGTCTGGTCCTTTGTTTATGAATTCCCCAATTCCCACTGACTATCCAATTGTATCTTAAATTCGTACACTCCCTTTGAATTAACTATATTTTCTGGCAACGCGTTCCAACTGTCTATTACCCTATTAAAGTAGTAGTTTTTCCTTAAATCCCAATTAAAATGTGTCTTATTCAATTTATACCCATGGCCCCTTGTTCTGTTATCCCTATTGAAATTTAAGCCCTCTGTGTCCCCTTGTTTTACAAACTTAAAAAGCTGAATCAAATTCCCCCTCCTTCTTCTACTTTCCAGTGTATACATGTTTAGCTTACTTAAACGTTCATCATAATCGAAATTTGCTAGCCCCTTTATTATTTTTGTAGCTCTGTGCTGAACCCTTTCAATTGATTGTATGTCCTTTCTCATATATGGAGCCCAAAATTCTACAGCATATTCTAGATGTGGTCTTACTAAGCCCTTATATAACGGCAAGATTATATTCTTATCCCTTGAAGTTACAGTCTTTTTAATATACCCCAATAACCTATTAGCCTTTTTACCCGCAGCTGAACATTGGTGACCCATTTTAAAATCCCTGTGAATTATCACCCCAAGATCCTTGACTGTTTCTCCCTCTTTTACCTTTACTCCCTGCAGACAGTACTCGGCTCCACTGTTCCTGTAACCCATATGCAGAACTTGACATTTCCCTACATTAAATGACATACCCCATTTTACAGCCCATTCGGATATCTTATCAAAATCCCCTTGTAAATTTTCTATCTGTAACTTGGTATCCACTGTCCCCCATATTTTTAAGTCATCTGCAAATATACTGATTCTATTCTTGATCCCCTGACCTATATCATCTATGAAAATTATAAATAAAATTGGTCCCCAAACTGATCCCTGAGGCACCCCACTTATAACTTCTGTCCACTGTGAATAATTTCCTTTTACCTGCACTCTCTGCTTTCTACCCAATAACCAATTCTTTATCCATATTAATGTTTTTCCCTGAATCCCCAGCCTTTCCAATTTAAACAGTAATGCCTCATGAGGTACTTTATCAAAAGCCTTTTGAAAATCTATGTACATGATATCCACACTGCTCTTATTATCCAGCTCCTCAGTAATTTTTTCGTAGAACTTCAAAAGGTTTGTAGAGCAGGATCTGCCCTTCCTAAACCCATACTGATTCTCTGATAACAGTCCCCCTTCCTCCAAGTATAACATTATATGCTTTTATATCATTCATATAGTCATTCATTTCATTCAAGCGCAGTGCTTTTTCTGTGTATTTGACTTAGTGCTTTTTCTGTATGTTTGATTTTGTGTAGTGCTTTTTCTGTGCATTGAGTGTTACTTTGCATAAGCATGGGTATAGTTAGAATGTTCAAGGAGATGAGGACAGAGGGAGCCAGTGGGGAGTTCTATGTGGAATGTGACTTGTGTGGGAATATGGTTGAGGCAGGAAAGGGGTGTGTGAGCGGGGTTAAAATGTCAGAGAAGGTTGAATTTACATGCAAGAGTTGTTTAGAGTTGGGTGATTTGAGGAAGGAGCTGGAGGCTTTGAAGGTGAGGGCTGCAGAGGGAGTGGAAAAGGGTGTCCAATGTATAAACTTGGGGCATGTTGATCAGGGGGATAAGGTAACTAGAGGGGTAGTGGTTGGTGATTCAATGGTTAGGGTTTTGGGAGAAATGGTAGGGCGTAAACAGCGCAATTTTGCAAAGTGTTGCTTGCCAGGTGCCAGGGTAAAACATGTAGTTAAGGCAGGTGTGGTTAAAGGGGAGGAAAAGGCAGTAGTGTGGGTGGGAACAAATGACGTAGAGAGGACTACTAATGTTGAGTTTAAGAGGGAAGCAGAAACACTTTTAAGAGGCATTGAGTCTCGTGGGGCAGAAGTAACAGTATTAGGATTACTACCTAGGTATGGGTTAGGCAATGGGTGGTTAAATCAAAGGGCCAATAAGATGAACGGGTTGTTAAGGGATTTGTGTGAGAGGGAGGAGGTTAGATTTTTAGATGTTTGGAAGGAGTGTAGGAGGGATTGGATAAGCAGGGACAATTTGCATTTAAGCTTGATAGGTAATAGGGAGGTTGGCAAGCTGGTTTTGAATATTCTGGAGTCAAAAAACTAGTATACAAGCAGGGATGGGAAGGACATAGAGGGTTGACAGTACACTGTAATTGCTTAGGAAAACTAACAGGGTCTAAATTGCAGGAGACAAACAATACAAAGGGAAAGTGCAATGTAAGGGAGAAAAACAATACCAAGACAAATAATACAAGGGGAAAGTGCAATATAAGGGTGAAAAATAAGCTAAAAGTATTATATTGTAATGCTCGCAGTGTGAGAAATAAAATTGATGAGCTCAAGGGAATTGCACAAGCAGAGGATATAGATATCATTGGGATTACTGAAAGTTGGGCAAGCAGTGAAGATGCACAAATTTTAGAATTAAGTGGATTCACAATGTTTAGGGAGGACAGAGAGAATAGGAAAGGGGGTGGGGTTTTGATTTATGTGAGAGAATTCTTAAACTGTACGGAAATAAAGTTAAATAGTAAAACTGAGGGTATAGAATCAGTTTGGGTGAAACTGAATACAGACAAAGGCAAAGGACTAATTCTGGGTAATATATATAGACCTCTTGTTTGTAGTGAAGAGCAGGAAAAGGGCATGTGCAATCTGATAAACGAAGCATGTCAAAAAGGAGAATTAATTTTAATGGGGGACTATAACTATCCAAATATTGACTGGACAAACAATCTAGCTACAAATGGGAAAGGGGCAGAATTTTTGGAAGTGATACAGGATTGTTTTTTGTACCAGATGGTGTATGAGGATACTAGGGACAATGCAATATTGGATTTGATTTTTAGCAATGATGAGGATAGGGTGCAGGATTTGGTTATAGGTGAGCCACTGGGAGAAAGTGATCATAGAAGTATCAGATTAAGTATAAATTTTCAGTCAGCATACACAATCAATAGTAGAATAATTCCAAATTTCAGAAAGGTAAATTTTCATAGGATAAGGGAAGAGATAAAGGAGACATTCAAAGGGGGATTAATAGCACCTTTAATGTAGGGAAATGTCAAGTTCTGCATATGGGTTACAGGAACAGTGGAGCCGAGTACTGTCTGCAGGGAGTAAAGGTAAAGGAGGGAGAAACAGTCAAGGATCTTGGGGTGATAATTCACAGGGATTTTAAAATGGGTCACCAATGTTCAGCTGCGGGTAAAAAGGCTAATAGGTTATTGGGGTATATTAAAAAGACTAACTTCAAGGGATAAGAATATAATCTTGCCATTATATAAGGGTTTAGTAAGACCACATCTAGAATATGCTGTACAATTCTGGGCTCCATATATGAGAAAGGACGTAGAATCAATTGAAAGGGTTCAGCACAGAGCTACAAAAATAATAAAGGGGCTAGCAAATTTCGACTATAATGAACGTTTAAGTAAGCTAAACATGTATACACTGGAAAGAAGAAGAAAGAGGTGGGATTGATTCAGCTTTTCAAGTTTGTAAAACAAGGGGACACAGAGGTCTTAAATTTCAATAGGGATAACAGAACAAGGGGCCATGGGTATAAATTGAAAAAGACACATTTTAATCGGGATTTAAGGAAAAACTACTACTTTAATAGGGTAATACAGTTGGAACACGTTGCCAGAAAATATAGTTAATTCAAAGGGAGTGTACGAATTTAAGACACAATTGGATAGTCAGTGGGAATTGGAGAATTCATAAACAAAGGACCAGCCTTGTTGGGCTTGAGCCTGTAGCTGGTCGTTAATATTTGTATTTAACAGAGATTCAAATATTTTACAAATTACTGATGTTAGACTTACTGGTCTATAGTTGCCCGGATCACTTTGTATTCCCTTTTTGAAAATTGGAGTTATGTTGGCCAACTTCCAATCCATTGGTACCCAACCCGTGCTATATGTTTAATTAAATATCGTGTGAATTACTTCCCCCAATTCTTCCCCGCATTCCACTAGTACTCTCGGATAAATATCGTCTGGCCCTGGTGCTTTAGATGGCTTAATTCTTTTCAACTGATGTACTATTTCTTCCCTGTTAAATTTGCATTCTTTAATTATACCCCCTGCAAAGGCTCCATCCTTGTGATCCTTTTAGTTAAATATTCTTTAGTTAATAATTTGTTTATGATTTAGTTAAATAATCTTGTTGCATTGAACTGAAAAAATTCTGAATATTCATGATAAGTTAATACAAGGAACTATTTTCTTTTCTTGATTAAAACAAAGATAAGGATTTTTAATTTGTTAGAATTAATAACTAGAAAACCTGAATAACTTTGTCATATTTTATATTTGAAGATTATATTAAGAATATTATGATTGTAATTTAATCTGGAAAATTATGGAAATGTTTGGAGATTTTGTTTTATTCATATGAGTGTGTTTCAGTATGTGTTTATGGATGATTGATAATTATGGCAATGATAAGCAGAAACAAAAATTTTTGCCACCTCTATGTTCTATGAAGCATTTTGCTTCCTACTGCCTGACTGAGCCAGGTAATCTTAACATGTTTTGTCTTTATCAAATCATTTAGCTATTTACAAATGGTATTTGATTTACATAAATGCTTAATTGTTTTTTTTTAATTTAGAAAGAAATTTTTATTTGTTTGAAGGTATGCTTAGGATGACCAAATTTTGACCATGAATTTACAGGAGATTTAGTTACAATGAATGCTGCACATTTTTAGTGGAAATGAATTGCTAACAAATGTTTATTGAAAAGATTATATTAAAACAGTTGATTTGCACAGGTCATAATATAGAATAAAAATTTACAAAGTTGTGCATTTATCTTAGTAATAACAATATGGATTTGTTCACTGATGTTGCAAAACTAAGCATGTTCTATCTTGTGGAAATTTCAAAAACTGCAACTATCAATTGACCATTAACTCTAATGATTCATTTATTGCTAGTCAGACAATAAGCTCATGATGGGCATTTAAATCTTGGATGCTTAAAACAAAGCCTAAGGTCTTATTAATGTTTGGGACATCAATTTGTTTCTTGAATCACTGAAAATATTGAACCAGCTGTTCTATGCTTTCTGTTAACAATTAGATCGTGCTTAACTTTCTATACAATATTGTAGGTAACTTTTCTATATTCATAGATGAGTACCTCCAAGTCTAAATTGTTGATAATAATGGCAATTTATATTGGAATGCATATGGTGAAATTAATATAATTTAAAATTTACGATTAATGGAAAATGATGTGAAGAATCAATGATACAAATTGGAAAAAGAGAAGGGCAATACAGGAGCCAGGAGGATCCAAAAAATTAGTTTACACAGGAGTTAGAAGAGAAGTACTGAGAGTTGGTCACTCTAGTATCTATAGTCTTTGGAGGTAGAAACTACTACAGCAGATGACATAAATAAGTTAGAAATTGAATCAAGTTCAATAAAGCTAGTTATTAAAACAAGCATTTATCATAATATTAAAGTTTTCAATCTATTAATAGATGTAAATATGTTTAAGGTTGATAGTGAGAAGCACATATAAATTTATAAGTATTTCAATTCACGTATCTTATATGAGTTTTATTATTTAATTTGAATTCCTTATTCATTTTCTATGACTAAAATACATAAAAATGATCCTATATTATCCTGTTGAAAAGAAGGATCTTTATGCATTATCCTTTTATTTTAAAAGTGTATTTATTTTTTAATGTAATTGATTTTTTGTAAAATAACTAAATATTTAAGATGTTTATTTTTTTTCAATCAATCTGATTTTTTTCTAACTTTTACTTTCAGAATAAATTTTGTTTTTTATCATTTGGATCAGAAAATAATTTCTTTTTCTAGATAGTGGTAGCGATGCAGCATCCTTAAGCACATCTGCTAGAAAAGAAGGAGATTATTACATCCTTAATGGTTCAAAAGCTTTTATTAGTGGTGGTGGTGATACAGATATTTATGTGTTAATGGCTAGAACTGGTGATACTGGACCTAAAGGGATATCATGTTTTGCTATTGAAAAAGGTACTCCTGGCTTAAGTTTTGGAAAGAAAGAAAAAAAAGTAAGTTTATATGGATTACTTTTCTAAACCCTGTGTGGTATGATTTTATTCAGCATTGGTTGCTACAAAAGCAATAAACTTAAAATTCAAGACTTTAGTAAGTGCGATTACTTGACAACTAACGATTGTAAAAGTTTAAGAAATATTTGGTATGCAGATTAAATACATTTTTGCAAATAAACTTAATAAAATCTATCTTATTACTTATATTATTGCATTCTAATGAAAATTGGATTGGTACATAAAAATGTTTTTCAAAAAATAGCAGTACAAAAAGACATTTTGTTAATAGGTTTTAACAAAAATAATATTGTTCTTCAAATTTGTTTTACTATATTTTGTTTCTTTTTAATCTTTTAACCAATTACATTTTTTAATACATACTTAGTGAACTGGTTTAGTTTGAATTATGATTTTTTTTACTTAATGTTTTTGTAACTAAGATCTAAAGCACACAAATGGTTTTAATTATAGCTAGGATGGAATACTCAACCAACACGAGCAGTGATAATGGAAGACTGTAAAGTCCCAGTTTTTAATAGAATTGGTGATGAAGGTCAAGGATTTAGTATGGCTATGAATGGCTTAAATGGTGGCAGAATTAACATTGGTAACATCTTTATTTTCAAGCCATTTATTGCATTTCTTCATTATATTGCCTTACATCTTAAATATAATTCTAAACTAAACTGCATTGAAATTAAGAATCTAAAATTTTTTTTTATTTCATCAATTTAATGACCTTGTATGTGAGTTAACCCTAGGTGAGAGTCTGAATTTGTTTTGTGTAGTACAAAGCCAAAAGGTGTGCAGCATTTATCAATATTAAAAAATTTGTAAAACTAAATTTATGCCTGAAAGTGTATGGATTTTAATACTAAAATGCAAAAACCATGTTAGTGTATTACTATACTTTGAGTGTTCTATTTTCCCCATTTAATTATCTGATTCAGTCTAATTTCGTAGTTTTTGATTATATCAAGACTTGAAATATTCTATTTTTATCTATATTGGTACATTTTAATAAGTTTTTCAGATGTTTCACTTTTCTTTTTGAAGCAAGTTCAAAGTGCAAAACGAAATCACTTTAATATACACATTATATTTCATCATTCATGATTTTTGCAACCTATATATTCTCTAATTAAAATGAAAAAGTGAATATAACAGATCTGGTCAAGCATAGACTAGATATTGCGATGAACACTGAGAGAAATGTAAGCTTGCCATAAATGATTTATTTCTATACATATATATATACAGTGCCTATTTACACAACCTGTTTGGGTACCGCCTAATTTATATGGTGATCTTTATTTGATGCTAGGCACTGGTAGATTTGACAGCATTATATGTTTAATGAAATTGATTAAAGTTACTTTATGTTTTATTTACTTACTAGCTGTGAATTGCACCAACCCTCATATGGAATCACTTCCATAGTATGTAGTACACATAATGTCAATCTCACTGAACATCTAATTTAGTCACTTTCTCTTTTGTTTGTAAAATGGTTACATTTTTTTTAGCTACTCATTTCCTGATTTCACAAAAAATTTAATTTTTATGATGTAATACAATTTTTTTTGTTCAAAATTTTGCAACTGTGAAAAAAAAAATTTATTTGATAACCCTTTTATCAAAAAATATGTTAGAAAATAATAGTATGCTTAGTGATATCATTTTAATTTTATATTAGTTGTTAAGTTAGAAAGGAATGATTTATAATATCTACACTGTCATTATATTTATCTATATCTTCTAAAGTGTTTAAGAAATTATCTTTAACCTTGTTCACTACAATGTATTACTTATCTATGTATTTATCTATTCCAACTAATTGCAATATATTATCCTTGCAGCATCATGCTCTGTTGGTGCTGCTCAAGCTAGCTTAGAAATTGCTACCGATTATGTCAAAGTACGAAAGCAATTTGGAAAACCTCTTGCAGCATTTCAGGTCAGAAAATATATCCTTCATTATTTCCCAAGATAGAATTTTGTGTTTTATAATTTTGTCTGGGTATAGAGCATTTTCTTGCAACACAACTTACATGTTATACTTAGTGACCATCATAAAACAGCCTCAAAACCCACAGCTTCATAGAAATAGCATTATTGCAGCTTTTGAAAAATGTTGTCTATTGTAGGATTTGTTACATTATCACTGAGAAATATTTTGGTTTCATAAAAATGCATTCAAAGGGGCCTGTAGCTTCCATCCATAAAAACTATTCATGTTCTTCCTAAATGAACACTTATGGTTAATTTTTAATCAAGCTCGACCTAAAATTTTAGATATTTAATCAGTTATGCATTTTGGAGGCCTCAACTCGTCATTATTTTCAAGTATAATGAGCAGTTTCCTTTTATTCAATATTTTCCATATTTAAGTTTCATTCAGTATTTTCAATAAAATATCTTTCAAAATTAAAATTAATTATCTGTTTATTTTCTTAAAGAAATTAAAATTAGGCCATAATACGAAATTACTTATAAATAATCCATATTTTGATCTTATCCCAAGACAAAACAAACAGAAGAATTTAGTAAAAATGAGCTCTGAGTACTGAACTTTTTCTTGTGTGCTAATTATACTGTTTTGCATAGTTTCTTTGTCTTAATGATCAATTTTAGAATATGAATATGCTTGAATGCAAACTCGACCTAGTTACTGTTATAACCTTAGTATTTCAATTAATACTGTAGTGTAATGAAATAGGAAAGGAGAATTAAACTGTCAAACCTTCTGACATTAAAATCATATGGATAGATTTATGCTGTGGATATTTTGAATTGTGATAAGATTTAAACAATTTTTTGGAAAGGTTGTTACAGGTATTATGATAAATAAGTTAGTACTGTTCTTAAAATATAGGACTGTTTTCTTTTTTAGCATAACCAGTTCCTTCTTGCTCGAATGGCATCTGACCTTCTGGCTTCCCGTTTATTAGTTCGAAGAGCTGCTGTATCTCTACAGAATAATTCTCCAGAAACAGTATCATTGTGTGCTTCTGCCAAATATTTTGCCACTAAAAAATGTTCCAAAGTAAGTAAAGTAAGCTGTTCAAAACTTAAACAAGAACTTTTTTTCAATATTTCGAATCGTATTTTTTCTTTAAATAGTTATGTTGCAGTAAATTTGGTTTTATAACAAAACTTTGTTTTTGTTGGTCTTTTGCAGTTTTCTATGAGTATGCTTTCAAATTGTTTGCATTTTTTGGGTATATGTCTTTTTGCCTTCTTTTCTTCGAATATCATTAATGTTAATATTTAGCTTGAGCTGAAAATTCCTACAATTCAAAATGTTTACATGAAAACTAAAATTTTAAAATTATTTTTCATGTAGATTTCACATTTCATTAGGAACATGAGCTTAATGTTTTTCTTTGTGGGTTTTATAACTTCTTTAATGCTAAATTATGCTTTATCTCAAAGAACATGTTTAAATTATTACTATAAACTAAAAAAGCATTAAATACCTCCATGTATTTTTTACATTTGTAGTTGAAATTCATTGTCTAAAATTTCATAATATTTAAGTGGTAAGAAATGTAACATTATTAATATTGTTAGCTTTCAGTAATAACTACGAATCTTTTTAGCAAATACTGTAGGAAAAAAATCTGAATAATATTTAAATTTTTCTAGATTGTTAATAATGCTCTACAACTTCATGGTGGATATGGTTATTTAAAAGATTATCCCATACAACAATATTTGAGAGATCTTAGAGTTCATGAAATTTTAGAAGGTAAGTGATTTATTTTTGCTTTATTTTAAGATTATGGGGTTTTGTTGAAATTTCTTGAAAACTTCATCTTAAACTTATGGTGTTATGGCCCAAAAATTTAAAATAAGATGTATGAATTAAATGTTTATTTAAAATTGGAAAACTTTTCTTAATTCCCAAAGAGAATTAACAATCCAACAATGTAGTAAGAATTGTCCTTCAAGGATTGAGAATACTTTGTGCATGTCAGGCTGTACACCTCAAGCTTTAAAAACAGACAAATGATGTACCCTTATTTTGTTATTAAATTTGGGAAGATATTTTATACAATATGCATGTTATGTTAAGCCTTTTCAACCTTTCTCCTTCAGTTCATTTTCTTTAATTGATACCAAGTCTATTATAGGTACAAGTGAAGTCATGTTAATGTTGGTGTCTCGGGATATACTTCAAAACTAAAAAGGTAGATATTACACTAACTAATTTTCCCAAGTTGTGAGCTCTTTGTTTTTTAATGCTGTAACTATATCAATTTATTGGAACTTTTTGTTTAGAATTGTTGCTTTTCTGTTTTATTATTGAATGCAATGCATTAAATTGGTATTTAATAGGATAATTACAAATAGTTTTTGTTATATTTATTTATCATATATCTCAGTTGTATATTTATATATGTCAATCTCGTGTTGATTTTACTTTACATTCCAAAATCTGTTCAAAAAGTGAAATAATTGTAGAAAGTCATACAATTTTTCTATCATTCTTTTGGCATTATTAACAATCTAGAAAAATTTAAATATTATTCTGATTTTTTTTTCTATCATTCTATTGACCTTTAGAGATCACTGGTTCAGTGGATTTCCACACTGTGCTAACATCCTGCAAGTTGTAGGTGATGCAGGTACAATTCCTCCCTTGGTGTATTTCTCTCTTCTTTGTTAGTAAAACTTTCTTAGTGGGAAAATCAATTTTCTTGATGTTGTATGTCTTGTGTTAGATACGATTTTGCCAAATAAGGCCCATGTTTCAGAAAACCAAACCAACCATTGACCTAACAGCTTATAAAACTATTTAAATTAGAGAGTGAATACACTTAATATAATTTATTTTTAGTTTTTCTTGAATCATTTATGTATTGAAAATTTTTTCTTCCAGAATCTCAATTTTGTGGAAGGATATCTCTGAGAGTAGCAAAAGACTACTAGTTATGTGATTGAGTTGTAACAAATTGCGACTGAATGTAACAAGTGTGAAATTGTACTTTAGAAACAATATTTTGTTAATGTTAAAAGTTTTATATTTTATAATATATATAGCATTTGTTGAAATTGTATATTTGTTTCTTTCATTTCTAAAAATATACAAGCAGTTAATTAAGATAAGGATCTAATACAGTGAAGAACAAGTCATGAAAAGATACATAGTGAATGATTTATTGTTAACACTAAATAAGTGTGTTGGTTTTTTTTATTTATTTTTTTATTTTGCTATGAAACATAAGTTAACCCCATGGTGATAATGGATTGGGATGAGTCTAAAAATTAGAATTCTAAGTCACAAAGTTCAACTGACTCAAAATTATTTGTGATACTTTTTATAAATTGCCATGATATTGCAAAATAAATTTTTATCTTATCTCATTACTTAAATAAAATGAATCATTTATAATAAAATAAATAATTTTTGCATCACAAGAAAAAGAAGAAATTAATTTGTCCTAATATCCTGTAGATTCACATTCATGTGCTGGATATTTCTTAAAATGTTTTGAACATAGACACATTCTATCTAGTTGCGCACTTCTATATTTTATTTTTGACCTCACCCGTAAAAATTAGGTCCTGCCAATATGTAGGTAACAGAAATGAAAATCTACTAAGCATGGGTAGTTTAGAATGATTCATTGCTATTCAATTTCTTTTTTTTTCCTCCTTATCTCTGCATCTGAAATTTCATATATTCCACCTCCTTGTGACTTATTGTGGGGGTGACTCTAAAGAGTGCCAGCACCACAACCAGTAGTCTATTGTACTGAAACCCCTACTGATATATTAAAGACCAATTGCTGAAATAAATTTCAGCATGTACCTACCTCATTGGAATGTTTGACAGTTCCCAGGGTTCGATACAATGCTATCCCAGATTCTCAAATCATTAGGCAGAGTAATAATCACACTCACACAGAATGGGTGTTGGACTCTCCTCTATGATCTGACAGCCACCACATAATAGATATTCTATAGCACCTATTAGGTTGAGGTGTCTATCCCAACTCTTTACTTGCTCTAGATTCATTTAATTGCATGCAATCGAAGTTTTTCTCTAGCATAATAAATCGGTAGTAGGTAGTCAAGTAAGAACTTTTGACATTCGACAAATATACTAATTGGGATAAATGTCTGCAAATCTAGCGTTAATCTAATCTTAGTTTTTCCTGAAGTCTTTCTTGCAAAGTTATTTTAGTGCTTTCGATAACTTTGAGCCTCAATATTTGATGGATAAAATCAACATGCAGAGGATGCAAACTCTTACAAAGCATGATGCATGCAACTAAAATTTATAAACTGCAAATGTGTCTGGAGACTACAAACAAAATTGGAATTCTTGTGTCCCATTGTCTGCACTATATGGACAAAAGTATTTGGACACTGTTTTCAGGAAAAGTGCTTTATTCTATTTAGTAATGGGTAGGCCCTCCTTTTGCTTATAATACAGCTGCAACACATCAAGACATACTTCCCACAAATTCTAAGTGTGGGCAGAAATAGCTCGTCATGACTTGCAAGGCTGTGAGAAGATGGCTGTGTCAGACTCATCTCTCCAGTTTGTCCCACCAGTGCTGGATCGGATTGAAATTGTGCCTCTGAACAGCACAGTTTCAAGTTAATTCACCTCATTTTCAGAAAACCAGTCCAACACACGTTTTGTAGTATGACATGGAGCTCGATCCTGTTGGAAGAAACAACATCATCGCCGTAGTATTGCCATAGTGTAGGTAAGGCCGAATTATCCAGAACGTCAAGGTACACGTCAGTGTTCATGGTACCAAGTGCATAATGCAATGGGCCGAGTCCTAACCAGGAAAAACAACCCCGCACTAAGATGGATCCTCTTCTGAATTTCTGTGGTGTCCAAATACTTTTATCCATATAGTGTATAAGAAATCTAGTTTCTAGTCGCCAGGATCGATTCCTCCAACTTACACTTCGTGTACAAAGTAAAAGTTTCCTTGTACGTGTATGTCCATTATTTGACGTCTGTTTTGTGTTTGACGCAGCTTGTGCAAATATGCCTCTTGCGTCATAAAACCCAATCAACCAACATAGAAACACCATCTCGGAAATTTCCCGCTGAACCTGTCTTTAAAGCTAGTGCTATGTTTTGTGTGTGATTTTTTGGCGACATTGAATTTGTATTAATTAGTTTTTGTATTTTGGCTTCGTCGGTTTTTTGCAAGAAACAAAACATTGTTTATTAGAAGTTATGTCATGCTCTAGTTTCGATTTCCGTGGTTTCTAATTATAGAAAATGTATTGCACTTTTGGTTTTGATTTGTTTACTAGGAAATATACTGTTTTGTTTAATATCCAGTACGTTGACAACTTTTATCTTGTAAGATTTAACACAAGATTGATCATCCTCCTACTTTTACACTGAAGCAATGCGGACCCGGACGTGCCGACTCATCAGCGACGAAAAAGCCATCTATCACTGCTGTATGTGTCTGATTGGTTAGCCTGTTGTTTTTCTGATTAGTCAGTAATTTTTCGCTCAGTGTTCTCTAGTGTAAAACATGTTGAATATTAGAAAGGTTGGCCACTCTAGTGGATTAAGCATTTAGAATAGTATGTAATACATCTCTTAGGGGACCAGAAAAAACGCGATGTAGCGAAGGACGATAAAAAATTATATAAATAAAGAACAATTTATACATTAAATTCGTTTTTTTTTTTTTTTACTTAAAATTACGTAAAACAAGCTGAATCAAAAATCGATTGTTAAGCCTTTTAAAATATACTAAATACTGTAAAATATTTTTGGAAAGATAAAACCTTTTCCATCCACACTTTTGAGACTTCCAAATACGTGTTGCTAATTCAGTTTACGAAACTCGAGCAACCGTTGAACTCGATTCTATATAGACTGGAATTTCATTTGCTTTTCAAATCAATTTGCGAATCAAATGGAAAAAAAGCTGAATGTGCGGAACAACAAGGGGTAATAACTATTCGATTTTGGAAAACCGTATACTAATAACAGAATTTACGCTGTACATTGAATTGCAAATTCATTGAAAAGCAAGCCGAAAACTACCTCTAAATGTTGATTACAAAACGAGAATACAGATGGCGACACCACCATTTCATTTGTTCCGTTTCTCTCTTTAAAAAAAAATTACCGCCGCAGGATTAAAAACTCGCTTTTTTTGCTCGATTCTTGGACGGTTTCCCGACAAGGTGCGGATCAGAAAATTACAAAGTTGACATGGTTTGTTCAAAATTGCACTGGGAACAAGACGAATAGGATTTTTTTCCGATGCGGCTATTAGTTTAGGGTTCATTAAGTGTCGAAAAAAGTGAAATTTCTAACGCGAGTGAGCAAAAGACGTACATCCATGGCTTTTTTTCAGAGTACCTCAAAATGTGAATTTTTGCTGGACGACGAATTTTATTCAGAAATTTTAATTTGGTTCCTGATAATATTATCTTTTTAAATCCGGACATTTTCGTTTCTTTTTTTAAAACCGTTATATTTACACCTTATTACTATTAGTTTTTAAATTTGAAAACATCGCAGAAAACCCTAGAATGTACTCTTTCTTACGGTACAATTATTTTTGAAATTGTTTAATAAATAAAGTCGATACAATGAAAAGTTTGTCATACAAATCTCGGAATATTGGGAAATTTTCGTTACTTTTTATTAAAACTCGTATCTGTACCTTAATACTATTATTTTTTAAATTTGAAAACATCACTGAAAACCTTAGAATGTACTCTTTCTTATGGTACAATTATTTTTGAAATTGGTTGATAAATAAACTCGATGCTATTAAAAGTTGGTTATACAAATTTTCGGAACTTTCATATCATAATTTCTGGTACAAAACTAAATCTGTCATATCTCTAGCTCAATACTATTTGTTTTAAAATTTGAAAACACCCCGTGAAAGTTTAGAATGCACTCTTTCTTATGGTATAATGATTTTTAAAATTGGTTCATAAATAAATTCGATATGACGAAAAGTATAATTTTGCGACTGTACAAATTGTTGATCGGTGAAACAAAAGGTTGTATTTTTAACTAACAGATTTGCCAGGCATCAAAATTATCGTAGCTACAATCACCATAGTAACGATTTTTTTTATTTTTCCGCTGAAACTCGATGTAACGTCTGGCCCGGAGTCCAAAAGGCTGAACTAGCTTTTCCCACTCGATTCTTATACGGTTTCGCGGGAAAGTACACATCCAAAAATTTCTAGATTAACATGGTTTATTCAAAATTGCACAGGGAACAAAATCGCGAAGGTTTTTTGCTGATGCAGCTATTAGTTTTGGGCGCATTATGTGTTAAAGTAAAAAAAAAAAGCGAAATCATTTGCAAAAGGAGTGTGCGAAGCAAACCAAATGGGATTGCGTAACAATTACCGTGGGTTTGCGAGCAGGAGGCGCTGTGACGTCATGGACCGGAAAGTAAAATCAGGATTATACGAATTATTAAGATAGTTTCGCCGTCGCACAGGAGATTAACTCTGCAGAAGTAGGGGATTGCGTGCAGGGGGCGGAGGTTTCGCTGTCAGCAGGAGATTGACTCTGCGAGCAGGAGGCAGAGCCCCCTAGTTCTACAAATAAACTTGAGTAAGACTTACTACATGAAATAAAAATAGTTAAATGTAACCATAATACCAATTGTTTGAGTTGAATTGGAGACGCAGAAAAATAACTAAATATTTTGCTTCTGTTAATTTTTTTTTCAAACTCTATCTCCAGTATATCCCAAAGACTTCTATTTTATTTCGTGTTTACCTTTTTATAGGCTCAGTATCTATCTACTCTAAATGCAGGAATTATAAATTGGAGGTTTTTGAGCCAAATTTAATTTCTGTGCCTATTGATTCTGTGCCAAAAACATTTTTATAAGAGAATTATTATGTTGCGATTTCTTTAGGCACTTCTTTTGGAAGTTAAGTTAATAAAAATAGAACTCTTCAGAGCAATCTCCTGTGTATGGCTATTAGACTTAATGAAAAGTATTTTGACTAGAGGCAAAATTCTTATCAATGAACCTGGAGTGAGTTTACAATTAAATCAAGATTTATAAAACGGGTAGGTCAAGAAATGCGTTCGAACGAACACTAGGGACAGATAGGGACGTCAACTCAGGAAGATTGTTGAGTAGGGTAGTCAATCTTTATTTGTGAATGGTTGGCATGAGTTTATGGCATAAAACCACGAAAAGATCCAGCTGCTTGTTTTAAGAGCAATTTAATTCGCTTATGTTGTACACCCGTCAGAAAAAAATGACTCACCCAATCGCAATGGCACAATTTACATCACAGAACAAAACGTAAGGTAGCAATTCGATAGGGGTTAATATTTTCTACAAATACCTATATTTAAAATTTGTTTAAGGGGTCGTCTTCATATTAAATTGGGTGCTTGCTCCGATATTTTCAATACGAACCCCCATCTTTTATCACAAATTTGGATTCTGCACACAATTTCAGGCGGATTTGATGAAAATATATTGATAAACGGCGTAAAATTGGACAGAGAAAATCCATAAAAACCATTGAGGGAGCGTGTAGATGTTCGGAGTTCAATCACACTATAAATATTAATAAAGAAGGGTAGTGGCCGTCGCAGTCAAAATGACCTGTTGCAGGCGCCTTTGTATTGAGTCCATTAAGATGGTGAAAAAGTCAGAATCCATTCTGATTGACTCCAAGAATCTGTTGACAGAAATTTCTGTTTTCACTTTCCGAACAATCCCCAATAAATATAATAATCATCAAATTTTGCAAACAGTCTCACTGCGCTAATTATGCACGTGACGAGCTGAAATTTGGAATTCCGATGTTTCAGTAACAGTTGAATCGCATGGAGTCAAAATTTGCTCAGGTTTCTATTCATAATTTTTATGAATATTAATTTCATAATTAATAAAAAATAGTAAAATTGAGTTTGATAGTTAAAATGTCTATAGATTGTGTTTGGGTTTTTGGGTAGCAAAGGATGAATAAACAATTTCCAAGGAAAATTAATGTTTTTAGCAAATATAACAAAAAACGTGGAACACCAATTTAACATTAGAATATCTAATTTTCACACTTACAAATCGGTGAAAAATCCAATAAAATTGATGAACCTTTTTTCATTTCCGCTTGAAATTATGTGTAGAATCCAAATTTGTGATAAAAGATGTTGTTGTTTCTTATGCCTACACTGGCAGACCAGAGGAGTGCCAGGCCCGTCGAAGACGGCAAGAGGCGAGGGGGGTGCGCCTTCCATGTTATTGAGCCCCATTGGGAGGAAGTCCGACTTTGCTCGACATACATGACACATCCGTTTTACAAGAAGGTCTCTTTCATACATCCATTCACTCACACATATCGTAACTTAGATCCCAATCAGAGGCCGATAACCCCCTGATCAGGTACCCCCAGAGGTATTGATTTGGTATGGGAACATGGGGGACATTGTGACCACGACCTATTTAACGTGCCCCAGTTACCATTAGTGAACACGACGGTCTTTAGCCAGGTCGAAGCGCCGATCTCGCAATCATCAAAATTGTTGGCTCCGCCGAGCACAGAACCCACAACCCTTCTGATGCGAGCCCGACGCTCTACTGACTGAGCTACCGCGGCTCGTGATAAAAGATGGGGGTTCTTATTGAAATTTTCGGAGCAAGCCCCAAATTTAATATGAAGACGGCCCTTTAGACAAATTTTAAATATTAATATTTGTAGAAAACATTCATCCCTATCGATTGCTACCTTTCGTTTTGTTCTGTGTTGTAAATTGTGCAATTGCGATCGGGTGAGTCGTTTTTTTTTTTTTTTTTTTGACGGTTGTACATTATCCATGTATTATCTATATATTTGAAATACTTATTCCTCATTCTGGGGGTAGGGGGACTAATAAAATATCAAAGCGTATTTTTTAAGCATTTGATAGCATTTTACTTAAAGGAAATTCTATTAAATTTCGGTGTGCTCCACCGGCCTATTTTATCTCAGACCAGCATTTGTCATAGTCGCCAGATGACCAATCCACCTTCGAATAGTTTGCATAAATTCAAGATTTCATCGTCTCTTTCCTCTTCAAGTAGTAAATTCATACCGTAACAAATAAAAACACGTAACTTAATGCATACATTTATCTGAAGTTTTCGATCCCCTCGTTACATTATTATCTCACCACCTCTTTCTTGCCCTCAAGAAGGGCGATACTTCAAGAGAAGTTGCTATTCATTATAATATTAATAATCTGTATTTTAATATTGATGAGATTCAAATTGTAGAGCATACCGAAGCACAACTCTAAAATTTACGTTCCTAACTCATTGAGCTGAAACAACAAGAAACGAAAGCAGACTTCTTTACGTGTCCACTAATTAAGAGGTCCTATGGATAAACGATTGGTCCTGTTTCACTGATTGTAACTGACACCTATATTTTCCAATGACGTATTCAAAAACTTATTTTTTACATTCCCTCAAACAGTCTCAGGCGAAGAGCCAAGCCCTAAAGTCTTCAATTTGAACTGGAGGCAGACTAAACAATTCCATTTCGAAGTCACATTTGGTTCAAAATACTTTAATGATTTTGATGAGTTTCAAAGTTTGGAAGCATTCTGAAACCCAACTCTGCAATATTTAGAATTCTTTGTTTATTGTATTAAAACTACAAAACTTCCCTGGCGTATTCGTAAAAGTATTTCTACATTCCCTCAAACAGCCTCATACGAAGAGTCAAGCCCTGAATTCTGTTATCCTCCTCTAATTTGAACTCGAGGCCGACAAGCCATTTCAGTGTCATATTTGGCATAACCCTCCTGGTGGTTATCTCAAAAATGTGTCTTGTGATTAACAAGTCTGACCTGATATCTATGGGCGAAATGTCTCGTCATTGGAACAAACCTGACTAGATCTTGATCTTATGATCATCAAAAGATCGGCAATATCTTGACGAAAGATACCTTGCCATAAGCAAAATTTTGTCAGTTCTTGATTGACAAGATATCTCGTCGAAACCACTTCGAGGGTTAAAATACTTTCATAATTTCAATGAGGAACTAAAGTTTTGACACTCAGCCCTACAATATTTAGAATTCTCGGCTCATTGTGCTGAAACTATAAAAAAAAAAAAAAAAAACGAAGACATCTCTACGTCAATAACTGTCCGCCGTAATTAAGAGGCCCGACGGGTAAACGATTGATCCTGTTTCACTGACCGTAACAGTCACCGATACTTTCTCATTGAAGTATTCATAAACTTTTTTCTAACAGCCTCATCTGGAGAGCCAAGCCCTGCAGTGGTATCCTCCTCCAAATTGAACTCGAGGCCGACAAAGCAATCCAACTTCCAAGTCACATTTGGCAACAGGGGGCAGAAGCCTTCATGGAAAGAAAGTGGCTTGCGAAATCCGATTTCTGGCTGACAGAAAGCATCTCGGAACGCGTCGTGTTCGTCATTTCCGACTGCGGGCAGAACGAAAACGTGCGGAGGATACCAATGAGCTTCCTACGCTTCGGTCCACCTTTTGACACGACTCGAAGGAAGGTATCGCTCCCAGAGAGGTATCCAGGCGGACTCTTCCTTTGAATATGCATTAATCTGTAACGGCATGATCACGATTATTCGGGTCTCCTCGTTACCCGGAATCGTTTATTACTCTTAGTTTTGCTGGTTTTACCGGCGAGAACGGTTGAGATTCAGATGTCGGCGATAAATTAGGCCTGAACTGTGATGAAGTCTGATATTTTTGGATTTTATGCATTTTGGGTTCTGGTTAAGACAACATGGAGTTTAGCGCCGTCCTCATTGCATCCCATATTAAACCTCTGAGGGGTTCCGATGCATCATTCCACCTTGAAACTTGCAGGGCTTCAAGCGAATTTCACCTTGATCATTATAATATTTTCAAGGGATTCCATTCTAAGGAAATGAGCAATAGAATATTTCCAAATTATTGTGTTTTAAGAAAATGGGTGATAGAATGCTTTTAAAGGGATCCGTTGCAGGGAAATGAGCAATAGAATATTTCAAAAGGGTTCTATTCTAAGGAAAGGAACAATATAGAATCTGTCCAAATGATTATATTTTAAGAAAAAGGCAGTAGAATATTTCCAAATGATTCCTTACAAAGGTAATGAACGATAGAATCTCTATATATGATTATATTCTAAGGAAATGGGTAATAGATTCTGTCCTAATATTTTTTTTCGAAAACTAAAAACGTAATATGTATTTTCAAAAGTTAAAAGAATCTATGTGTTCTTTCAAACAAAAGAAAAGGTTATTTCGTCATTCAGGTCTCAGGGATGAATTAGGCCTGAGCTCTGATGAAGCTTGCATATTTTTACATTTTAGGAATTTTGGATTGTGTTTAATATAAAGGTTTAGCACATACGGTCCCAATTGCATTCCATATTTGCACTCTGCGAGGGGTTCGTACGCATAATTCTGCCTTGTAATCAGCAGTCTACCCTGGATGACTGCTAACTAAATTTGACCTTCTTGACCAATATAATATTTTACGAGATTCTATTCTAAAGCAAAATAACCCATTCAATAGATTCTGTTTTGAGAAAATGAGCAATAGAATATTTCAAAAGGGAAAAAAATGTGTGTGTGATCTATAGAATATTCAGAAAGGGTTCCTTCTGAGGGAAAGGGAAATAAAACCTACCCAAATAATTCTATTCTAAAGAATTGACCGGCGTTATATTTTCAAAAGTTGAATCAATCCATGGATTCTTCCAACCTATAGATATGTTTATTTCGTCATTCAGGTCTCAGTGGTGTATTAGGCCTGAACTCCGATGAAGTCTGCATAGCTTAAAATGTTAAGCATTTTCGGTTCTGTTTAAGGTAACACGAGCTTAGTGCGATCCTTATTGCATCCCATATTCTCTCTTTGAGGAGTTCATACGCATAATTCCGCCTTGCAACCTGCAGGTTTCCTTGCATGGCTTCTAACAAAATTTTGGATTTTTTTTATCAATAGAATAGTTTTAAAGGATTATGTTTTGAGGAAATTAGTAATAAAATATTTTCAAAGGAAAGGATTCATAGTATCTTCTCAAATATTTCTATTCTAAAAAATGGAGCAATATGATCGTTCTGAAAAATTCTATTATAGGGAAAAAACCAATAGAATTTTTAAAGGAATACTTTTTAAGGAAAGAACCAATAGAATTTTTGCAATGGATTACTTCTAATAAAAGGAACAATAAAATATTTCCGAAGGATTCTATTTTAAACAAAGGACCAATAGAATAAGAATTATATTCTGAGGAAATGACGTAGCACAGTATTTCCAAAGGTTGAAAGAATCCATAGATTCTTTAAACAATAGGTATAATTTTTAATCATTAAGTGCGTTGAGGTGTAAAATCAACACTATATTACTTGCAAATCTGCAAGGGCTATAAAATGAATAATATATTAATCTTTTTCTTCAGAAACTTATTTCTATGGACACACTTCCCCCCATATATTGACTGGATAGTTGATATTTTAATCTGACATTTTATTAACTTTTTTATTTGTTAATTAATATTATTAATATAACTAAACTGTATGGCAAACCGCCGATTTCTTAAAAGTTGATTGGATTTCATTTTAAGGTTTTATTTGAGTTGGATTGCAAGGGTCAATTTTGACCAAGCTTGGCCAAACACAAGACTAACAACGTCAAGTAAATGGACATACACACGCGATA
Source organism: Metellina segmentata (assembly GCA_947359465.1). NCBI lineage: Eukaryota > Metazoa > Arthropoda > Arachnida > Araneae > Tetragnathidae > Metellina > Metellina segmentata. The sequence goes on from OX375872.1 coordinate 133,348,580, forward strand.
AAAGTTTTATAAAGAAGCAAGAAATACAACCAGGGTAAGTTACAATTTCGCGTTAAATCTGGTGTGGTTAAATATGTGTGTGTGTCTTGGCCCCTCTCTCTCAAATGTCCTCACGTTGGCGTGGTTTGGAGAGTGGGGTGCCAGCTCAGGTGTGATCTCGTCATCTGACCGTGGTTCAAAATTTCGTGATGTCTTCGGGTCTTTCCCGAATCAAACCGGGATCAAACCTGAAGGGTTTGATCCCGGAACGTCACCAATAGTATATTATCTTGCTCCAGTGTGACGTTATAATTAAATACCTACCTACCTATCAACACATCAGTAGAAAAAGTGGATTCTATAAGTGTCATTCCAGCTCATTCAAGACAGACGAGACCGCAAAGTTTGGGGAACACTGTTTTAACCTGTAAAGAAAAGTATTTTTTAGTTGCGTTTAATACCGATAGATGGCACTACATTTAAAAAGCAGTAAATAACAGTAAAAGCTGAGAAAATATCTATAAATAGATCATTTTTCAAGTCAGAAGACAAACTTTCACAATAGTCACAGAAAACGGTTCATAACAGGTTTTTCTCGCACAAACACAAAAATAAAACACGAACATGGAATTTTGTCCAAACAACAGAAATTAAAATCGGTCTTTTTATCCCCTCGTCGAAAAATTTCATGCTTTTACCCCAGAACATACTTAATAACTGAATACCAATTGGGTTTATGCAAAAGTACGTCCCGTTTTTTGACAAAAATTGAAAAAAAAATGTTTTTTTCATGTACTAAAAATTACATTTAATCAAAAAAGTGTGTGCCGTTCTGTTCGATGACCTTTCTCCATCTCTTTCTGATAGCTGCCTAATCCCGCGCTCATAGAAGTTCTGAGGTCTCTGGCTAAAGAACAGCTCCAGGTGACAAAATTTTTCTGAACCATTTACCCTATACATCACGTATCTTTTGCGTCTGCGAAGCATTCTTGCCTTTTCGGATATAAAAAAACCGTAATAAATCGAAAATGCTCCTAATTTTCTTCCATTTTTATTGCTAAACAAAATTTTTAAAACAGCCCAATAGCACAATTTCTCCCCAAATATTCGCTGAAATTCTCTTCTTTCAAACACCATCAAAACTTGGCACGTGTGAAGTAAATAACACTTCGTTTTTGAGATGCAATGCCATCTAGCTAAGAATACGGGACAAACTTTTGCAGTAACCCAACACAGAAAAAAGTCCAAAATCCGGAATAATATGGACCTCGGCCATTCCGGACTTTTCCGGATTTCGGATTATTTGAAATTTTTTTTGTCAAAAAAACTTTAATCTACCTCCCTATCCCAGCTCGAATTTTGCGTTTGTAATAGTAAAGTAACAGATATATAAATAGGAATAAATTTTTTTAATAATAATTTTTTTTAACAAAAGGAAAAAACCTTTTTGATACAATGCAACAAATATTTTTTACTTGCAAGTCTTCGAATTTTTCAGGGTGGTATTTACTCTGAACATGTCTGTTATTTTGTGTTATATGAAGTCATCGACATCAAAATAACTTTTTTTACGTTGCACATTAATTTTTTTAATATTTTGTTTTTTAATAGGTATAAAAAGAACTGCAATTTTATTAAATATTTTTCTTATAAACTAGTGCTTTTGTTAGTCCTTGGTCTCAATTAAATAAAATTTATATGCCCCGACTTACGCGATTTTTCGTCGGTCCCACCTATCGCGTAACTTCATGGTGTTAGTGTATTTGTAAACCCAGACTGTTGTATCAAAGGACAAAATAAATTGTCTTACCTATGGATGTCCCAAGGTACAACTGGTTTCCTTTACAAATAAAACAGTCTAGAAAGTAGTATCAGGTTATGTTTACATTGAAATCGTATCATCATTGAGTAGAACAGATTTTTAACTAAATTTATCAAACAATAAAAATATGTTTTATAATCAGGGAAAATACAAGAATCAAAATTGAAAAATACAAAATATTTACTTACTAGAGGACGCATTCCAATTGGCTGTTTAGCAAACACAACAAACACATGTGGAGTGTCAATCTTTGTGAGAAGGTTCTCTGGTGGCAAATGGTAAACTACAATGTGTCATTTTGCTACTTACTCAAAAGGAGGCAGCAATATAAACTGTTTCAAGGTACAACTGTCCCAAGGTACACCTCCCCTATACTTTCCCTTATACCAGTGTTTCCCAAACTTTTGACATATGTATACTCCTTCTATAATTTTCGTAACGCTGAGTACCCCTCGTCAAAAAATAAATGTATTTTAATAACAATAAAAACGTTTTTTTTTTCTTTTTTTGTGACATACACAAAATAATAAGAAAAAATAAATAAAATTATTCATATTAAAATATAAATAAAAGTTATATTATAAATAACGTTGATTTGGATCAATGAGAAGGATGAAATTGTTTGTGTTGAGATAACAGATCGTCTTAATTTGGTTCCATGGTTGTTAATTTTAATCTGAGATGTGGTTCCACGTCCAATAGTACGTTCCTTTTTTTCGACTTAATGTCTACAAATGCTGAAAAAGCAACTTCACGTAAATATGAAGTTGGAAAAGGCAAGATGTAATTTAGAACTTCTTCTGTTAAAACCGGATACACAAGTTGTATTTGTAACCAGAATGATGTTAAAGTACGCTCTTTATATTTATTTTTCAAGAATCCGTCTGAAGCCAATTCCAACAATTGCTTTTCTTCCGCATGCGACAAATCTTCTAGCATGGATGTTGTGTTAATGTTAAACGGATATCTTGTCCATTCAATATTTTTGGTTAAATCAGGGAAATAGTTTTTCAAGCCCACTTGCAAACTCTCCAATTGCTGCGTTATGCATTTCAGAGTATCAGCATCAATTTTAGTAGTCGAACGTGTTATAAACTCATGAAGAGAGGGAAACGAGTCTACTTCTCCATTACCAACTCTCTTTTGCCATAACTTTAGCTTTGTGATGGCAGCCTTCACTTTATCTTGAACGTGAAACAATGAAACTTCTTTGTCTTGTAACAATAAGTTGAGGCAATTTAAAACAGAGAATATAACTGCTAAGTATGCTAGTTTACAAAGCCATTTCCAGTCATGTAAACAATTTCTCAACTCAAATCTATCATTAAGAAAACATTGAAGTTAATGTCTAAGTTTAAACAATCGATTTAGAATTTTTCCTCGAGATAGCCAACGAACATCGGTATGATAAAGAAGCTGGGTATGACTACTTCCCATTTCTTCGCATATTTGCGAAAAAAGTCGTGCATTCAATGGACGGTTTTTAATGTAGTTAACAATTTTCACGCTTTCATCCAGAACTTTCTGTAGATCAGCGGGCATCTTACTTGTTGCCAAATCCTCTCTGTGTATGCAACAGTGTGTGAATATGACATTTGGTGCAACATTTTGAATTCTTGCAACGAGTCCTTTATTAATTCCGACCATACTTTTTGCTCCATCTGTGCTTATTCCAACACATCTATTCCAATCAATTTTGTTCTCTTGCATAAATTTTTTCATAACAATAAATATATCTTCTCCTGTTGTGTGACCTAATAAAGGCTGGCAAAATAAAAAGTCGTCATGAATTTCTTGATTTTTTTCGTATCTAGCAAACGCTATAAGATTTGCAAAATTCGCAATATCAGTGGACTCATCGACTTGCAATGCATAATAATGACTCTGAGAAATATCAGATAATCAGTCCACCAAACTCCGGTGCTATGCGTACCCCCACCAAACTCTTCCCGTACCCCTGGGGGTACGCGTATTGTTTTATTGTTTCATGTCTAACTAAAGTTTCCATAAAAATCGAATTTAAATTTAAATACCTTTCCATTTCTCAACTTCCAAACGCAAATTAAAATGTTTTATTGAAACTATACCACATAAGTTCATTTTATTAAAATCACAATTTGGAATCAGTTCAGCCGGCGAAGTACGTATTTTACTAGTATGAATATCAAGTGATCGAGACAGGAGAAGACGGTAGTAGCCACTCGCAGCGTGCTTATCGTTTTAATCGGTGGATCACTTAATCCGTAGTTTGTGATTACGGTTCTGGGAAAATCCGCCGTTTAACTCTGACCCGCTGATTTACTGAACCTCGTACCCGAGACTTGTGGTAAGGTAATTTTAGTTAACGTCGTACTAGAGCAACACAACGGGCTATTGACGACGGTCCGGGTAATGGTAATTGGTAATTGGTAATTTTTAGTTAACGTCGTACTAGAGCAACACAACGGGCTATTGACGACGGTCCGGGATCAGTCCCTTAAGGGAAAGATCCGAGGACAACACCTCGTAATTTTGAACCACGGTCAGATGACGAAGCAACACCTGAGCTGGCACCCCACTCTCCAACCCGAGACTTGTGGATACGGTCGCAAGGGTGGAGTAACAGGGAAAGAAGTTCGGTAGAAGTTGGATTTAAATTTAACAGAAATTATGTGATACCATTAGTGGTCTAGTCGAGTCCTTATTCCAAACTTCACTGGTGTCAGAACGCGGTCCTATTAACAGCCGCTTCTACATAACATGCTTACAAACATCCATGCACCGTCAACATAAGTGTATTTGAGGTCACGAAACATTTAACATGCACCAGCCCCCTTTGAACACGAAGGTCTTTGGTTAAATTCGAACTTACAACCCTCCGGTTGCTTTTCCAGCCGGGCATCGTCATCTGACCGTGATTCAAAATTACGTGGTGCTGTCCTCGAATCTTTCGTTTAGAGGAATGATTCCGGACCATCATCAATAGCTGTTGTGTTGCTCTAGTACGACGTTAACTAAAAATTACCAAGTATCAATTCAGTCGGGCAAACGCGGCCCGGTAAAGATCAGGATCCAAACACATCCCGACGCAGTGGTGTTTGAGCAGTTGTGTGCTCAGAGTTGGCAAATTGTTTGGTTGGGTTTTATGGAATCGAAGGTCCACGAACGGACAGCCGACCAATCGGTCAGGTGGTTAAGATGTTAGCCTTTAGACCTGAAGGTTCCTGGTTCGAATCCGAGTCAGTGCACGGATGTTTGTAAGCGTATGGTGTAGAGGCGGCTGGTGCACCTTAAATCTGTCGTTGCCGAAAGTCCTCACGTTAGGTTTGTGTGGAAGTTCGGAGAGTGGGGTGCCAACTCAGGAGTTGCCTCATCATCCGACCGTGGTTCAAAATTACGTGGTGTTGTCCTCGGATCTTTCCCGAAGGGGATTGATCCCGGACCGTCGTCAATAACCCGTTGTGTTGCTCTAATACGACGTTAATTAAAATTACCATTAACTTTCAATGGGGCTACCACGACCCTATTATCATAGAGATGGGCAGTTATTCCGTTAGCAGTTTAAGTATAAGTGTTATTACAAAAAACCAGCTGGCAACCGCCATTGAAAATATTAACAGCTTTCCAAGATAGCAGTATGAAATATAAAGTGAAATTTATTTTAAATTCAGATTAATCCAAATTAAAAATCACGTTGGGTTGGCGTGGAAGTTTGGAGAGTGGGGTGCCAGCTCAGGTGTTGCTTCGTCATCTGACTGTGGTTCAAAATTACGAGGTGTTGTCCTCGAATCTTTCCCTTAAGGGACTGATTCCGGACCGTCGTCAATAGCCCGTTGTGTTGCTCTAGTACGACGTTAACTAAAATTACCATTACCAAATTTTAAAAAAATATTCAATAAAAAAATTAGGTTACTGACTTTTTTTACGAAATAGTTAATTTAAACAAATGTTAAAATTAACCATTAATGCTGATTCTTACAATTAATAACAACCTTTAAATTTATTCAAATTTAGCAGCTCAAATGTTTATCCGAGGAAGTAGTGGTTTATTTCAGTTACTTAACTCTCCTGGTGGTTGTTTCGATGAAGTATCACATCATCAGATCTTGATGAACGAGATATCTCGTTATTATAGAAGAAAACTGACCAGATCTTTATACCGCCAGCATACAAAAATCGTCAGTAACGTGATGATGAGGTGTCGCGTCATTAGCAAGATTGATCGAATCTTGATGAACGAGATATCTCGTCGAAATACGGTTAATAGTCTTAAAAACCAACACTTGCAAGGGGTAGCGATGCCTCAGTGGCGATTGCGCTACTGTCTGTTTCGAAAAACCTGCTCAAAGCCACACCATGGTGTAATGTAGGACTCTGTGAGTAAAGGAAACGCCACAATAGAAAATTTCACTCCTGATCTTGAATGAAAACGGCAAGTCAAAATAATTAAAAACTTTTTTTCACCAGTTTATTAATTTTATTTTTGAGCCAACCCGTCTTTCTTTATTCTCGAAGGCGTCATCCATCTTCATCTTTCTACGCGACTTCAGTATCTTCAATCTTGATCAACAGCTTGCTGCATGGAACGGCGATTCTCGATCTTCATTTTCAAACCTCCAGCAGACCTTACAGAAGTTCGTATTCAATTGCCTTCCAAATTGGCCTCCATTCTAACCGGAACTACGCGAAAAATGTGCGTTAATTGAATTACGGTGATGACAGCGGAACCGTTTAGCGTCTGATTGTTTTCCACACGTTAAAGAAAGCTGCGGTAAAAAAGAATATGTGCATATGAATCGGCTTGCGCAACTTTCAACGTGCTATTGCTGCTTATTTGAAATAATTATTTGGGATGAACTGTCCCTTATAGTGTTGGACCTTTTTCTTTGGGATTGATTCCGAACCATCTTCAATGGCCCGTTATTTTGATTCAGTGCAACTTTAATTAAAATAACTGCCTACCTGCCTTTATGGGGTCGTCATCTGACCGTGGCTCAAAATTGTGTGGTGCTGTCCTCTTATCTTTCTTTTCTGGATTGATCCCGAACCATCGTCAATAGCCCGTTCTTGTGTGCTTCAGTGCAACGTTAATTAAAATAACTACCTACCGGCTTTTATAGGGTCGTCATCTGACCGTGGCTCAAAATTGTGTGGTGCTGTCCTCTTATCTTTCTTTTCTGGATTGATCCCGAACCGTCGTCAATAGCCCGTTCTTGTGTGCTTCAGTGCAACGTTAATTAAAATTACTACCTACCGGCTTTTTGGGTCGTCATCTGACAGTGGCTCAAAATTGCGTGGTGTGCTGTCCTCTTATCTTTCTTTTCTGGATTGATCCCGAACCGTCGTCAATAGCCCGTTCTTGTGTGCTTCAGTGCAACGTTAATTAAAATTACTACCTACCTACCTTTATAGGAATAACTGGTATCAAGTTTGAGGGCCGGGTAAACCTGTTCGGGGGGAGGGGTATCTCTTCTTCGGGCCTGATAAAAATATTTGGAATATCGTATCTCGACTGAAGGCCAGGTAAATCTGCTCGTTATCACTGCTATCGCATTTGGCACCGAGCGATAAAATCCTACCAGAACGCGCTAAAGACGCCACCAATGGAAAGGCTTTGGTTGTGTTCCAACCCTATCACCTAATTGAACCCTTCTGGCGGTTGTCTCGACTTGGTATCTCGTCGCCATCGAAACTGGCCGGATCTTGACGGACGAGATATCTCGTCATTAAGAAAACTGACCAGATCTTGATCTTGTCATCATTGACAAACGGCATCATCTTGATGATAAGATATCTTGTCATTAGCAAAACTGATCATTCCTTGATGGACGGGTTATCTCCGAAAAGACTAGGAGGGTTAACTAATGAACATGTTCAAAATCACAGGATTCAACTGCAGTCTCACGGAATACAGACTATACTCCCCGAATTATCAATTCACCCCTTTCCCCACCAATTCAGACCCGTTTGCAAATTCTCCATCTCTCAATTGCATTCACAAGTTGTAGCAAACACAGATCGTCGCTGTCTAGAGTGTGTTGTTTCTAATCCCCGATATGGTCTAGCTATGCTAGACCAAATCCATGAGTCCATAAACCTACAAAAAATCCAAGAAGAGAAAAGGTTTGGAGTAAACCTCGTCCTGGGTAAAATCAAGACAGTTTAGAATATGATCAAGCGATGCCTGGACAGTCCTGTACTTGGTGAAGGTCATAAAAATCAACCGTCCGTGTTCATAGGAGAGACCCCTCAAGTGTCCACTGGCAAAACGTGAAATACATGTTTGCTGCTCTCTATAGCCCTTAAACAAGAGGGCACCACCGGGCATTTTCTGGAGTACAAATTATGTACATGTGAGACATTCCAGAGATTTTTAACATTTTGCTTAAACTCGGAAAACACCTCGCTAAAAGTGACTAGCATGTCTGACTGGAGAGTCTTTGAATAAGCAGCACCTGCTAGAAAATCCGCAATCTCGTTTGCACCAGTTCTGATATGGAAGGGAATCCATTGGATACACACCTCAGAATTGATCGAAAGCCGAGAAAGCAAATTCAGTATGGATATGCCAGCTTTGTACCCAACATTTCTAGAGTGTTATTTCGTGAAGCAATTGCGACTTTATTTGGGGATATTTGTAATGAAATTTGTAATTTTAATTCATCGAGAATTAGTCATTTGTATTAGTGATTGACTTAGGAAAACCATTGGTGGTTATCTCGACGGTGGTATCTCACCACTGGCATCTTGATGGACATGATATCTCGACAAAAACACTTGGAAGGTTAAGGAATAGACTCGTTCAAAATCATGTGACTCGACTGCCTTCGTGCTGAAGCCGGACAATGCCTTCCGAATTATCATCAATTCACACCTTTCCCCACCAATTCAGACACGTTTGCAATTTCTCGCAGTCCATCAATTGCATACACAAGTTGTAACAAACACAGATCATCGCTGTCTAGAGTGTAATTTCGTGAAGCAATTAGGACTTTATTTGGAGATTTATGTGTTGAATTTTATAGTTGTAGCCCGTCGATAATTAGTCATTCTAAAAAGTGATTGACGTTTCAAAGCGGTCTAGTGGTCAAGGTGTTGGCCTCTGGATCGGAAGGTTCCTGGTTCGAATCCAGGTTCAGGGTATGGATGTAAATTGTGCTGTCCTTTGTTAGGGGTAATGATGGTCCTCCCACTAGGTGCCCCTTCACAAGTGACCATTACTTCTGGCCTTGTAGTGGCCAAGGAAAAAAGTCCAGTGCCCGCCATTGGAAAAAAGTGATAATCATTGGTGGTTGTCTCGATGTGGTATCTCATCACTTGCAAAACTGACCGTATCTTCATAAACGAGATATCACGTCATTAGAAAAAAATGACTAGATCTTGATGGACGAGATATCTTGTCATTACAAAAAACTAACCAGATCTTGATCTTGTCCTCTTAAAAATAGGTAATATCCTGATGACGAGATTTCTCGCTGGATTCAAAATTGATCAGATATTTCCGGACGAAATATCTCGTCAAAAACACTTGGGGGTGGGGGGTTATAGAATTGATTCGTTCAAAGTCACATAACTCGACTGTCTTGGAAGCCAGACTATGTATCTTGAATCAACAGTTCTCGCCTTCCCCCTACAGTATTCAGACTCGTTTGTCATTTCCTGCACAGTCCATCATTTGCTTACACAAGTTGTAACAAACCACGGATTGTTGCTGTCGAGACGCTTTGTTAGCCCGTGAAGCAATTGTGACTTTATTTGGGGTTTTCTGCGGTGAAATCGATAATTACAGTCCGTCGAGAATCAGTCATTTCCATTAGTGATTGACGTTTCAAAGCGCAAACGCAAAAAGCATTTCTCAAATTCGGGGTTTGCAGTCATCGACGATTGGATGAACAATAAGCCACGCTGCATTGTACGTGCAGCGAAAAACTCGGTGATGAGTCTGCAGAGAACAAGTCCGAGGCGCCTTGAAAACAAGAACTGCACTTTAATTTCGGAACGAATGGGGTTTCTTTGAAAGGAAACAACGTTTTAATCGACAACGTCTTGACACTCTTCGGGTAATTGTGTTGCTTATTCTGCGCACATCAAACCACTCTTGCTTCTTGCATTATCAACAACACTATCAAGCTCTAAGGTAAGAATAACAGAGAGTGTTCTGTTGAATAAAATTCAGTTCCCAATATTAAACCGTCTCATATGCTGATTGAAAGTATTTTAACATAGTCACAAAATTGATATTAGATATGTGTTGGCTTCAAGGGTGGGTACCCAAAAGATCTTTTTCAGCTTTCATCCCATTATTCTAGTCCTCAATCCCTTTTTCATCCCTTCCACGATCTTTTTTACTTGAAGTTGACTACCTTTTGCTTGGCGCAGCTTGGTCAAATATGGCCCTTTTGCCATAAAACCCCAAAACAAACGAAAGAATTCTAGGAAAGGTTCGATTGGTCAAGAAAGTCAAAACTGATTAGAAGTCAGGCAGGGAAAACAGCAAGAGGAAGAACCGATATACACGTAAACCCTCAGAGCGTTAAAACCTATTTTTCCTCAATGTTAATATTAAAAGCTCAATTTATAACTAGTCTGTACAGGTGTAATGGTAATGGTAATGGTAATTTTAGTTAACGTCGTACTAGAGCAACACAACAGTCTGTACAGGGGATATTAAATTAAGATGGGTACTCTATGGAACTTCCACTGACAAGTATGGAACAGTTACACAGATTCTAGTCATATAAATGGTTAGGATAGGTGTTCCAAATATCGCCCCTGTGCTTAATATCGCCTAATCGTGTTTACAAGCTACAAGGGGTGTTCAAATGAAAAGGTACGAAACGTCGTAACAACGCAACCGTTAACATATTCGCCTTTGCCGCAATGGGAGAACGTAGCGAGACATCTAGGGATGCGATTGGAATCTCCCGCGTGGATAAAGCGTGAATGCGCGGGCGCCGCATGCGCAGGAGAGAGCAGTGGCTCTTATAAAGAGCGCCGTCCAGTTAACGCGGCAGTGCGACATAAATCAAGACACAAGTTTTCTCAAAATGTGCATTCGCTGATACATGATTCGATTTTGAAAAATCAAATATTCCTGATTTTTCGAATATTCGAAAAATTTGAACACAGAATCAATAACAGTCTTTTTCAAGACTAAACCTATCATTTCATCTAATGACCACCGATCACATCATGAGCAAATAAAATCCTGTAATGATGGATGTCTCATGCCCTCAAACTTCAATCGAAGACTCATTCAGACTTGTTGAACAACTTCGCCTCCAAGAAATTGCCAAGCTAGAAGGGAAACTGAGCAAAGAACTCACATCCTACTCTGCACTCACTGAGAAGCTAAATGTGAAGGACTCTCGATCTCCCCAAGCCCGCAACCAAACTGACACACTATCGCTGAGCATCAAGGCACTCCAAGAGGAAATCTCCAAAATCAGAGGACTCAAGTTCGATACCAATGACAAGCCACAGCATACTACAAGCGAAATCGATTTCCCGCCGCTACCTACCTCTCCAAACAAGACTGACCCGCCATTCCAGTTCCCATCCAAAAAAAGAAGGGTGAAAGCTCTTGAGATCTCTCCCCCAGTTCCGACGGAAACTAGAAACAAGTTTGCAACTCTGGAAAATCAGACGGACAACCCAATGACGATTGAACCAATCATGATTAAATTCACCGCAGATTACGCGACCACCCTTAAAAACATCAAGGAAAAATTTGGACAAGGCGTTCAAAACACCCTTGCCAAGGACTTCATCAAAATCCGTGCCCAGACTCCTAACCAACATCAAGCCATTACCAAATATCTTCAAGAAGAAAAAATCGAGGGTTTCTTCATCACCCCTTACTACGACAGACCCATCAAAGCCGTGATCAAGGGACTTCCGATCTCTACCAGCATTGATTCCATCAACCAAGACCTCTCCGATAAAGGATTCCAGATCCAAAAGATTTCCCAATTCAAGAATCCTCACAACAAAAATACCTACCCTCTTTTTCTAGTTCAACTCCTGAAATCTACCGAAGCCCAAGCCATTTTTAATCTGAGCCTTCTCCTCAGTATCGTAATTGAAAAATACAGAGGAACCAAAAGACCCACACAATGTTTCAACTGCAATGGATTTGGTCATAGCTCCCGAAACTGTCTGAGGAAAACTCGATGCCTGAAATGCGGAGGCCCACATCGAAAAAATGAATGCGCCATGCCAAGAATGGAATCCCCCGTCTGCATCAACTGCAAAGAAACAGGCCACATTGCACCCTGGAAAGGATGCAAAAAATTCACGAAACAAAAACAACAGCCCAAGATCCCTTCCACCCAGGATTTTCCAAAAGTCCGGCAAGAATTATCATATGCCAACATTACCAGAAATCAACATCGCCGAGTTCCCAAAAATTCAGCAAGGACAGAAGTTCCCGCCCACAAGAAGGACCTTCCCCCCCCCCTAGAAAACCATTGGAGGACAGTTCCGAAATCTTCGAGCTACTTAAAGTCATCTCAGACATTTTCCGTTCAGTTGGAGACATCTCCGCAGTTATGAAGAAGGTCCGCAGTGCCGCCACGCCCGTGGAGAAAGCAGCCGTCCTCAATGAAATCTTCAGCTCTCAGTTTTGACTGAGAATCCCTGCAGCTACCCCAAACCAGAAAACACCATTCATCAAGAAACCTACTGTGAATTCTGGAGATGAAGGCCACTACGCGGCCATGTGCTCCATAACATCAACTACTTGACTTGACGAGGCAGTGCGTGTGAGGACAGGATGGCGTTCACATTGCAAAATTCGACGATTGAGGAGCAGCGAGGCGTTATCTGATTTCGGACAGCAGAAGGTGTTAAACGTACCGTTATTCATCACCGGAAGGTGACCGTATTCGGGGAAGACTGTGTGTCCGACAAGTCAGTGAGAAAATGGAGTGCCCGTTTTCGTGCAGGCCGTGAGAGTTTGGTTGATGACCCGAGACCAGGCCAGGCAAACATAGTCATCACGGCCGATCTCATCGACAAGGTGGACGACCTAGTGAGAAGTGATCGGCATGTCACATTACGAATGTTGGCTGTGAAGGTGGATGTCAGCGTTCGAACAGTGTGGACAATTGTTCACGACAGGTTGCGTTATCGGAAGGTGTGCGCGCAGTGGGTTCCGAAGCAGATCACCGACCAGCAAAAGGAACTGCGTATGGGGCTAGCACTTCAACATTTGTTTCGGTATCATGAAGACCCCGCAATCCTGGAGCGGATCGTCACAGGTGATGAGAGCTGGTGCCATCACTACGAGCCAGAGACAAAGCGAGACAGCATGCAGTGGAAGCATGCGTCGTCACCTCCCCCTAAAAAGTTCAAAGCCGTGGCGTCAGCAGAGAAGGTGTTGCACACCGTCTTTTTCGACGTCCAAGCTCCTCTACTTGTTAAATTCCTCGAGCCCAGAAGAACCACTAACTCCGATGTGTACTGTGAGACACTCCGAAGTCTACGAAGGTCCATCAAGAACAAAAGCCTGGGGCTGCTCCCGGAGGGTGTGGTTCTGCTCCATGATAACGCGCGTCCACACCTCTCCAAGGTTACACACGCGGAACTGGCCAAGTTCAAGTGAGAGCAGCTTGACCATCCGCCATACAACCCGGACATGTCGCCCTGCGATTTTCATGTGTTTGGTTCCCTGAAAAAGCATCTGGAATTGAAGCGCTTCAACTCGAACGACGAACACAAGGACGCTGTGAAGGACTGGGTCTCGTCACGGCCACAGGAATTCTGGAAACAGGGAATCCTTCGGCTCGTTAATCAATGGGATCGTTGTGCTCAGGCCTATGGTGTATGCTCTGAACAAAGTCTTTATTTATACCCACAGTGTCGTTTCGCTCCTTTTCACTTGAACAACCCTTGTACTATGAGCGACATCTATGAGTTTATGTAGTTAGTAGTTACCTTGACGGTCTAGGGTTTTGCCACAAGTAGCGACATCGGCAAGTTTCCTATCAGTTATATCAGCAACAATATTGCATCTGAAGTATTTGAGGCTGTGATCAACGTATTTTTTTGTCTCCAGTCGATTCAGGGAATATCCAGATAAGTGTTTCCAAATCATAATTTCGTTTATATGACTTGGAAAGTACATTAAATATATACTAAAGGTAGGTATGTAAGCTCTACTACCAACTCGTTTTTAATAGTAGCTGCTAATTTCTCCTGGTAGGTGGTAATAGGAATAGGAGTAGGCGATGTTAGGAACCCACTCTTGAAAATTGTCTTGGGAAGCTTTTTGAAGTTTTACTAGTTAACTTAAACTGACATAAGTAAAGAAGGTATGATCTCTGGAAATCATAGGAGAATAGTTCCTAGTGATATTCATTCAGTTTCCAGCTTGATTTTCCAATCCAGGAGGCTGAGATACAGAGAAATAGTTAGGTTAGGCGATATTTGAAACACCTACCCTACATCTTTTATTTATTTATTCGTACTGTTAAACAGATTTCTCGAGCTACATGACAGCGACCAAAAGTACAAAACATGCAACAGAGGAAACAAAACAGAGAAATTCAGCATAGACTACGTCATATAATCATAGAATTTAAATTACATAGAACAATAATGTCATATAAAAAAATCAGGATAGAAACACAACAGCAGAAAAAAAGAAGAAAGAGTTTTTATTCGTTAAAATGGTTGTATCGGTTGTAATGGTGTGATCGGGATAACGATGCGATGTTGTCCAGAGGTCATCTCAATACTCTGTTCCCCAATCCAGCCTTTTTTAACCTTTCCCAATATTTTTCACGTTGTGTTATGTTTGGCGTAGCCTGAACAAATATGGCTTTTGCGCCATAAAACCCCACAATAACCAACAAACAAACCCAAAATTGAGAACACACGAAGCAGATATTTTTAATCTCTGAATGTCTCAACCTTTGTGAGTTGTGTAGTGTTGCTTTTACCCCGCAACACACCCTCAATAACTAAATAACTACATCTTTCAAGGGAATCCATGGATTCTTTCAACCTTTCGAAGACTCTGATGACCCTTTTCCTGCAATAGGAATCCTTTGAATAGAAACTATTGATTATTTTCTTGGAAGTGAATTCTTTGGAAAGAAACTATTGGTCCTTCCCTTGGAACCGAATCCTTTGAAGAAAAAAAGTATTGATCTTTTTCTTGAAATATAATTCTTTTGACCGATTCTATTTGGCCATTCTGTAGAGTAAAATCATTGGAAAAATTCTGTTGGTCCCTTTTGTAAATTAAAATTATTTTGAAAAATAATTTGATCCTTTCCTTAAAATAGAATCCTTTGGAAAGATTCCATTGCTCATTTCCTTAGAATAAAATCTTTTGCAACTATTGGTATTTTTCTTGCAAGAGTAGTAGTATTTGATATTTTCTTGGAATAGAATTCTTTGTAGTGGTTCTATTGGCCCATTCTGTAGAGTAGAATCCTTGAAAAAATTCTGTTGGTTATTATGTTAGATTAAAATACTTTTGAAATATTCTATTGATATTTTCCTTAGAATACAATCATTTGGAAAGATTCTGTTGCTGATTTCCTTAGAATAAAATTCCTTGCAAAGCTTCCGTAGGCCTTATTCTTGCAATGGAATCCCTTGGAAAGATAATATTGATTCTTTCTTCGGAATATAATTCTTTGGAGCGATTCCGTTCTCTCATTCTACAAAATAGAATCAATGGAAATGTTCTATTTTTCCTTTCCTTAGACTGGAATCCTTTTGAAATATTCTTTCGTTTAGTATATATTCCTTAGAATATAGTCCATTGGCCAAAACATTACGTTCGAATCGTAACCAGTTGACTTCAACATCAAAAAAATGTTTCTAAATCTTAAGTAAGAGGGTTTTGTCTGCATACCAAAATAAGAAAATAGACGAAAAAACTTTAAATATATAAAACGAAACTGTGGCTCGTACCTCAAAAGTATAAGCACAACAAATTGAACTGTATTTTCGAAGTATTAAATTAAATAATACGCTTACACATACTTTTTAGAGACAAGCATTTGATGTAATGTCCGTAGGACTGTATAATGTTGAATACATTTTCATTGCTATTAATAGTAAAGCACCGGACATTGGATGAAATGGTCAGGACTATAATATTGTGAGAAAATAGTCCCGTCGGTTCTCGTTCTACGTGCGTATGTATACATTAGCGGTGACGCGGTGATCACATTGTAACTAATGAAACGCTGAATGTAAGCCGCGGAAGCAAGAGCTTCGCGCTTTAACTAATTGAGCTATGACGAGCTCTATTGAATGATTTATAGACGTCGATGTTTCTTCCTTTTTGTTTTAACTGTCTAATTTTGTCATGTCCCTTTTAAATAATAAAGTATCCTTGTCTTAACTTGCAATTGTCTATTTGATCCCATAATATTGCATAAAATTTTACTTTCCTATAATGGTAAAGTACTGGACATTTGATGCAAGTAATGATTAGAGGTTGGTGCTTTGACTCAAGGGCCATATTTGGCCATGTTTTTCCAGATACAAGACATACAACATCAAGACTAAACACACACAATGAAAGTTTTTCGGACACAGAAGACAGAAATACACCCAGGGAGGAATGCACTAAAGGTCAAAGGACTTTATAATGTTGAATAACATTTTTAGTTCCTATGAATGAAGTAAGTAAAGCACCGGGCATTTAATACAATCAACGGGCATGGGACTTCATACTGTTGAATAAAATTTTCAGTTCTTATTAATGAAGTAAGTAAATCACCGGGCATTTGATACAATCAACGGTCATAGGACTTTATATATACTGTTGTATAAAATTTTCAGTTTGTAACAGACAGTGAAGCTTTCCCCCTCTCAATCTCTGTAGCGCCCCTTGCGGAAAGCATTTCAGTTAGTTAGTCTGCGATGAAGTACCAACGGAGTAGCATGTGCTATGTGCTATGTCCGATGTTAATTCGGAACCCCTCTCTGTAAATATTCTTCTTTCTTTGAAAAGTTACAAACACAAATTACATTTACAAAACAAATAAATACATTTACATAAACAAACAAATAAATAAAATAATGATATAAACACTCCTACCTCTTACAAGTTCCTTTTAATAAAGTAAGTAAAGCACAGGGGCATTTGATGACATAGGTCATAATGGTCATAGGGCTTTATAGCATTGAATAAAATGCTTGCTTCCTATTAATAGTTAAATGCTCTTGACCGAGTAGTTTTATCAAGCCGATGTGGTTTAGCGGTCAAGTGTAATAGTTTGTTTGACCAAGGCTTCCAAAAGTTAGAGACAACTTTTCAGACAACGTTATCAGCTTAGTACTTTCTTGAGGTAAAATGTTATTGCATACTACATTTGAGACTTGGTGGTATCTAAATTCTGCTTTTGAGACATGTCTATCTGTTATCTATTTTTGAGACCAAAGACGTCAATGCATTTATTACTTTTGAGCCACATTATCTGTAAACCACTTTTACCCCCCTGGGGGTTGTCTCGACCAAGTGTACCATCATTTGTAAAACTAACCAGATCTTGACGTACAAGATATTTCGTCATTCGAAGAAAATTGACCAGATCTTGATCACGTCATCATAATAAATTCGCCATTATCTTGATGTCCTTAGCAAAATCGCCGAGATCGAAATAGACATCAAAACCACTTGAAGGGTTAATGACTTAAGAATCCTTAAAAGATTCATAACTTACGTTCAGATTTATTGTAAAATAATCGCACAATAAATGCACACTATGACACAAATACAAGTATTGATTATTATTCCTAGCTTTATGAATCTTTCATTAGAAATTGTAGTATAATACAGAGCAGAGCACATTCCTCCTGTATTTCGTATAGGCTGTTTTGTGTTATTACGTCCGTCTTAACCGAGTTTCTGGTAGGGATACGACATCGACAGCAAAATATCAATGTTTTGAAACATCGATGTTCAAAATTAAAACATCGATGTTGAGAATACATCGCCAAAAAAACCATCGATGTTTTTAAACATCGTTTTATTGTAATAATAATTATTGTTAGTTATTATTAATTATTTATCAACCTATGGGGGGAAACACAACAAACTCTTTTTTTATTTGCTGTAAATAAAAAATATTGGGGCCGATAATTATTATATGTCCATATTATATATTATTTACAGTTTGCAAAGAAAGAAGTTTTTTAACTTTCTCCACCTTAAGCCTACTTCTTTTTTCACAAACTATCCCACCAGTTATTGAAAAAACTCTTTCTGATAGGACAGATGTCGCCATCACTGACAAATACTTAGCTGCACGGTTATTTTTTAAAATTTTTACTATGGTGCTTTTTTCATTCAAAAATAAAACATCGACAGTATTAAAACATCGATGTGAAAAAAACATCAGCTCCATTAAATCAATGGTAAATACATCAATGTTTTTATGAAACATCGATGTTTTGAAAACATCGACATCGATGTCTTGAAAACATCGACATCGATGTCGCATCCCTACTTTTCAGACCCTTCATCCTTGGCCACTTTGGTCTAAAAGTATGTTCAATTTACTGATTATGAAAATTATGCTACTTGTTTTTTTTTTTTTTTAATTTTTAT
Organism: Metellina segmentata; assembly: GCA_947359465.1. Lineage (NCBI taxonomy): Eukaryota > Metazoa > Arthropoda > Arachnida > Araneae > Tetragnathidae > Metellina > Metellina segmentata. The sequence goes on from OX375872.1 coordinate 133,366,939, forward strand.
AATGTTACTTTTTTTTATTTAAAAATAAAACATCGACAAGTATGAACATTGATGTTTTATAAAAAAATGTTTTGAAAACATTGACATCGCTATCGCATCCCTGGTTAACCGAAGTGACATCGGTTCATATTACCTCGGATAATCAAGGTTCTACTGTTTTAACTGACAAGGTGCTGTCGCGGACCGCCGCCAATAGCCTGCTGTTGCTTCAGTGCGACGTTAATTAAAATACCTACCTACACTACGATAGGTGGGTAGGTAGTTACATAACTTCGCACTGGAGCAACACAACGAGATATTGGCGACGATTCAGTATCAAACCCGAAGGGAAAAATTCGAGGACAACACCTCGTCATTTTTAACCACGGTTCGATGGAGAGGTAAATATTCAGTAGCGAAGCTGGGTGAGTGTTTGGAGGCTGCCCCTAAAAGTGTTGTTTTCCATATTTTTAAATATCTTTGCAAATAAAATACTACAAATGCATGAAAAACTCTTTTAAATTCTTGGACTAATATAATAGTAATTTATTCTTAAAATAATTATTATTTTATAAATTCATATTCATTACATGGTTTGGTAGATAATGGCTTAATATTCCTTGAATAGAATGATAATTAATGGTTTAATATTCATTACATGATAGAATAAGTAATAACTTAACATTCATTACATGATAGAATAAGTAATAACTTAACATTCATTACATGATAGAATAAGTAATAACTTAACATTCATTACATGATATTTCAGCTAATAGATTAAATAACAACTTAATATTCATTACATGTTATGCTAGTTAATGACTTAATATTCATTACTGTTATGATATTTAATGGCATAATATTCATTACGCGTAATGATAGTTAATGGATTAATATGTATTACATGTAATGCTAGTTAATGACTTAATATTCGTTGCTATTTCAGCTAATGACTCAATATTCATTTCACAATATATTAGTCAATGACTTAATATTCCTTACTCGATATGATGGTTAATATCTTAGTATTTGACTCAGAATACGATAGTGACTTTTATATAGTGCATTGAATGATAACTAATGGCCTACTATTCATTGCGTGGAACTATAATAAATGGATTAATATTCAGTACATTATTCTATAGTTAATGACTCAATATTAATTACAAAGCATGAAGGCAATAGTTTTGGACATCGTTTTTCTACGTTGATTCAACAATCTCACATGTTCACCAATCTACGTATCTTAACATTACATTTTGCTTTCAAATTTTAAGTTCCTCAACCAATCAGAGAAAAATTACCTTATCTTCTAAACTTCTTTAAACTGCTAACATCAAACTACGCATTAAATCTGCGAACCTCTCAGCTTATTTAGACAAAAATCTGAGACTTTCGCCATTACCTAACAATCAGATTCCAGATAACGTTCACAAGATTTCCAGATCTGTCCCTAACTTCAAAGACAAGCCTAGACACCGATATTTTATATTTTATTGATCTATTTATATCTAATATAATATTCAACGATTTCTTTCGAAAACTTTAACACAATGGTTGTTTATATTAAATCAGTTTTAAAGAAAAAACAAGCTGTTTTATCTCATTTACTAAAAGGAAAGATCTTTAAAAACTTTTCACTTGAAAAATGATAGCAGTTTAACGATGTTGTTTTTAATGCTGCATATATTCTTCCATTTAGACACGAATATCAATCTTCTCGTTTCATAAATCATATTCATGTATTCGTATATGCGTAATTTTAACTCTTAACTTAACGCAGCGCAATCCGGTTTAGAGTTCTGTACCTTAAAATAGTTGACAGAAAAGTCATTCTTATCTCGAGACCTTCTTTTCGTAGTTAGAATATTTTACCGTGTATGGCGTATGGCTTGGTAGAGTAATTAATTAAATTCAATTTCTGTAAATGTTAGAATTCTTTCGTTCGTATTACGGAAGTCCTCGACTAATGCAAATGAAGAATGAAAAAGATGGACAAGTCAGTGTTTTTTTGTACCTTTTGAAGACGGACTGAAACTTTCAAAGTAACTTAGGGACATAATCCTAGAAATTTTTCACGTATCTTTCAAAGATGGACCTGAAACATTCTAAATAAATTCGGGAAAAAATAATCCTGGATTTTTTTTACTCGCGTCTTTTGAAGATGGACCAGAAATTTTCAAAGCAGATTCGAAACAGATCCTCCTAGATTTTTTGCACGCATCTTATGAAGATGAATCAGAAACTTTCAAAGTAAATTCGGAAACAGATCATCGTAGATTCTTCAAACATCAACGAATCTTATAAAGATGGACTTGAAACTTTCTAAGTAAATTTGAAAAAGATAATCCTAGATATTTACACGTATGTTATAAAAATGGACCAGAAATTGCGCAAATTTGAAATATATAATCCAAGATTTTCTTTCACGTATATTTTGGAGATGGACCAGAAATTTTCAAAATAAATTCGGAAGCAGATAATCCTAGATTTTTTACATGCATCTTCTGTAGATGTACATGAAACTTTCAAAGTAAATTCTAAAACAGATCATCCTAGAAGACATTTTAGGTGTATTTTTTGAAGGTGAACCTGAAATTTACAAAGCAAATTAGGAAACAGATAATCCTAGATTCTTTACACATAAGCGTGTCTTTTGAAGATGGACCTGGAACTTTCAAAGTAAATTCTAAAACAGATCATCCTAGAAGACATTTTAGGTGTATTTTTTGAAGGTGAACCTGAAATTTACAAAGCAAATTAGGAAACAGATAATCCTAGATTCTTTACACATAAGCGTGTCTTTTGAAGATGGACCTGGAACTTTCAAAGTAAATTCTAAAACAGATCATCCTAGAAGACATTTTAGGTGTATTTTTTGAAGGTGAACCTGAAATTTACAAAGCAAATTAGGAAACAGATAATCCTAGATTCTTTACACATAAGCGTGTCTTTTGAAGATGGACCTGGAACTTTCAAAGTAAATTCTAAAACAGATCATCCTAGAAGACATTTTAGGTGTATTTTTTGAAGGTGAACCTGAAATTTACAAAGCAAATTAGGAAACAGATAATCCTAGATTCTTTACACATAAGCGTGTCTTTTGAAGATGGACCTGGAACTTTCAAAGTAAATTCTAAAACAGATCATCCTAGAAGACATTTTAGGTGTATTTTTTGAAGGTGAACCTGAAATTTACAAAGCAAATTAGGAAACAGATAATCCTAGATTCTTTACACATAAGCGTGTCTTTTGAAGATGGACCTGGAACTTTCAAAGTAAATTCTAAAACAGATCATCCTAGAAGACATTTTAGGTGTATTTTTTGAAGGTGAACCTGAAATTTACAAAGCAAATTAGGAAACAGATAATCCTAGATTCTTTACACATAAGCGTGTCTTTTGAAGATGGACCTGGAACTTTCAAAGTAAATTCTAAAACAGATCATCCTAGAAGACATTTTAGGTGTATTTTTTGAAGGTGAACCTGAAATTTACAAAGCAAATTAGGAAACAGATAATCCTAGATTCTTTACACATAAGCGTGTCTTTTGAAGATGGACCTGGAACTTTCAAAGTAAATTCTAAAACAGATCATCCTAGAAGACATTTTAGGTGTATTTTTTGAAGGTGAACCTGAAATTTACAAAGCAAATTAGGAAACAGATAATCCTAGATTCTTTACACATAAGCGTGTCTTTTGAAGATGGACCTGGAACTTTCAAAGTAAATTCGGAAACTGATAATCCTTAGAAAATTTTTACATGTATATTATGAAGATGAAATGCTTTTATCTATTATTTTTATAATCTATCTTTTATCTATTTATGCACACACACTCAAATTTATATATTTAAATATACATTAAATATTGGTGCATTGACTACTTCATATAAACATTGATTTTTATTTCAATTTTGAGTTGAACTGTGCGAAAGGGTACAAGATTTGTTAAGGGTATATAGCAACCTAACAATATCACTCGATCATCCTTTTGTATTCAAAGAAATGGCTGGTAAAAAATAAAAAAGGAACTTTTTCTATTTTCGAGAAAGAAGTTTGAAAACTATTTTAACATTGCAAACATGTATAGAAAGTGTAATGATGTTATCTGGAAACAATGCGCACGAAATAATACACAAGACAGGAAAACTGAGACGTGAAAATTGCCTTCCTTTTGATACTAATTGTATATAATCCTGAAGCTATACTACTATACAAAAAGTCAAACACTGTGTTGATAACCGTGTTAGAAAATTAAAGCTTTTAATTTACGATTAAATATTTTTCCTTTGCCATCTTTTTTACAACTGAAACGACTACAGTAGAACATTGATTATCCGATGTAATGTGATCCAAGGTCACCTTGGATAATGCGGATGTAATAACACAAAACAGCCTATACAAAATATACAAAAAATACTGAACTACATGCTATTTCTACTGCTACTGAAAGATTCGTAAAACTAGGATTAAGAACAATCCATGCTTGGATTTGTGTCACAGTAAGCTTTGTAGTTATAATTTTGCAATAAATCTGGCCATGAATTACGTACCTTTTAGAGTCTCTTGGAAACAGCGATCAACCATTTTCTGTTTCTGAAGACTTTCAAACACGCAACTTGCATCATTACATCTTTCAACATCAACGCATTTTAAACTATTGAACTTTTAACTTTTTCATGGTGCTGACGTGTTTTTAATGTATTTACGTTTTTTATACATTTGAAGTGTCTTGTTTTCAAACTGTTTAATTCCAAGTCCAACCATTTTATGTTGGTCTGGTTGTTAATCTGACATTTTAAATCAATATTTATTTAATCTTAGTTTCTTGCTTTTTCAGAGTCTATCTGCTCCCTATATCAACTAACCATTTGTGCTCCAAAACTACCAAACCAAAAATCTACTCCTTGAATCAAACATTTGTGAGTCAAAATAACCAACTATCCCCATGCTCGCCAAACCATAGATCTGCTCTCTATTCTAACCAATCATTTATTCTCCAAACCAACTATCTCTTCTTCCCTAAGCCAACCAGCCAACCATATGCCAACCCAAATCAACTACTCCTCAAACCGACCAACCATTTGCACCGAAACTAACTTCTTAAACCAGACAATTCAAGGAGTACGAACACTCTTGCTCGCAACTTTATTTAAAGTTTAAAAAACTATCAAATTGGGGTATCGGATAACAGAGATATTCGGCTTATCGGAACTCGGATAATCAAGCTTCTATTGTAATATGGGCAAAAATATTCAAGTCTTAAATCGGACTTATTTTAGAACAGAGAGTACACCATTTTGAAGCTTGAAAACAACTTAATTAAAAACAACAAAAAATACCAAAACTGATTCTAATAATTTTACCCTCCAGCTTACCCCAAGTTTTATACAGCTGAAGATTATAATAAAAATCTACTAACAGAAGAATGCGAAGTCCAAAACAACATATTTTTCCAATGTTATCTGAAGCAAGACGTACGGAAGAGGTTTTACTTGATCGGCGACACCGTTCTTCGTTAGCGATTATGAAGAAAAATAACGACTCCGAGCATTTAGTGAAATAGAAAATGGATTGATTAGAAACACAGTAAGACCTCATGTACCTTTATGTTAGACCTTTGTGTCTGGGATTTAAAGTAATCTAATCGATACAACCGTCGTCTTCAGATAGTTGGTTCTGAGAAAGAAGAAAACATCTTTTAAGTATATCTTATCTGTTCAGGAAAAAGTAAATGTGTCAGGATGTTTTCTTACTTCAGAGACAGAATTTCTTAGCTTTCCTCCGGTAGATGACTTACTTAGATTGAACATGTCCTACTCAACACCTAAAATAAGACAACTTCTATTTGTTTACCCGTTGAAATTCCCTCCTTAAAAAGATGTGTCCCTCTTATTCTTTTCAATAAGAGAATTTTCAAGAAGGTAACTATCAAGTTGTGCAACATGAGTATTTCAAGGAGGGTCTGGAGATATTGATGTAATGGTAAATATTATAACAGATTTCAAACGCTATTGAGTATTGTGTTTTAAGAATTAACGGATGATCATTCACTAGGCGCACTAGGCAAGGATACTTTTCTTTTTGCAGAAGAGCCTGAAAATGGAAAAGTGCCGTTGTGAAGTCATTACAAAAATTTGTTTTCAGTTGAAATTCTCTCCTTGATAACGTCCCTCGTAAACTTTTCAAGGAGGGAATTTTCAAGAAAGTAATTATCATGTAGTGCACACGCGCATAACATTACTACTTTAGAGAGGATCTACAGATTTTGATGTATTGACAATTATTACAACAGATTTGAAAGATTATTGCTTGCGTATTGCGTTTTAAGAATTAATCGGTGCGGGTCAATCAACAGGTGCATTAGGCGAGGGTACTTTTCTTTTTGCAGAAGAGCCTGAAAATGGAAAAGTGCAGTTGTGAAGTAGGAAAAAATGTGTTTTCAGTTGAAATTCCCTCCTTAAAAGATAACGTCACTCGTAATCATTTCAAGGATGGAATTTTTAAAGAGAAAACTATCATACTGTGTATTTCATGGATGTAGTTCAGAGAGGGTCTGGAGGTACTGAAGTAATGATAAATAATATAATAGATTTTAAAGAGTATTGTGTGTGTGTGTATTGATTATGAATTTACGGTTTATCAATCACTAGGCGAGGGTATTTGTTTTTTCTAAGAAGTGCCTCAAAACGAAAAAATACCGTTGTATATGTGAAATCAGAATACATTTGTTTTCAGTTGAAATTCTCTCCTTAAAAAGATAACGTCACTCGTTATCTTTCTAAGGAGGGAATTTTTAAGGAGAAAACTATCATACTGTATTGTGTGTGTATAGATAGTTCAGAGAGGGTTTGGAGATAATGACGTAATGGTAAATAACATAACAGATTTTAGAAGGATTATTGCACATGGATTATGGATTAACGGCGGATCAATCACTTTACTAGAGTTTTTTTAAACGCCTCTAAAAAAATAAAATTACAGTTGTATGTGTGAAATAAGGACAAAAATTAGTTTTCAGTTGAAATTCCCTCCTTAAAAAGATAACGTCACTCGTAATCTTTTCAAGGAGGGAATTTTTCAGGAGGAAACTATTATAATATATTGTATGGATAGTTTAGAGAGGGTGTGGAGTTATTGATGTAATGGTGATAATAACAACAGATTTGAAGGATTCTTGCGTATGGATTATGAATTAACGGCGGAACAATCACTAGGCGAGGGTATTTTTTCAAGTGTCTCAAAACGGGAAAATACCGTTGTGAATTTGTGAATAATAAAGAGACAGGAAGCTCAGGCTTATTGTTGAGAATTATGTAAATAACAAGATGGTTGGTGTTAGTAGGTAGTTGAATTAAAACGTAGCACTGGGGGCGGGGGGGGGGAGCAACACAGCCGGTTATTGGTGACGGTCCAGGATCAATCACGAAGGGAAAGATAAAAGGACATCACCTTGTACTTTTGAACAACGGGCGGATGACAGAAGGGCACTCTCATTCTCTATAGCATAGATCACTCAGAGAGGATCTGGAGATAGTGATGTATTGGTAACTAACGTTACGAATTTTAAAGAATCTATTCAATCTAGATTGGGTGAAAGAATCCTTTGATTTCACCCAATATATATGGTCGTTAAGTCAGTACGTGAGATATTGAGTAAAAGCAATACTATACACAACTCACACTCAGAGGGTTTAAACTACACAGATTACACAAATTACAAGACAGGTTTTCCCGTTTCTTTGTGTTGTTTAATATCTTCGAACGCATTTCATTCCGATGTTATCCAAAAGTGTCAACGAAAAGCGAAAACTTTGGTAAAATATCACCACTAAACTTTCAACCGATGCCGATGGAATCAGATAAAAGGCCTCAGACCACCATACCCCTAGCCTTGTGCTTGATATTTAAGTATTGTGTCCACGGCAAGGCTGATACCATTCAAACGTGAGGTTTCTGGAACAAGAGATGCATTGCCAGAAGACCTGACCTTGAAGCCCTTTGTCAAGTTCATCATCGGTGGCAAGAGGGTTGATTGTAAGTTTTCGAAATCCGCACGCACCGAGTTCTTAATCACTCTAAACTAACTGTCCCTGGGTCCATCTCGCTGCCTTAGCGGGCCCCTTGTAACCCGCGGGCTACTTGGAAGACCGTCGCCGATACACGTCCTTCCAAAGCCCCATTAGTGGAAGAGCCACAATAAAAAACGCTTTCGTATTCCGATCGCCCGCTGGAGATCTTGAGGGGATTCGAGATCTCTCGTTGCAATCGAAGGACAAGCTTTAATCGTAATCAGAGGCAGTGCTGCCAGTCTGGGCGAAACAACGCCCTTTGGGCTACTTTTTACTTTCCTCGATCGTGGGGGCTGCCGGTTTGAAGAGTAACGGATCAGCAGGAGGTTTGCGAGTTTGAATCCAACCAAAGACCGTACAAAGGGGTCTGGTGCTCGTAAAATCCGCTGTGGCCTCAAATGTCCTCACGATGGCGTGTTGTGGAAGTATGGAGAGTGGGGTGCCCTCTCAGATGCTGCTCTCATCATATGAGTGATTCAAAATTACAGGGGGTTGTCCTTGCTTCTGTCCCGGTTGCAAGAGTAATGGACTAGAAACCGTATGATTGCGAATTTGATTCGAACCAATTGGTAATTGGTAATTTTAGTTAACGTCGTACTAGAGCAACACAACGGGCTATTGACGACGGTCCGGAATCAGTCCCTTTACGGGAAAGATTCGAGGACAACACCTCGTAATTTTGAACCACGGTCAGATAACGAAGCAACACCTGTGCTGGCACCCCACTCTCCAAACTTCCACGCCAACCCAACGTGAGGACTTTCGGCCACGACAGATATTGGTGCACCAGCCGCCTCTACACCATACGTTTACAAACATCCATGCCCGGACCCGGATTCGAACCAGGAACCTTCCGATCTAGAAGCTAACACCTTAACCACTATACCGGTTGGTCGGCTTGATTCGAACCAAAGAGCGTCGTGTACAAAGGGGACTGGTGCACGTAAAATCCGTCGTGGCCTCAAATGTTCTCACGTTGATGTGGAATGTAAGTTTGGGGGGGGGGTGAGCTCAGGTGTGACCTCGTAGTCTGACTGCGGTTCAAAATTACGCGGTGTTGTCCCGAATCTTTCCCTTCGCGTTTGATCCCGGAATGTTGCCAATAGCCCATTGTGTTTGCTACAGTTCGACGTTAATTAAGATACCTACCTACCTACTTTTATCGTCGTTCCACTGTGGTTCGGTCGGAGAAGGTAGTTAAATAACGTCGCACTGAGGAAGAGCACAACGGGGAATTGGTGACAGCCCGGGATCAAACCAGAAGGGAAAGATCCGAGGGTAATCCACCACATACTTTCGAACCACGGACAGACGACGAGGCAACACCTGAGCTGGCACCCCACCTCTCCAAACATCCACACCACTCCAACTTAAGGACATTTATGGCAACGACGGATTTAACGCGCACCAGCCCCCTTTGTACACGACTGTCTTTGGTTGGATTCGAACTCAACGCTCCGGTCGGTAATCCGTTACTCTTCCAACCGGGCTATCACGGCCCGCTTTCTTTTGGAAAACAATAAAAATGGCTAGGGTGTCTTTCAAAAGCAAAACTGGGCGCTTTCTTCGTCTTCAAATCTAGCAACCTTGATCAGATGGAATCGATACAAAGAAAGAAACGACGGCTGAAGTCTAATTCCCCTGCAAGCAAGTGGTTGCAGACGAAACAAAATCAAGGACAAATATTGTTTGAACCAAACGGAATGTTGTGAAACGAAGACAAACTATAACGGATTCGAAATCGAGTGCGTAAACACCCGAGCCCTAATCTCACGTAGCCTTGATTTTTAACCAGTAGGTCGGACAGCTTGCAGGCATGAGCTTGCAGGATCTAATGGGAAAAGGAATTGCACACAATTATAGAGTATTGGCTGTAATATGAAATGCCTATAGGTAATTTATAATTATAGCGTTGATTTATTTCTACTCTACAAGACGTTAACGAAACTACGCTAAAAATAAAGCCAATTTTAAAAACTACCTGTTTGAGGATTAAGGATTTCATTTGGGAGGAGCTCAAAGTAGAACCTGAAGAGCTCGGTGAGTAGAAGCTAGGGTTATTAGATATAGCAATGGAAAGTAGGTAGGTAATTAATTAATGTCACACTGGAGCAACGAAACGGTTGATACAACAAAGGTGTTGTTGTGTTTCTGACAACCTCAGTTATAATTACTGATATATCAAGGAAAGTCCAGACTAATAAAACACAATTGATGAGGTTTTAATCAACCAATTTCTACATTGTTGTTATCGTTTTCTGAGTCATATGTCGCAGTGTGCAGTTTGTACAACTTTGGTTGGTTGGTTTAGGGATTTTTACACAAGACAATATCAATATCAATAATAGACACACACACACACAATGAAGGTTTTAATGACCCAGAAGACAAAAAAAAAAAACTAGGGATGGAAGCACCTGACAGGTATCGAATCTGCACCGCCTACAACTCGAAGGGACACAGCTTTGGCAATGTGGTTTATTTTCTCACTGTAAGATGTTTTCTTCAGGATGATAATTGATGGTTTGAAGAGTAGCTACTACAATTTCAACTTTGAAATAATCAAACACTGTCACAAATAAGTAATAACTGTTTTACAGTCCTGGATCAATCGCGAAGGGTAATTTTGGTAATTTCTTAGCTAACGTCGTACTAGAGCCACACAACGAGCTATTGACGACGGTCCGGAATCAGTCCCTTAAGGGAAAGATTCGAGGACAACACCTCGTAATTTTGAACCACGTTCAGATGACGAAGCAACACCTGAGCTGGAATCCCACTCTCCAAACTTCCACGCCAACCCAACGTGAGGACTTTAGGCCACGACAGATTTAAGGTGCACCAGCCGCCTCTACACCATACGCGTACAAACATCCATGCGCGGACCCGGATTCGAACCAGAAGCCTTCCGATCTAGAGACTAACACCTTAAACACTATACCGGTTGGTCGGCCAATCGCGAAGGGAAATATGTGAGAGCACCGTCATTTAGATCGACGGTCAGATGACGAGGTCACACCTGAGTTGGAACTCCACTCTCCAAAGTTCCACACCACATCAACGTGAGAACATTTCAGGCCACGATAGAATTAACGTGCACTAGCCCCCGTATACTCGACGGCATTGTCTGGACCGAGTAACGAAATCGCAACCCTTCGGTTGCTAATCCGCTATTCTACCAACCAGCAACCGCGGCTGCTTAATAACAGAAATCTGACCTGTCAAAACTATTCTGTGCACTGCTGTTAACAAATACATTTTTGTACATAAAGCGATTCAAGCAAGGCAACGTTTTGACTGAATTGATTATTTCTCTGAAAAATGTAGACAATTAATAAATCCTGATTTATTTCGGGACGTCTCGTAACCCAAATAGCAGCAAATCTTTGAATAACTAAAGGTTTACGAGAAATATAGGTTTATATATCTAGACCTGTATCCTGTTTCCTTAAAACTTGAGCTGGTGGTTAAGGTGTTAGGCTCTAGATCGGAAGGACCGACCAACCGGCCTCTAGATCGGAAGGTTCCTGGTTCGAATCCGGGTCCGGGCATGGATGTTTGTAAACGTATGGTGTAGAGGCGGCTGGTGCGCCTTAAATCTGTCGTGGCCGAAAGTCCTCACGTTGGGTTGGCGTGGAAGTTTGGAGAGTGGGGTGCCAGCTCAGGTGTTGCTTCGTCATCTGACCGTGGTTCAAAATTACGAGGTGTTGTCCTCGGATCTTTCCCTTAAGGGACTGATCCCGGACCGTCGTCAATAGCCCGTCGTGTTGCTCTAGTACGACGTTAACTAAAAATTACCAATTATTACCGACCAACCGGCATAGTGGTTAAGGTGTTAGCCTCTAGATAGGAAGGTTCATGGTTCGAATCCGGGTCCAGGCATGGATGTTTGTAAGCTTATGGTATAGAGGCTGCTGGCGCTCCTTATATCTGTCGTGGCCGAAAGTCCTCACGTTGGGTTGGTGTGGAAGTTTGGAGAGTGGGGTGCCAGCTCAGGTGTTGCTTCGTCATCTGACCGTGGTTCAAAATTACGAAGTGTTGTCCTCGGGTCTTTCCCTTAAGGGACTGATCCCGGACCGTCGTCAATAGCCCGTTGTGTTGTTCCAGTACGACGTTAACTAAAAAAAATTATCAAATTACTAGATCGGAAGGTTCATGGTTCGAATCCGGGTGTTTGTACGCGTATGGTGTAGAGACGGCTGATGCACCTTAAATCTGTCGTGACTGATAGTCCTCACGTTTGGTTGGTGTGGAAGTTTGGAGAGTGGGGTTCCGGCTCAGACGTTGCCTCGTCGTTTGACCGTGGTTCAAAATTACGTGGTGTTGTCCTCGGATCTTTCACTTAGGTGATTGATCCAGGACTGTCGTTAATAGCCCGTTGTGTTGCTCTAGTACGACGTTAATTAAAAAATTTCCGTTACCATTACCTTAAAACTTGATAATTTAGGTAAGTACGAAATTCAGTTTATAGGTGGGATTTTCAATGCGAGCAAACATACCAGACCTGTGCGAAGATTTTACTTCTGCTGTGTTCCAATGCTCTCGGCCGACCAACCGGTATAGTGGTTAAGGTGTTAGCCTCTAGATCGGAAGGTTCCTGGTTCGAATCCGGGTCCGGGCATGGATGTTTGTAAGCGTATGGTGTAGAGGCGGCTGGTGCACCTTAAATCTGTCGTGGCCGAAAGTCCTCACGTTGGGTTGGCGTGGAAGTTTGGAGAGTGGGGTGCCAGCTCAGGTGTCGCTTCGTCATCTGACCGTGGTTCTAAATTACGAAGTGTTGTCCTCGGATCTTTCCCTTAAGGGACTGATCCTGGACCGTCGTCAATAGCCCGTTGTGTTGCTCTAGTACGACGTTAACTAAAATTACCAATTACCAATCGAATGCTCTCGAGTGATACATATCGGGATTACCTCAAAATTCAGTTTATCAATGATTTAGTGTTTAGAGTATATTATCTAATGTGTTGAAATGAACAATTATGTATCAATTCGAAATTTATTCTTTGGAATTTTTGCTAACAAAGTGCTAAATTCACATCCGAGAAACAAGCCGACTGATGTCACGTTCAGAATCGTATTGGAACAGGTATCACAACACTACCCCCGGGAGCAGAAAGTGCTTAAAACTGCGACGTACGTCGCCGAACAAAGTCTTTAAAGATCAATTTTCCTTTATCAAAATTTTGGCCGATTTTTTTTAAATCATAGGTTACCACGTTCTGCAGTGTATAGCGCTTTTTGCCACACCTTTTTTTCTTCTCTAGTTACGGAACAACCTTCCTATATACAACCACCCCAACTGGTATGCATATGTTTAGTCTTTCAAATGATGTATCACCTGACCATAAAACAGAAAGGAACTTATTAGAAGCAGCTCTTATTTCTATGTTTGGACTAAATTACCACAAGCACTTAATGAATAATACATCTTCTATGTCAATGATAAAATATTTAACTTCAAAAGTTATCGACAGAATTGCAAATTCTGAAAGTATGCCTAGGTTTTAAATAAAGTTAGTTAATCAATTTTGCTGTGTTTCATTATAAATATGTAATACATATTTAGCCAATAATTGTGTTTTACGTCTGTTTTTGATTTTACTGCAGTTTACGAAATTCGGACAGAATGCCCGCAGAACAATTGCAATTCCTTGGAGTTGTGTTACAGAACACTGAATATAATTCTGCACATGGGACACTACCGATACCTATATAGTCAGCTTGACAAAAAAGGAGTCTCATAGGGTGGTTAGAATTAACCCATAGAGAAAATATAAAAATAAAAGGAGCAATGGGGATAACCTTTAGATGTGCCAAGAATCCTATGACCAAAACTAGAAGTAACGTGACTCCTCTCATTTGCCGAGGGGAGACGAACATTCGTCATCTGATTGGTACACGGGACGGGAGAAGACGCTCATCCATTGATTCATCATCTGATTGGTCAGCTTGACATACCAGTAGACTTTGACAATTTCACCATTTTTGTTGCTATTCGAAAGAAATACGCATATATATCTACCCTTCGTAAGATGTTATATTGGAAAACGAGGCTATAAAATGTCATATCGAAATGGTCAAACACTCCCAAATAACAGGCTTGGAATGTTATCTAATTAGAGTTCACCAATCAACTATCAGATATCAAATTCCATCAGAATATCTCCACAGGATTCACTTCTAAGGAAAGGAACAGAAGAATAATTCCAATGGATTCCATTTTAAAGAAAGGACCAACAGCATTCTTTCCCGAGGATTAATTTCAAAGGAAATGACAAACAAATTACTAAAGGATATTCTTCTAAGAAAAGGGAGAGTGAAATCTCTCCCATATCTCTCTCTTCCATTTTCTCTCTTTCTCCCTTTCCAAATGATTCACCTCCAAGGAAAGAAGCAATAGAATCTTTATGCGGGTTGAAAATATCCATGGATTCTTTGAATAAATAGCTGTGGGTTATTCAGTGATTGAGTGTGTTGTGGAGAAGAGTAATACCACATGCGATTAAGGTGAGATATAACTGCATGTTTTAAATAGTATCACGGTAGAGTAACTTTTGGGCGCCATTCATTGTTTTATCATTCTTTTAAATCTCCAAATGGTGTGGGCAAGATAGCTCGTCCATCAAGATCTGAACAATTTTGCTATTGACGAAATACCTCGTCGAGATAGTCGCCAGGAGGGTTAAAATAATCCTCCTACCAGATACAGCAATAGCCATCCTTTTTTCCGACATTATACTCCATCTTGGCGTATTCGGGGAATCGGTTAAAGCAATTTCCGCGACTTTTCAATTACCTCTTCCTTTGATGGACAAGACGTCCTTAAAGATCTCTCAAATTAGGCAAAAAGAAAAAGTGAAACGGACTCAATTCTGGGTAACAGACAGCGGTGCCGTTGGAAGCGCATTATTTGCCAACAATTGCTGCACTTTAACAGCAGAAAGTAAAATAGCAATCATTATCTTTCCTTTATCGTGAGGCATTGGATGCCTTTCAATGCCAACTGGGCTACAGTAGAAAATTGCAGTACGTAGGTTGTTAACTAGCGTCTCACTGGAGCAACAGCTAGGAACAATTGGCGACGGTCCGGAATAAACCCCTGAGGGAAAGATCCGACGAACAACACCCCGTAATTTTGAATCATGGTCAGATGATGGGACAAACACTTGAGCGAGCACACCACCCTCCAAACTTGCACCCCATACCAAAGCAAGGCCATTCGAGACGACAGATGCAACGTGCACCAACCTCTGCACTCGACAGTCTTCGGCGGGATCGAGTTTGGAGCTTTCAACCTTCCAGTTGACAATGAGAAGGGCTTTTGCGGTCCACAAAAAAATAGGGAAAGATGGGGTTTTTTTTCTAATTTTTTTTTTAACTGCGCGCATTTAAAAGTCTCAGCATTTAATTAAAGAAATCCTTCAAAAATTCAGAGTTATAAGCCACCTAACTCAAATTCACTTCCGCTACTTCTTTATCAATATCAGTGAACTGAATAATATATATAATTCCGAGAAGTGCGAGTTTAAAGTTAGTCGAACCTCGCCTTTTCAGTGATTATAGATTTTAAAACGGCTTTCGAAAATTTCCGGGTGTTGATTTGCTTTTTAAATTACCACAGCGCCTTCGGTCTTATCGCTTTATAATTTGAGGCGTTTAGAGCTAGAGTGGATCGAGTCCACTGTCTGGTTGAGAACTCTGATGGTCACACACCCAAAATCCTTTTACCTTTTGACTGCGGTTATAGCTATAACTGACACGATTCTTATAACTTTCAAGGTAGAACTGCTGTACCGGCCGTTGTCTAACGTTTCGACAACGGCTGTTGATATAAAGGTCCGCATACATTTACGAGCCGAACCGTTCGCGAGCCGTTCGTTGAAATTATTTTCACGAGCTTCCAGCGATCCATGGGAAATGAAGGAGCCAACCGCGAACCACCAGGCAATCATTTGTCAGCCACTGGTGATGACGATGGAACCTGGAGGCTCGCGAGCATGAAGAAAAGCAACGAACTACTCACGACGACGGCTAAATCTGAGCCGACCAACCGGTATAGTGGTTAAGGTGTTAGCCTCTGGATCGGAAGGTTCCTGGTTCGAATCCGGGTCCGGGCATGAATGTTTGTAAGCGTATGGTGTAGAGGCGGCTGGTGCACCTTAAATCTGTCGTGGCCGAAAGTCCTCACGTTGGGTTGGCGTGGAAGTTTGGAGAGTGGGGTGCCAGCTCAGGTGTTGCTTCGTCATCTGACCGTTGTTCAAAATTACGAGGGCCGACCAACCGGTATAGTGGTTAAGGTGTTAGCCTCTAGATCGGAAGGTTCCTGGTTCGAATCCGGGTGCGGGCATGGATGTTTGTAAACGTATGGTGTAGAGGCGGCTGGTGCACCTTAAATCTGTCGTGGCCGAAAGTCCTCACGTTGGGTTGGCGTGGAAGTTTGGAGAGTGGGGTGCCAGCTCAGGTGTTGCTTCGTCATCTGACCGTTGTTCAAAATTACGAGGGCCGACCAACCGGTATAGTGGTTAAGGTGTTAGCCTCTAGATCGGAAGGTTCCTGGTTCGAATCCGGGTGCGGGCATGGATGTTTGTAAACGTATGGTGTAGAGGCGGCTGGTGCACCTTAAATCTGTCGTGGCCGAAAGTCCTCACGTTGGGTTGGCGTGGAAGTTTGGAGAGTGGGGTGCCAGCTCAGGTGTTGCTTCGTCATCTGACCGTTGTTCAAAATTACGAGGGCCGACCAACCGGTATAGTGGTTAAGGTGTTAGCCTCTAGATCGGAAGGTTCCTGGTTCGAATCCGGGTGCGGGCATGGATGTTTGTAAACGTATGGTGTGGAGGCGGCTGGTGCACCTTAAATCTGTCGTGGCCGAAAGTCCTCACGTTGGGTTGGCGTGGAAGTTTGGAGAGTGGGGTGCCAGCTCAGGTGTTGCTTCGTCATCTGACCGTGGTTCAAAATTACGAGGTGTTGTCCTCGAATCTTTCCCTTAAGGGACTGATTCCGGACCGTCGTCAATAGCCCGTTGTGTTTCTCTAGTACGACGTTAACTAAAAATTACCATTACCATCAAAATTACGAGGTGTTGTCTATAATCGGAAAAGTACAGCTCGCGGATCTTTCCCTTCAGGGACTGATCCCGGACCGTCGTCAATAGCCCGTTGTGTTGCTCTAGTACGACGTTAACTAATAAATTACCTAAATCTGAACCTAGAACGCCTTTGTGTTCGTCGAAAAACCGACAGTAAGCGGATCGCCACGAACGGTTCACGAACCGCTCGTTTGGCGCCCCAAACCCCGTTCAAATCATGAGAACTAGAGGCTCGCGAACGGTTCGGCTCGAAATATATACGCGGCTTTACAAGCGCGATTCTTTCTTGGCGCGATTCTTATAAATTTCAAGGTACAACTGCTGTAACGGCCGTTGTCTAAATTCCTTCTTGGCGCGATCATGGTACAACTGGCTGTACCGGCAGTAGTGTAAAGGTTAAGTTGAATCAAGTCCCTACTAGCTTTGGTTACCAAGAGATGGCAGAAGAAAAGCAGTCAAAAAGGAACAGTACACACGAGAAGAAACTTTATCTCGATGCAATATCAAAATGCTATAAAATGGACTTGATCCACTCTAGTTCTAAACGCCTCATTTAAGGTCGTGATAAGAAGAGAGGTTTGCTCTTTTTAAAAATCCCTATGTCGTTGGTCTAGCGTTGGGGTTTGAAAAACTAAATGCGTGAGTACAAGGAATCGGAAAAGTACAGCTCGCCAGCGGGCATTAAAGATAAAGAGCAGTTTTCCGTTCTCATGGATATTATAACTTAGCTTCTGGGTTTTGGAGCAGCGTTTCTTGCCGGTGGAAAAAATGGAGCAATCCACCTTGATTAAACACGATGTCATTCACTCTTTATATTACAGATAGGAAACGAAATTCTTAGAATTTTAGAAGAGAAGTGTAATATATATTTAAATCTTCCGGCTCTTATTTTATGTTAACCTGCATCGTAAGTTTTCCGAGTTGTGTATTTTTTTGCTTTTACCCTGAAACATGCTAATCATGGTTAAATAATTATTTCTATTGGTTGAAAGAATCCTTGAGTTGTTTTTTCAACTTTTAAAAAGATGCTGTTCCTGCTTTCCTTAGAATAGAATCCGTTGGAATTATTGTATTGTTCTTTTCTTCGGAATGGAATCCGGGAAGATAATGTATATTGCTTCGTTTCTAGGAATAGAATAATTTGAAAAGATTTCAAAAATTCATTTTCCTGTAATAGTCCTTTGGAAATATTCAATTGCATCTTTTCTTGGAATAAAATCCTTTGGAAAGATTATGTTGCTCATTTTCATGGACTACAACCAATTGAGAAAATTCTATTATTCCTTTCTTCAGAATGGAATCCTTCGGAAATATTCGGTTGCTCCTTACCATAAAATAGAAACATTTGGAAGGATCCTATTCGTTATTTCCTTATATAACAGCATCCTTTGGAAATATTCTATTGAACCTTTTCTTGGAACAGAGTACTATGGATGGACTCTTTGTTACTTTTCCTTAAAATATAATCCTTTGGTAAGATTCTGTTGGAGATACTATTCTAAGAGGAGCAATATAATCCTTCTAAAGAAAGATTTTATTCTAAAGTTAGTTGGTTTGGGTTTTATGGCGCAAGGTTCGAAAGTGGACAAGCTGCAACAATATATTCCAAGGAAATGATATTTATGGAATTTTAGACTTTCAATACCTCTATAAGCCAGATCTATTAGTTGAAATTATCGAAGGATACCTCCAACCAATAGATGCGGTGATTTAGTCCCTAAGCAAGGGTCAAGGTTTCAGTTACTTTCTGCGTTCAAGCACATAGTGCTTTGTCACCACTTCAGTTCAAAGCCTTCTTGTTTACGATTCGCCTTCTGTTCTCATCCTTTTGTTTATACTCATCGGTTCGGTAACTCGGCATTCCTTATGTTTCATTTTCCCATAACCAGTCTCTTTCTCTACACAGCAACGGCGGAAAACCATAACGATCCTTAAATAAAGCAAACTAGTGACTTAAAACACAAACAGTCGGTAAAACGGTTCGTAAACACATTTAACGGTGTTTCTTTGACTTAAAGCAAGAACGCAATTTTCTGCATCTCAACCATCAAATGCAATAACTCTAACACGATTCATTTCTATAACTGTATCAAAATATCATCCTGAAAATTCCATGGATCCATCCATGCTTTCTTAAAAACAATTCATGGACTTTTTCAGCCTTTAGAAATGATTTATTGGCCCTTTTCTCAGTATAGAATCCATTGGAACTACTCTATACGTTCTTCCAGTGGAATGTAATTCGTGGAAAGATTCCATTGTTCCTATCCTTAGAATCAAAGCCACGGCGGAATTCTTACTTCTTAAATTCATCAAAGCAGTGATTTAAATACAAACAGTTAAGAAAACGATTCTAGAAGTATTACATTAAAAGGCGTTGTTTGACTGAAAGGAGGAAATCAATTTTATATGTCTGACTTTCAAATACAGCAGCTCTAACCCGATGCAAGCCTCTAAACTGAATAAAATACAATTATGAAATATTCATTGATCCATCCATCCTATCTTAGAAAGAATTCATGGATTCTTTCAGCCTTTATTGGCACTTTTCTCAGAATAGAATCCTTTTGAACAATTCTATTTGTTCTTCCACAGTAGAATATAATTTATTTTGAAACATTCCATTATTCCTATCCTTAGAATCAAAGCAGCAGGGGAAACCTTAAATTCAGCTAACCAGTGATTTAAATACAGCCAGGAAAATGGTTCTAAGGCGTTGTTTGACTAAAGATATAAAAATAATTCCCGGCTATCAAATACAATAGCTCTAACCCTATACATTTATCTAAACGGTATAAAAATGCTATCCTTAAAAATTATCGATCGTACCATCAGTTCAGTTTTCTGGGCACAGAACAATGACACTCATAAGTAGGAGAAATTACATTTGAGAAACCTAGAAAAAAAAACTTATTTTTCTTCAAGAGAAAGACCGTTGTTTACATGGGGGCTGGTGCATGTTAAATTGGTTAAATGTTCTCAAATGTCTTCACGTTGGCTTGGTGTGAAAGTTTGGAGAATGGGATGCAAGTGGTCACATTCTGTTCTCGTCATCTGACTGTTGCTCAAAACCGTTGTTGTGTTCTGTTGTCCTCGGAATTTTCTCTTGGGGATTGATCCCGTACTGTCTCTAATAGCCCATTGTGCCGCTCCAGTTCCAAATTAATTGCCTACTTACCATTCGAGTCATTTCACTTGTCTTTATTATAAAATCTTTTACCGTTTCTTAGGTTTTTTCACGCCAGTATATTAAAGTACACAGTCAAGAAGACGGTTCGATATTTACACTAAAAGGCGTTGTCTGACTGAAAGGAAGAAAACATTTTCCTACGTATGAACTGTCAAATACAATAGCTCTAACGCGATGCATTTCTCTAAACGGAATAAAAATACCATCCTGGAAAAAATCGACCCAAGCATCAGTTCGGCTTTCTGGGCACAGAAAAAGGATACGCATAGGCGGGGGAAATTACACCTGAGAAACCTAGATAAAAAAACTTTCTTTTTATTGGCCTGGGGTGGAGGTGTTGGCCCTTGTTAAGATTCAGTTTCGCCTTTCTCTGGATTGATTTTTTTATTCCAGAACCAAGCGCAGTTTGTTCCGTATAATTTTAATTCTGCATTCATAAATCAAACGGTATTTAGATCTTATTGTTTCCACTAATAGACGCATCCGGTGTTTTTTTGAGATTTTTCCTTTAACCCTCTAGCGTTACGAATAGTGTAGTGTTGCTTTTACTCCGCAACACAATAAAGAACCATAACTTTCCAAAAATTCCGTGGATTCTCTCAACCTTTAGAAAGGTTTTATTGATGATTTAAATAGAATAGTATTCTATGGAACCCTATGTAATAGGAGAGAATCCTATGTAACGATTCTTTTTAACTTTTCCTTACAATTGAATCCTTTGGAACTATTTATGGTTTTTTTCTTGGAATTAAAATATTTTATTAGTTTTTTCCTAAGAAAAGAATCCCGTGAAAAGATTCTTTTGGTATTTTCTTTAGAATTTAAAACTTTGGAAACGATTCTATGGGTGTTTTCCTTAGAATAGATTCCTTTGGAAATATTTTATTGGTCCTTTCCTTAGAATTGAATACTTTGGAAATGTTTTATTTATTTGAACGATCCTATTGACTCATTCTGTAGAACGAAAAACTTTATATATATATATATATATATATATATATATATATATATATATATATATATATATATATATATATATATATATATATTCTTTATTAGGAATAAAATTCTTCGGAAATATTTTGTTGTTCTTTTAGAGCAGTGGTCGGCAAACAGCGGCTCTTAAGCCATTTCAGTGCGGCTATGCCACGAATCGATTTTGACTAAATGCTGACAATAAATGTCCTGCCGATGATGCGTGGAAGAAAGCAGTTGAGGATCTTCAGAAGAGTCAAAAAAATCAATTCTGTATTTAATTATTGTCTGAAATCTTCCAATAATGTTAATCTTGAAGCTTTATTGTTTGTCAAGATATTGCAAAGAGAGGCAAACCATAAACAGACGGATTATACATTAAAAGTAGTTTTATAAATGCATCCGAAGAGCTATTCCGAGATTTTAAGAGAGAGAACAAGGCAGAAATTCTTAAAAATTTAAAGAGTTACCACTGTCTGCTAAAACAGTAAAAGACAGAACAGTGAAAATTTTTTCGAATATAATCAATCAGAAAATCAAAGATCTTATATTGGATTCAGCTTTATCAATATATGTTGACGAATCTTATGGCATAAATAACGCAGCGCAAGTTTCCTAATTTGTTCGATTTATTTCGACTTCGGGTTCTAAAGAAGAACTTTTAGGATTATTGCCCCTGAAAGATTGCAAATGCTGACATTGAATGCATGCAGAAACATCATATTCCACTCAGTAAAGTTGTTTCATTTTCAAGAGATGGGGCAAAAAGTACGACCGGAGTGAGAAAAGGTTTTGTCTCTATTTTGAAGGAAAAAATTAATCACGAGATATTTGTTTGCAATTGCATCATTTATCAAAAAGCGCTTTGTGCGCAGACATTTCCAGAAGAAATTTGCAAGGTGTTATGGAATTTGTGATCAAGATTGTCAACGCAATTATAGCTAAAGCTTTTTATCATCGTCAATTGAAAGGATTTTTAATTGAAATGGGAAGTGAAACTTCTGCTGCATAATAAGGTACGTGTTGGCTTTCAAGAGGAAACATTTTAAAGCGTTTTTCTTCCGTATTACTTGAAATTAAAGGATTTATTCCCTTGAGAAAAATGTTGATTATCCTAAACTAACGGATAATCAGTGGATCCAAAAAAATTATTTCATGGTAGACATTACGTCTTATTTAAATAATCTTAATAGTAAACTACAGGGGAAAGGAAACGTAATTTTTTCCATGTTGGAAGAAGTCATTTCATACAAAAACAAATTATCCCTTTTTGCTCAAGATTTTGAAAGATAAACATTAATTCATTTTCTAAGCCTGGTGAAACATCGCCAAGAAAATAACTGAGTAATTGACATTCACTATTTCAAAACAACAATTTTAAATATGAGGGAAGAATTTCTACGGAGGCTTCAGAAATTCAGAAATAGTTTAGTGAGGTTAGCCTTTTGCTTAAAAACCTCTCAGTGCTGACGTAACAGATTTGAATTTATCTCACTTTAATAGCCAGTTACTAGTCTCCCCCAGTTTAAGCCGACTCTTAAAAACATGGTCTTGAAAAGAAATTTGGCTCTCAAAAGAAATGTTAATCGTTGTACTGCTGATCTTTGGCTCTTTAGAGGACTAATGTTTGCCGACCACTGCTTTAGAAGAAATAGAATCCCTTTGAAAGATTCTGCTGCTTCTTTCATTAGAATAGAATTGGAAAAATTGTGTTATTCCTTCAATTAAAATATAATTAATTTTAAATATTCTGTTGAACTAATCAGAATAGAGTCACTTGGAAAGATTTTGTTGATTCTCTATTAGGATCAGAATTCTTCGGAAAGATTCTGCTGCTCCATTAGTAGGAATAGAATCATTTGGAAATTATTCTGTTGATCTCTCTCTCCTTTCACTAGAATGGAATCCTTGGAAAGATTGTGTGTCCTTCAATTAAAAGAAAATTCTTTGGAAAGATTCTTTTGATTTTTAATAGGAATATAATCACTTGGAAAGATTCTGCTGATTTTTAATGGGAATGTAATCACTTGGAAAGACTGTTGGCTCTTTAGTTAAAATTGAATTCTTTACAAAGCTTGTGTTGGTCCTTTTATTAGAATAGAATTCTTTGGAAATATTTGTTTAGAATAGAATTCTTTGGAAACATTTCTTTAGAATAGAATTCTTTAGAAAGATTACATTGGTCAAGGAGGTTGAAATTAGATAGCAATCATGCTAAGATAACTGCATGTTACATAGTAAAGGTATGCGTCAAATAATGAAATGAGGTTCAAATAATGAAATATACAGTCATTGAAACCGTTCGCTTTGTTTTAAAGTTAAAAAGCGCAAAGTTCAAGGGACATTATCACTTGTATGTCGCAGATTCTTATTCACAGAGTAGATTAGCCTCTAATCTTTAAAAAAAAACGGCAGCTATAAAAACTATGCTATTACTCAATACTCATGTATGGAATTAATGTAATCAATTAAAACAAATGCTTCCCTTAAAACTGTACTTTATTTTATTCTCTAAGCTTTATTATGTAGCTAAGTGCATTTTTCTTAAACAGGGTGGATTATAAAAGTTTTCTGTAGTTGTGTTCACAAGCAATGTTTGTGTGTGTGTGATCTATTTACCCGCATGGTGGTTATTTCGAAGAGATATCTCGTCATTAGAGCAAATGCTTCCAGATTTTTATGGACGAGATATCTCGTCATTAGAAGATGACAGGCCAGATCTTGAACTCGTAATCATAGAAAAATTGACAGTATCTTGGTGACGAGGTATGTTATTATTATCAAAATTGATACTATCTCTTGATGGGCAAGATATCTCGTCGAAACCACTTGGAGGGTCAAGACTCGGGAATGACCATCCCACTTTGATACTTTTTCACAAAAAGCAGTCACTTGTAGAACTACCTTTTCAGGGTTAGGGGTAGCCCAGGAGCAGAATTATATTCAGTGTTCTGCAACACTGAATATAATTCCAATTGTTCCAAGGCCAAGCATTGCAATTGTTCGACAGACATTTTGTCCGAATTTTGAAAACTGTAGTAGATAAAAAACAGACGTAAAACACAATTATCGGCTAAATATGTATTATATATTTGTAATAAAACATTAAAATTAATAACCTTGCTTTGTTTAAAACCAAGGATACTTTCTGAATTTTCAAATTCTGTCAATAACTTTTGAAGTTAAATATTTTGTAATTGACATAGAAGATGTATTATTTATAAAGTGTTTGTGGTAATTTGGGTGGTGTAGGGAGGTTGTTTCGTAGCTAGAGAAGAAAAAAAGGTGTGTCAAGGAGCGTGTTTTGTACTGCAGAACATCGTAACTTATGTTTTTTTAAAAATTGGCCAAAATTTTGATAAAATTAAGGAAAAATTGTTCTGCAAAGACTGTTTGTTCTACGACGTACATCGCAGTTTTAAGCACTTTCTGCTCCCGGGAAGGGGTAGGTATTTAATCAATATCCCACGCGATGGGTTATTGAGGACTATGCGGAGCCAATCTCGAAGAGAAAGATCGAGGACAACACCTCGTAATTTTGAACCACGTTTAGATAATGAGGTCAACACCTGAGTTGGTACCCCACTCTCCAAATTTCCAATTTTCCCGAAAGGTTGTGAGTTCGAAACTCTGTCCAGCCAAACATCGTTGTCCACACGGGGGCTGGTGTACGTTAAATCTGTCATGGTCCAAATATCCTCAGGTTGGAGAGGTGTTACAGTTTGGGGTGCCATCTCGGGTATGACCTCGCCATCTAACTGTGGTTTAAAATTTCGTGGTGTTGTCCTCGGATGTTTCCCTTTGGATTTAATTCCGGACCGTCACCAATAGCCCGTTCTTTTTTCCTGTGTGACGTCAGTTAAAATACCTACCTACCCACCCAACCAACACGTAATTTGGTAATTTTTTAGTTAACGTCGTACTAGAGCAACACAACGAACTATTGACGACGGTCCGGGATCAGTCCCTTAAGGGAAAGATCCGAGGACAACACCTCGTAATTTTGAACCACGGTCAGATCCCAACCAACACGATATGTGTTCTGTTTCTGTACAGAAAATTAGCCAGAACGCATTCGTTTTCAACAGGAAGTGTTTAGTAGCTTTTCCAAACACATCGTTCGTCATCTGACCGTGGTTCAAAATTACGAGGTGTTGTCCTCGGATCTTTCACTTAAGGGATTGATCCGGGACCGTCGTCAATAGCCCGTTGTGTTGTTCTAGTACGACGT
Source organism: Metellina segmentata (assembly GCA_947359465.1). NCBI lineage: Eukaryota > Metazoa > Arthropoda > Arachnida > Araneae > Tetragnathidae > Metellina > Metellina segmentata. Next base: position 133,392,475 of record OX375872.1, read on the forward strand.
TAATTAAAAAATTACCAATTACCAAACACATCGTGCTGGGTTTTTGTTTGTCATGTACTGTAATTATATCTGCCGATAGCTAGTGAGACCATCCAGCGTATTGGGATTCTAAACGTTTCCCTGTGTGTATGTGTATACATATATATATATATATATATATATATATATATATAATACCGCATTATTATAACCCATTTTATAACCTTAAATGTTTTCCGTAGCTCACGCCAATAAATTATATGCATTAGGCCGTTGAAAGCATTTATTTTGAGACGTCAATACTTAAATGAATATTTATGAACACGACTTCTTTTATAATGCATGAATATTAAGCTACCTTTTCGATGAATGAACGGCAAAATTTTCTATGCTGAAAATCTAAATGAAATATGACAAGTTTATACTACATCACGCAAACGTTATTTTGCTTTTCGTATGAAATGCTTTATGCTCATGAATTACAAAGCATGCTTCCACTTGCTCTATTTTTAAGTAATTTATTTTTCAATTGGTAGTCTTAAGCATGCTTTGCCATAAGGAAATTTGTATGAAAAATTGACAATACTCGAGGTTTCGTTTGATAATTTAGTAGCTTCAGATGAAAGCAAATAAAAATAACATTTTCATTTGATAAATTTCGTTCTCATGCATGCCATAAAGTGATTTCGCTCTATGGAGAAATTTGGAAGAAATTAGACAATACTTGAGGTTTCGTTCAACATTTTAGTGAAAGCAAATGAAAATAATTCGTTCATTTTTAACTGGATTTTTTTATACATAATATCCAGAGATTTCTCTCTATGAAGAAATTTAGTATAAAACTTGATACTTGTGGCTTCGTTCAACAATTTAGTAGCTTTAGATGAAAACAAATAATAGCAATTCATATTTTTAACTGAGTGTTTATGCATGCTATACAGTGATTGCGCTCTATGGAGAAATTAGACAATACTTGAGGCGTCGTTCAACATTTAGTAGCTTCAGATGAAAGCAAATAAAATTAATTCTTTCATTTTTTTAAATTTGATTCTTATGTATGTTATACAGTGATTTCGCTCTATGGAGAAATTTGGAAGAAATTAGACAATACTTGCGATTTAGTTCAACAATTTAGTACCTTAAAATGAAAACAAATAAAAATCGTTCGATTTCAAATATGTTCTTACGCAAGCTATATATTGATTTCTCTCTGGAAAAATTTAGTATAAAAGTTGTTGACGATACTTGAGGCGTTGGACATCAATTTAGATGCTATGTATGAAAGGAAATTAAAAAATAACTCGTTCATTTTTAACTTCTTTCTTATGCATGCTATACAGAAAGAAAAAAAAGAAGCGATCAAAGGAAGATTCAGAAACTCGAAAAGACAGTTTCTTGGTCGAAACTGTATAACACTGCAAATGGTTAAACACAAGCAAATAATTTCAAAATAATCATACGTCTTGTGCATGCGATATTCTCGAAAAACGCTCTTCGATTATTTACGTCAGTGAGGCCATATGGTGAATGAGAGTGAAATAAATTAGTACTAGACTGTTTTAAATTCACACCATCAAATGCTCATCGCACCGCACATATATCACAATTGGTGCACTCGCTGTTGATGTTGAAACTTGTGTGGCTCATTTTCGACCTCTATGGGTTGAATTCCACCATTCGGTTATAAAACGTTTATGTCACATCAGATATGCTATTTACGTTAAACTGAGCGGTGTAGGTACTTGGCGCACTCGGGCATCTGTTCACCTTGAAGGTGCGACACCAAAACTTTCAAGAACTTCCTCCGAGCTCGTTGACAGTCAGCATCGTAGAGATGTATGGATCTTCCTGGATTTACCATCTCTTGATAATTCTTCCTGTTGACATTTTCTATAATTCTTCCGGTGTTTATGCGTATATTTTGACATTTTTAAAATTTTGCGAAATTTCCACACTTTGAAGTCCAATATCTAAGCAAGTATAAAATATTTAAGTTTTTTTCTATTACTATTTATAATGGCACAAAGATACGAAATAAATGACTTATAAAACGTCATGCTCGCACAAAGGAGGCCGGAGCGAAACTAAATTATGTGAGAGATACGGCGTGACGTCTCAATTTTGAGGCGCTCTCGCCGAGCCCTGTGACGCTTAGCATCTGATGTCCAGATCATCTTGAATTCCCCATCCATCTATCTTTCTTCCTGTTGACCATTCTATAATTTTTCTTGTTTTTATCGTGCATATATTTTGACATTTTTAATTTTTTTCAAAATGTAATACACTGTGACGTTATGCCAAGCCAAACATAGAATATTTTTAGAATAAAAATATATTTATTATCTCTTGGATAGATAAACTATTTACACACTTTTTACATGAAGGAATGCAGTTTCAAAACTGAGGAGAGTGAAAATCATCACTCGTTTAGTTGCACAGAGATCTATCACAGATCATACGAAAGAGGCACAACGTACGCTCTCTCCAGAAGTCCGACTCATAAGTCCAGAAAGTCTCTTCCAGTCCCCTTCTTATAGCTGACCTCACAGCTGGGGACCAATTCCTTCTATTTAGGGTACGGATCAAAGGAACCGACTGGCTCGTTTGTCGGTCAGTCCAAAAAATGTCCGGACTCGCCGACACATTCCGTTCCCATGAGAAACTCCCTACGGGTGTGGATAGCGTAGAATCGGAGAGATGGTCCACAAAGAAGCGGCCTGCTTCAATAGAATCCTTTCCCACGGGTTTCCCAAGACAGTAACCCTTAAAGGGTGTGGATCTCACCACAACACTTTGAAGTTTAATATCAAAACAAATATTAAATGTTTTAATTATAAAGCGCAAAGAGACGAAACAAATGACACCTCAAACGTCGTGGTTACACGAAGAAGTCCGGAGCTAGGTTAAAATTAATACGAGCGACAGTGCGTATTTTTGTGACTCAACTTTGCATTAGCGATTGCATCAGCCGATGACGTCAGCGCTAGATCAAGGACCATTTATAACATTCTATGTTTAATGCTCTTTTGAACGCGATATCGTTCATTTATGTATCATTAAAAATTTCGAATTATTAAATTTTCGCACTTGCGCTTTTTTCTGCCAATTAAAAATTAAGCGTGGTACCCCGGTTTTGAAAGGTAAGACGTATTCTATGTCAAAAGGAAGCTTCAGAAGCTCGAAAAGACAGTTTCTTGGTCAAAAACTGTATAGCACTCTAAATAGGTAAACACAAGTAAATAATTTCAGAATACGTATAACGTCTTGTGCATACACACATCTCACCGAAGCATCAGTAAATTGTTTTTCTGGATTACATCGATGGGCTCGAGTAATGCTTTTCTATTGTTTGCATTCATTACAACTCAGAACAAAGGTAAAAACTACGAAAAGCCAAAAGTGGAAGCTTCAAAAGCTCGAAAAGACAGTTTCTTGGTCAACAACTGTATACCAATTCTAAATGGGTAAACACAAGTAAATGATTTCAGAATACGTTTAACGTCTTGTGCATACACGTATATCACCAAAGCATCCTTAAATTGTTTTTCTGTAGCACAGCGTCCTTCGATAGTTTGTATTCGTTACAACTCAGAAGAAAAGATGCTTATAACGTCTTGTGCATACACGTATCGCACCGAAACATCAGTAAATTGTTTTTTCTGGATAACAGCGATAGACCCGTGCAACGTTCTTTAATTGTTTGTACTCGAAACAACTCTACAGTAAAAATTGTGAGAAATAAAAAAGCTGGTTGGTCTTTTTGTCGTTTTTATAGCGCAAGGTCCATATTTGATCAAGCTACGCCAAACGCAAGACAACTTGAAGTAAAAAATGTGAAAGGAAAAACCCCGTACACGCCTATCTGAGATGTACACTCGATTCCGTAAAAGCAGGAACTTCAGAAGTTCGAAAAGACAGTTTATTGTGTGTGTGTGTGTGTGTGTGTGTGTGTGTGGTCAAAAGCTGCATAACACTACAAATGGGTACTCGGGTAGATAATTTCAGAATATGTATATCACAAGGATCTGTAAATTAGTTTTTTCTGGATTACCCAGCGATAGGGTCGGTTTTTAGCGCTCTTCGATTATTTGCATTCGTTACAACTCGGAACAAAAGTAAAAATTGCGAGAGAAAAAAATCATGACCACTCCTTTGAAAAACACGATCTACTCAGACATGTGCTCTCCACCTTCGCTCCAGGCAACATCTTTGATCATAAAGAATGGAAACCGATGTAAAAAAGGTTCAGGTGAGGCCTTCATCTGATTTGTGTCTACAGTCATGTCACGAACAGTTTGCATTTTAAAAATGTGTTCAATAACCGCTTACCCTTGTAAGCACAAGGGCTTGTTGCTGACGCTTGGCTGCAGCAAAGGAGAAAGGGACTCCGAAAAACTGAAGTGGTGTTTTGAAAGGATCTTTTCATCCACTGACTTGGATTCGTTTGGGGATTTTGGGGTAGATTGATTGATTGAATGGGCATTCAGATGGGATTGCTTGTTTTGTAATACATTTGTGGTCTGTTACAGTTCCCTTTTATTTATAGGATTATGCATGATCGTACAGAGCCTGAGGATCTGCAATTTAAAATATCCGGATCATACACTAGGCTGCGTGTTACGTAGATGGCTTGATTGTGTTGAGGGATTTGGGGGGCATTGATTCTTTTAATGGGTATATTCAGGAGGGATTGCTTGTTTTATAAAACGTTTATGAGTTGTTACAGTCCCCGTTTAATTTTTGGATTGTACGTTCTCGTGCATGATTGTACAGAGTATGAGGGTGAAGGGAGGGGGAAAAAGAGATATCTGTAATTTGGAGTATCAGGATCATAAGCTAGACTGCGTGTTACGCAGATGACTTGATTGAGTTGGGGGATTTTTGGGGGCATTGATTGTTTTAATGGGTATTTAGGAGTGATTGCTTGTGTAAGAAATATATGTGGGCTGTTAGTCTGCTTGATTTGCGAGTGTTCTCATGAATGATCAAACTGAAGAACCTGCAATTTAGTTTCAGGGTTATAGACTAGGTTGTTGCGTAGACGACTTGATCGTGTTGAGGAATTTTCGCTGATTGTTTAAATGGGCATTCAGGTGTGGTTGATTGTTCTATAACTTTTTATGGGCTGTGTTATATAGAGTCCGCTTAATTTTAGTATAGTGTACGTTCTCGTACAGGATTTTACAAAAACTGAAAGGGGGAGCTGTAAATTAGTTTCAGGGTCATAGACTAGGATGCATCAACGTTGATGACTTTATTGTTTGAATGAGTATTCAGTAGAGATAGCTTGTTTTATGACCTATTTGAGGACTATTATAGTTCTTTGAAGCATGACAGCAGTTTAATACCTTTAAAGTTTGATTTTTGGTGGGAAACAATAGTTTCTGCCATAGTTTTTTAACTCAGGCCTAGTAAATACATGTAGATACTTTCATAAGTGTATTCGTTCTTGTGTATGATCTTGCACGAACTGAAGGATCGGGAATTTAGTTTCAGCTTATAAACTAAACTGCATGTAACGATGATGACATGATTATGTTGGAGTATTTTCGCATTGATTGTTTTACTGGGTTTTCTGGAATGATTGCTTGTTTTATAATACATGTGAAGGCTGTTGTATTCCATTGAATTTAAAAATTGCGTGCGTTATTGTGTATGGTCTCATAGAACCTGAAGGATCTGTAATTTCGTTTCAGGATCAGACTAGGCTATCTGTAGCGTTGATGGCTTGATTGTGATGCACATTTTTGCTTTGATTGTTTTAATAGGTATTCAGTAGTGATTACTTCTTTCATAACATTTGAGGACCGTAATAGTTCTTTGAAGGATGACAGCACTTTAATACCTTAAAAGTTTGTTTTTCGGTGTGAAACGTTAGTTTCTACCATAGTTTTTGAAATCATACACCTAGTAAATAAGTAGTAAACGTGGAACATTGGGCAACTGTCTAGAGTAGAGCCATGGGTTCAGGCGGTACTGTCAAAGATATAAGAAAATAAATATCGTAAGAGAATATGCGTTCTTAGTAGAAAAATGTGTATGTCAAAAACCCTTGTGCCCATCAAACGTGGGACATTGTACAACTATCCAGTGTGGCCATGCGTTTTGGTGGTACTGTCAAAGATATAAAACAAATATCGTAAGAGAATACTTATGCGCTCTTAGGAGAGGAATCTATGGCAAAACCCTTTTGTCCATAAAATGTGGGACATTCTGCAACTGTCTAGTGTGGTCATGCGTTCAGGTGATACTGTCAAAGATATCAGAAAAATCAATATCGTAAGAGAATATTTATGCGCTTTTAGTAGGAAAAAAAATCAAAAACCTTTATGCCCATAAACGTGGGACATTAGGCAACTGTTTAGTGTGCCTCAGCGTTCAGATTCTAATGTCCCAGTTATCAAAATAAATATCGTGGCAACATTTACGCGCTCTTATTTGAATATGAATGTATGTTGAAAACCATATGCCATAAGACATGGGAAATTATGCAGTGGCCATGCGTTGATAAGAAATTGTCTCTCTCTCTCTCTCTCTCTCTCTCTCTCTGTCCCAGTTATAAAACAAATTTCATAAGAGAATACATATCCACTCTTAGGTGAACAAGAATGTATGTTAAAACCCGTGTGTCCATAACATTGGACAAGCTGTCCAGTGCGTCATGCGTTAAGACACTAACTGCCCCAGCTATCAGGTAGGTATTTTAATTGACGTTCCACTCGAGCAACACAACGGGCTATTGACGACGGTCCAAGATGAATCCAAAAGGGAAAGATCCATGTGGAAAAGGTATTTTAATTAACGTCGCACTGGAGCAACACAGCGGGCTATTGGGGACGGTCTGGGATCAATCCCAGAAGGGAAAAATCCGAGGACAACATTACGTAATTTGAAACACGGTCAGATGACGAGGTCACACCTGACTCGACACCTTACTCTTCAAACTTCCACACCAGGTCAACGTGAAGACATTTGAGACCAGGACAAATTTAAAGTGCACCAGCAACCTTTGTTCACGACGGGGTTGTTGTCCTCGGATCTTTCCCTTAAGGGACTGATCCCGGACCGTCGTCAATAGCCCGTTGTGTTGCTCTAGTACGACGTTAACTAAAAATTACCAATTACCAATTGTTCACGACGGTCTTTGGTTAGATTAAAATTTACGACCCTCCGGTTACTAATCCGTTACTCTTCCAACAGCGAAAGATTCAAGGACAACGAGTGGGTGTGGGGTGCCAGCTCAGGTGTGACCAGTGGCGGATTAATCGGTAAGCGGACTAAGCGGCCGCATAGGGCCCGAGATACCGAAGGGGCACCGAGGTCTTAAATTGTCTTTGCATTAGGGTTCGAGAAAAGTTGTGACAGCGTCTTTACAATGTGCGTCTTCAAGTGCAGTGAAAAGAGTTTCAAATATAAGATGGTCAGCAAGAGCAGATGCTGTATTAGCTATAAAACTTTGTTTCACCTATATAAATGAGTCTTTAACTGAAATTTGTAATTCTGAAGAAAAGAAGTTACCATATTGGAGGCGACTTCACTGGGAAGAAAATAGGCAAATAGGAAACCGCCCTAATGATATTTGGAATACTATGTTACAAAGAATAAATGCTACTAGTAAGTCACTGCAATAAGTGGAATGCGAACTATATTGAAAGGATCTATTCTACTGAAGTCAGAAAATTTTATCAATAATTTCAGAGAAGTTGAAAAAGAGGCAACTGATACATCAGGGCTGTCATTTAATGTGGAAGATGGACAAACTCGCAGACAACAAATGAGAAAAAAAAAATATTTTTAATGAAAACAAAGGAGTCGGACATGAATTTACAATAAGAGAAAATTTCATAGTCAATTAATTCATTTTATGTCATATGTGATAACACCAGGGCAGAATTACCTCAAAGAACTCAGACGTATGAAGTTGTTGTGGATCCTTTTCGAATATTTTTTATTGGGATTTATCAATAGAAAAAAGAAAGAACACGATAAAAAAGTTGAATGATATTTACAAAATTGACATTAGTGTTCGTACTTTTGAAAAAGAACCTTATCATTTTTTAATTTTTCTAAAAGAAAACGAAGACACCATAAAACCCACACCAGACATCTATCGAGCCGCCAAAGAAATGTCTTGCACATTTCCGAATGTTGAAACATTATTCAATTTTTTTTAAACAATTCCCTTATCTAATGCGTCAGAAGAAAGGTCGTTTCCTGTTTTAAAGCGTGTAAAAAATTACTTAGGGGGTTCTATGGGAGAAGAAAGATTAATTAATATTTGCTATTCTGTATATAGAGCAGCCGACCAACCGGTATAGTGGTTAAGGTGTTAGCCTCTAGATCGGAATGTTCCTGGTGTGAATCCGGGTCCGGGCATGGATGTTTGTAAACGTATGGTGTAGAGGCGGCTGGTGCACCTTAAATCTGTCGTGGCCGAAAGTCCTCACGTTGGGTTGGCGTGGAAGTTTGGAGAGTGGGGTGCCAGCTCAGGTGTTGCTTCGTCATCTGACCGTGGTTCAAAATTACGAAGTGTTGTCCTCGGATCTTTCCCTTAAGGGACTGATCCCGGACCGTCGTCAATAGCCCGTTGTGTTGCTCTAGTACGACGTTAACTAAAAAAATTACCAAATTACCTGTATATAGAGCAAGAAATCGTAAACCCAATTGACACTTCTAGAATACTTGACGAATTTGCAAGAAATAAAGCAAGACGGAAATTTATATAAAAAAATGTTTATTTAATACATTTATTTAATGTGCTATGGTATGAAATTTTTGATTACTTTTCTTTTTCTTAATAACTTAATGAATTTTCTTGAAAACTTTTTTTTCTAGCTTGAGTTTGAGGGCCCCGAAAATTTTACCGCTTGGGGCCCCCACTTGACCTTTATCCGCCACTGGGTGTGACCTCGTTATCCGACCGTGGTTCAAAACTACGTGGTGTTGTTCTCGGTTCATTCTCTTCGGGGGTTGATCCCGAACCGCCCGTTGTGTTGCTCCAGTGCGACGTAAATTAAAATACCTACCAACCATTCAAGCTGGCCACCGCGACCCCTTCAAATCATTGGAATATAATGAGCTCATTTCAATACTATTTCCTCTATAAATATCAGACTTGGTGTACATGGTAGGTAGGGAGGGAGGCATTTTAGTTAACGTCGTACTAGAGTAACACAACGGGTTATTGACGACGGTCTGGGATCAATCCTCCAAGAGAAAAATCCAAAGACAACACCACGTAGTTTTGAACCACGGTCAGATAACGAGGCAACACCTGAGCTGACACCCCACTCTCCAAACTTCACACCACGCCAATGTGAGGACATTTGAGGCGTCGATAGATTTAACGTGCACAAGCTCCTTTTGTACACGAAAAAAACAGAGGGTATACCATGGTCACCCGCAGAATTTTTTCCAGGGGGAGGCGAAACATGTACTTACTACTTACACTTTCCAGGGGGAGGGGTCAGAAAAACATGTACACAAGCACATTCATGTATATACATATGAAATCCATTAGCAGGAGGGGGGTGACAGGGGAAGGACCGGGGAAAATGTTCGAATTAATCGAACTTCAAATTATCGAGAAAGAAAAGCCTATTAATTTTATATTACAGGAAAGGAATTGCGATATTTTGAATAAACTTGGACTTGGCAGAAATTCGTCTTCACAGGATTCGAGTTATTGGGAGTTTACTGTATTTAAGCAAAATATGCAGACTAGCATCAAGTGATATTCAAATTTGAAAATCTCACTATATTAATATTTAACTATGATATAAAATAATTACAGGAAATGTTAAGAGAAAAATATTTAGACACATAAAGTAGGATGTATTTTTGCTTTATTTTAACAAATTTTAAGGTCTACCTACTTCTCATTTTCATTGAAATATTTTCCAATCTGCTTGACGAAAGAAATCCGTCTCTGTGTCTTAATGTAGCGCATGCTCTTGATCTATTGTCTACTGAAGAGCGATGGTTGGCCAACCAAGAATTTACAAATTTTTTCCTGTTGAAAGTAACTTATAGGTGGTCCATTTGCATTAATAAACATTAGATCGGAGAAGTTTGAAATCAATAAAGATGATCTAAAATCTGTTACACTATGTAATTCATTAAACTAAACCAGCGCTAGCACTCGGCCGTGGAACATGGTAATATTTCAATTGTTCTTAAAAGAGGCTTTAATTTTTCTGGAACAACTTGGGCGTTTTTCATTGAAGTTCCTCAAACCCTGAATAGTGCACATTTCATTTGCACCAAAACGTCGACAGATTCTTTTTACCTCCTTTTCTCCATGACAAAAATATACACTGTATTTAAATTTTCTGGATCACAAGCATGGATATATCCTTCAAAAATTGACAATTTTCTTCATTAACATCAGAACAAAGTCTGGATTTTATTTTGTCGACAGTACTTTGAATGAATTGCTTTTGATTAATAGGCACGATCTTGGAATTATGTACCAAGGTAATATCTTGAAATAGAAACTTTTCTTTTGCTTCTACAGCTATCTGCGTTTTTTTCTCCTGGGGTGTCTTTAAAATCTCGATGACCCTAATTGTTCTTTTTATTAGTTGTTCAGCACGTGGGAAGGGTTGTCTTCCTGGACAGGAGTTCAGTAGAAAGCATAGATAATTCTTGCAGAATATTAAACATGAGGCCAAAATCCACAAGACGAATTCTGGACTTCCGAGTTTTTTTCAATATAACAAATGTTTTGAGATTTTCAATTTAAATTTACACTCTTTATTTCAGACGCGGTTTCAAAATGGTAATAAAGCGCTTTATATGACCTCCAAACAGCTTTTATCGTTTTAAAACCTGCTTGCAATCCAACGTATACTTAGAACTCGGCCTATTTTGACGAACTGTAAGTCCAATTCCCGGGAAACGTTCTCCAAAGCTCGACTATTTTTTGGTGAACGACTATATACACAATATAGTTTATTCATGAGCGATTTAAAATGGTTTTATCCATGAACATCTTTGATGGCATTATTTGCAGACAATTCTAACCTGTGATTAAAACAGTGTCCACGTAAAGAGTTTCGGATATTTTTGCCTTAGTCGAGTTACTACTCCAGAATGTTTTCCTTCACGTTGGGTTGGCGTGGAAGTTTGGAGAGTGGGGTGCCAGCTCAGGTGTTGCTTCGTCATCTGACCGTGGTTCAAAATTACGAGGTGTTGTCCTCGGATCTTTCCCTTAAGGGACTTATCCCGGATCGTCGTCAATAGCCCGTTGTTTTGCTCTAGTACGACGTTAACTAAAAAAAAAAATTACCACAATGTTTTCCTGTTATTACACTTGCACCATCAGTGGCAATAGCAATTCAATTATGCTTCAAAAGTTCCTCATTAAGGGATCCGCCTACCGTCGACAACTTTTTTTTTTAATTGTTTTAGCTTTTTATGTTTTTATATAGTTAACAGATGTAAAACAAAGAAATGGTACCAAAAAAAAATTATTCTTTGTTGCCATTTGAAAAAATTGGTTATATATTCAAGGTAAATTTTAATAAAATTTTATGGAAACGGTTATATAGAGCTGTAGAAAAAAAAATAATATCTTAAAATCAATTTCCTTTGTTTACAATATAAATGTAACCACAATCTTCAAAATGGACTAAAATCTAAGAAATATTTTGTAAACATAAGAAGATATGCCATGTAACGAACATATTCATGAAAAATTTCAAAATTTGTAGCAGATTATTCACAAAAGCAGCTATAAATCAAAGAATATACTATATTATTTAAAAATTTTAGTTGATATCATAGTTAATAGTATTTAAAATGCATGTACAAAATTTCTAGTAAAAATATTAAAAATTGTGGAAGTTATTGAAAAAACGGTGGTAACTATTTTGTAAAATTATCATTTGCGGGAAAATGCATTTAAAGTTTTTGCTACAAAAGAAATTATATTTTTACAAAGTAATATACAGGGTAATTACATAGGTATCCTTATAAACGGTTAAAAGTAGCTCGGGTAATTTCTGCCATTGTGATATAATATCCCATTGTGATATATATTGTGATATAATACAGAAGAATGAAACTCGATTTTTCCTTTAACGTCCGGTTTCGAATTGACACTTCCGGTTTTATTCGACTGCTATCACTTTGCGTTTAAATAACGATATCTTTGGTTCTAAATGTCGTATAATTAAAAATGAAACAGTTTTGGAAACGTTAAAATGCAGGCAATAATAATACGTAATAAAAAAAAATTTAGAATTTTCGTCGAAATTCGCTATTTTAAGGTAGGCGGACCCCTTAAATCCGTGAATTTAAAAATTTTAAAAGCGCGTTTTCACTATGTTCAGAGTCGCGATTCTAATTCACATAAATCGAGAAATATATATTCTGCATTTTCGTCATCTATATATGCTTTTAAATACACAACTAGAATCGTTTTGTTACTTAAAGTGGTCGATTCATCAATAAGCACACTAAATTTGGTATTTAAAGAAATAATTTTGGAAATTAGTTCTTTCCTCATGTTATTAGCTCTATGATTAATTATATTCGTAGCTGAATATCGCGAATGTAGAATAAAACCAAGATTTATACCATTTAGCTCTTGCATGTTGATTAGATCCTCATGATCTGAAAAAGGCCTATTCTTCTTGGCTAAGTAATAGGCTGTTCAGAAAACTTCACTGTCGTTTCTTTAGCTACTGAATTTATTTTTTTCAAAGCAATGTTCCACAAGTTTTTTTTTCTTAGATTCCAATATTTTTTCAGCTATCTTATGACCATCAGATTGCAAGTGTTTTTTTTTATTTTGGTACGGAGATTGGATAGCTTGCTACTGCTATCTTTTCATGAAGCTACAGTTAGGGAGTTACTCCATTCCTCACAGAGATGTATACTCTTTCTTCTTTAAAAGGCCCTAAAGTTTTGACAGTGAAACAGAAATTGCAGCCTAGTTTCCCTTTTAAACTAATAAGCCATGCATGTTTTTTTCGGAAACTCCGTATACTGGTTATTAGTCCATTCTTCGAGCCATGTTCTCTCTCTCTCTCTCTTTCTGCTTTTAAATCTAGAGAATCATCTCTGTCAGTATGCGATTCACATGTAGAATCATCTGTGGTTTCTATTTCGCAAGATGCCTTTTTCCCACTCATTATAATTCTTTCGTTTCTGATTTTCTTTTCTTAGCTAAATTTCCAGCCTTTAACCAACGATCCATAACGACAAACAGGCCCTCTCAGGCACAAATAAAACCCTCTCAAGCACTACGGCGATAGTACAGGGCGCAAAGGATGTTGACTAATTCTACCCGTTTCAATAAATGCTATTTTGTCTACTGGTGGTTCGCATCACGTGAAAACTCATTGGTACAAAACAGGATATGCTGACGCTGAGGTACTCTCTAGCCCTCCCAGCCTTAGAGTGCCTGTATAATCTCTACTATTATAAAAGAAAGTGTTTGTGTGTCCGTGTGGTGTGTGGACTGTCCTGACGAATCTATGGCACTTACAAATATGAGACTTGGCACACAGGTACTCCGATTTTTTTGCGATTTTCTATCGCACCCGAATTTTAAAATTTAATCTAGAATATATTAAAATGAATTAATTAGTTGTTTTTTCACTATCCTTTCTTCCGTACCGAAGAGAAGAAGCATCACGATTTTGATATTTTCCCATTACCCAATGACGTTTCCGACTTTCGGATCACCCGTACCTCGGTCGAGGCTCACGGGAAATACAGGCTCTGGCGGGAAATGAGTTTCGGGATGTCTCTTGATCAATTCAGGCTGAGAAGCAGTCCCGTTTCTAATCGTTTAGGAAAACGGATTTTACCAATTTTTCATTCCTTTTTTCTGGTGACCTCGGTTGACCTCGGAAAGAAGAAGGAAGTAGATTGTGTGACGTCAGCCTTTGGTACCATGCCAAGTTTTCCGATTCTAGCGTGTTTTGTCAAATGGGAATACGTAGCAATCACTGGGGGTTGGCGAGCGTTAGCGAGTAGTTGTCACACCTGACCCCACGAAAAGAACTGTCACCGGCAATGAAAATTTTACATTAGATCGATACCTAATACCATTTGATTTTCTTTTAATTAATAACTTTTCAATTTAATATTTATATTTTCGCAAGAGATTGTGACGCCAAGCCGATTGGATTTCTTCGCAGTTCGAATTTGGCCGCATTTGACAATGACGAGGCCATTACGGCGTTGTCCGTGGTGTTCTCGTCATTGTCAAATGGGAATGTCTCGTGAGAAATCGTAGCAGTCACCGGGGGTTAGGCTTCGGTTTCCTAAGAAAGCGTAGCCGTGATCTAGCGGCCGTGATGTAGCTGTGAGTGACGTCACTAAACGTTGTTTATACTAACAAATGGTGTTGGTTTCCTAGAGAGCGTTGTTTGTGAGCGTAACGAGCCGCCATTTCCATGACTGTCGTCATAGCGGTCTCAAACAGTTGGGGAACGTTTTTACTCTTGTACCCGCAAGATTTCATTTCCTGCGCCAAACGATTCGAGCGGAGGGGAGCAAAACAAACAAACATTTTTGACAGCCATTGATTAGTTCGTTTTTGTAAAAACGGTATCGTTAAACACAGAATAAAAATTTGAACGGATTTGAAATCTGCTGAAAATTTGACACCAGAACGATACTTTAAATGTGATTTTCTTTAAATAAATAATTAATTATTTAATAAATAATTAAATAATCAAATGGTTAATAATTAAATAATAAAACTGTTTTTGATATCGAACTGGCGTAGAATTTTACGCTGTTTTGAAAACCGTTGAAATTTTCACTATCTTCAACAATCCAAAAGTTAGAAACTTTGAACAACAGAATAAAAAAGCCACTTTGTTTTGTTTCTCGAATAAAATAAACCACGACAGCCGTGTGTGTTGCACATTCTCCAACGTATTCTGTCCGTCTAAGTTGACACCTCTAGACTCTTGTTTAGACGGCCGTCTAGTTATGCCCGCGGCATCATGACGTATCACGGCTGTTAGATAACGGCTCCACTTTCTTAGGAAACCGAAGCTTTAGCGAGCAGCGGTCACACCTGACCCCACGAAAAGAACTGTCACGGGCAACGTCGTGCCGGCCACGTAGTGGCTAGTATGAATATATAGGCACTCTACACCACCACCACCACCAGACTCCCAGCTTCAGCGCGTGTCGTGTCATGTGATGTTTCGTGCGATGTTTTCTAGGAAAAGCAAAGCGTGTACATAGTTTTTACGAAAAAGCTGAGAGTATACGGAATTCGCTGGGAAAACCAGAGGGTGTACGGAGTATACCGCCGTATACCCTTCACTACAGCCCTGGTCTTTGGTTGGATTTGAACTCGCTACCCTCCGGTTGCTAGTCTGTTACTCTTCCAACCGAGCTATCGCGGCCCTGACTCGCACTCGGTAACCACTATAATTTTAAGGGATTTCCCACATCGAAACCACCAGCTGACGTCACCCCATCTCAACGAGGTCAAAATTCAGACCTACGCGCAGAAAACGGGAGTACCGCTTACATTCTTCTCCCCGAAAAGACTTCGTGATCTTCTCTGGGTTTAACCTCTTTGAGGTTTCTATCGTGAGTTACCGTTCATTATGCATGCAAACGAAGTAGATCACTATCGGGAACTTCGCAAGAACGGGGAACTCACTGGTATCCATTCGTTTCCTACTGCCCTGATGGAAATTGAAGTGACGAAAGACGGTTGGCCCGATGATAAAAACGAAAGTTTCTAATTGTATTCGAGTTTCGCTCGTAAGTTGACCGAGCAGCTGTGGCGATTAGCATGTGTCGTTTCTTGTTTGTTTTTCTTGGAATAATGCTTGGGGGGGGGGGGGTTGCAGTTTGTGCGTGGAGCAGCGTCTGAGGAAGCGCTGATCAATCATTTCATATTCTGTTGAGTTGGAATAGCACGGCGCTAATTAATGAAATGCAAATTGATTTCAGTTTCCCCAGTCTGGGGAGTTCTTGGCTCTGAGCTGTGAATTATTGCACGCTTGTTTCGCATGGGCCTTGGCCCGTGATGCATTCCGCTGCAAGAGTGGATGAATTAATGAAGGCGAAAATTTTTATAAGTTCACGAGCGTAGGCTACATTAAAAGACATAAAAATAAATAAAAGTCGTAGAATTGTATACAATTTCCTTCTTACTCATAGAATACTTATTCTGTAGCCATTGCAATGCAGTTTGAATCAATGGAAGTTACTAAAAGCAAAACAAAGTCGATTGATTAGTATAGCATTTTTTTCTTACTCAGACTGCATATTCCAGTCATTTCTATGCAATTATTTGAATTAATGGAAGTTACTAAAAACATTGTTAACTGATTTGCAAACCATTTCTTTCTTACTCAGGGAATACTTGTTCCATAATAATTTCTATGCAGTACTTTGAATCAATGAAAGTTACTAAATACAAAGTCATTGATTTCAATAGCATTCCTTCTTACTCAGAGAATGCTTAATCCATAGTCATTTATATGCAATTATTTTAATTACTTTGAAAGTTACTAAAAACCAAACAGGATCGATTTGATTTGTATAGCATTTTCTTTTTACTCAGAGAATACTTATTCAATAGTAATTTCTATAGAATTATTTGAATTAATAAAGTTAGTAAAAAAAAGTCGATTGAAATGTGTACCATTTTCTTACTCGGAGAATTACTTACTCCATAGTCATTTTTAAGCAATTATTTTAATTAATGAGTCAGTAAGAACCTTAGACGATAGTCGATTGATTTTATATAGCATTTCTTTCTTAATCAGACTGTGTGTGTGTGCTTATTCTGAAGTCCTTTTTATACAATTATTTAGATTAACGAAAGTTACTAAAAACCAAAGTCGATTGATTTGTATAGCACTTCCTACTAACACAGATAATACTTATGCCGTTATCATTTCATATGCAATTATCTGAATTCCCGAAAGTTACTAAAATATAATCAGTCTATTGAAATTGTATACAATTTTCTTCTTAACTCAGAGAATGCGTATTCCATAGCCATTTCTATGCAGTTCTTTGAATCAATAAAAGTTCCTGATAATAATCGTATAAATTTAATCGAAGTCGACTGATTTGTTTACTGTTTTCTTCTCACATAGAGAATGTGTATTTCGCAGTCATTTGTCATTGCTTATGTAATTATTTGAATTAATGAAACTTCCTGAAAGAGTTTTTTCGTATACCTTATTTCACTTTTTACACTCGCCATTGCTGATTAGGACAGACGTACATAAATAATTAATTTTAAATGAAGAAAAAAAATGGAAATCATGCTTGGAAATTTATTTATAAGTACCAATATTTTAACAGCACAGGTTTTATATTCCCTGATACACGTGTCATGTGCATGCGTGTACCTTCAGTACACGTTCGAAACACTAATTTTTAGTTCGTGCATAAATGAGGTAAGTTCAAATTAAGTGTATAAAACTCACCTATTGAACGAAGGTCCCGCCTATGATGTGAAGAACTTTCGTATTGATAGCAAAAGCGACAGATAATTCAATGTTTTCCTTTGAAGCAATCATTGATAGTTGATTCGTTTTGGGGTTTTATGGCGCAAGGGTCGCATTTGACCATGCTAAGCTGTACACAAGACAGACAATATCAAGTAATAGAATTACTCAAACAAGGAAAGTTTTTCTGGCACGGAATAGAGAAATACACATAGGGAGGAGTCGACCTGCACCGCCTACAACTCGTAGGTTGCTAGCGCAGTGGGCATACCCACTGAGCCATGTCGAACCCGGACGTGACATAAAAGATCGGTTCTTCGATTAAACCCATTGTGTGCACTCATAACAGAATAATGCACTCGAACGGTAAAGCTTTGGTTTCCTAAAGCTTCGGTTTCCTAAGAAACGGTAGCCGTGATCTAGCGGCCGTGATGTATCGGTGGGTGACGTCACTAAAACGTTGCTTATACTAACACATGGTGTTGGTTTCCTAGAGAGCGTTGTTTGTGAGCGTAACAAAAATGATCGGAGCCGCCATTTTCCATGACTGGCGTCATAGCGGTCTCAAACAGATGGGGAACGTTTTTTCTCTTGTAGCGGCCAGATTTCATTTCCTGCTCCAAACGATTCGAACGGTGAGGAGCGAAATAAATAAACATTTTTGACTGCCATTGATCAATTCGGTTTTGTAAAATCGGGATCGTTAAACACAGAATGAAAATTTCAACGGATTTGAAAGCTGCGGAAAATTTGACACCAAATCGATACCTTAAATGTGATTTTCTTTAAATAAATAATTAATTATTTAATGAATAATTAAATAATCAAATGGTAAATAATTGAATAATAAAACTGTTTTTGATATCGATCTGGCGTAGAAATTTACGCTGATTTGAAATCTGTTGAAATTTTCACTCTACCTTCAACGATCCCGAAGTTAGAATCTTTAAACTAGAGAATAAAAAAACCACTTTGTTTTGTTTCTCGAATAAAACAAAAATCGACAGCCGTCTGTGTTGCCCATTCTCCAACGTATTCTGTCCGTCTAAGTTGACACGTCGGGATTTTTGTTTAGACGGCCGTCTAGTTATGCCCGCGGAATCATGACGTATCACGGCTGTTAGATAACGGCTCCACTTTCTTAGGAAACCAAAGCTTAAGAAAGTGGAGCCGTTATTTAACAGCCGTGATACGTCATGATTCCGCGGGCATAACTAGACGGCCGTCTAAACAAAAATCTCGACGTGTCAACTTAGACGGACAGAATACGTTGGAGAATGGGCAACACAGACGGCTGTCGTGGTTTGTTTTATTCGAGAAACAAAACAAAGTGGTTTTTTTATTCTCTAGTTTAAAGATTCTAACTTCGGGATCGTTGAAGGTAGAGTGAAAATTTCAACAGATTTCAAATCAGCGTAAATTTCTACGCCAGATCGATATCAAAAACAGTTTTATTATTCTATTATTTACCATTTGATTATTTAATTATTTTTTAAATAATTATTTATTTATTTAAAGAAAATCACATTTAAGGTATCGATTTGGTGTCAAATTTTCAGCAGTTTTCAAATCCGTTGAAATTTTCATTCTGTGTTTAACGATCCCGATTTTACAAAACCGAATTGATCAATGGCAGTCAAAAATGTTTATTTATTTCGCTCCTCTCCGTTCGAATCGTTTGGAGCAGGAAATGAAATCTGGCCGCTACAAGAGAAAAAACGTTCCCCATCTGTTTGAGACCGCTATGACGCCAGTCATGGAAATGGCGGCTCCGATCATTTTTGTTACGCTCACAAACAACGCTCTCTAGGAAACCAACACCATGTGTTAGTATAAGCAACGTTTTAGTGACGTCACCCACCGATACATCACGGCCGCTAGATCACGGCTACCGTTTCTTAGGAAACCGAAGCTTAAGAGAATTTCTTTACAGTCGTAAATGACAGATATTTTAACCTAATAGGTGGTTAGGCATTCAATATCAATATAACTGTGCCGAAATTCGCATCGAAAATGACCTTTCTTCGAATTAAACATATAGAAAAAAAGTTTGAACAACATCAATCTGCATTTCCGTAGGCAGTTTAATTAAAGCCGCACTGCAGCAACACAGCGGGCTATTGGCTAGGATCTGAAATCAATCACTACGGGAATGGTAATGGTAACTGTTTAATTAACGTCGTACTAGAGCAACACAACGGGCTATTGACGACGGTCCGGGATCAATCCCTTAAGGGAAAGATCCGAGGACAACACCTTATAATTTTGAACCACTATCAAATGACGAAGCAACACCTGAGCTGGCACCCCACTTTTCAAACTTCCACACCAACCCAACGTGAGGACTTTCGGTCACGACAGATTTAAGGTGCACCAGCCGCCTCTACTCCATACGCTTATAAACATCCATGCCCGGAAAAGGATTCGAACTAGGAACCTTCCGATCTAGAGGATAACACATTAACCACTATACTGATTGGTAGGCGTGAGGAGATTTGAAGACAGATTAACGTGCACTTAATCCCTTTACACAACGGTCTTAGGTTGGATACGAACTTGAAACCCTCCGGTTGTTAATCCGTTACTCTACCCATGGGCTACGACTGCACTCTGCATTTCTGAAAAAAGCTATTGTTTCTTTTGTGTGTGAATAAATACCCACAGAGAACCAACACGGTTGGTAGGAAGTTAACAAACGCTGCGCGCTGGAGCAACACAACGGGCTAATGACGACGGTCCGGGATCAATCCCGAAGTGAAGGGTCCAAGGTAGGTATTTAATTAACGTCACACTGGAGCAACACAGTGGGCTATTGGCGTAGGATTGGGATCAAACCCGAAGGGAAGCATCCTATGACAACACCACATAATTTTAAACCACGAAAGATCCAAGGAGAACGCCTCGTCATTTTGAGCCACGGATAATGTAATTGTAATTTTAGTTAACGTCGTACTAGAGCAACACAACGGGCTAATGACGACGGTCCGGGATCAATCCCGAAGTGAAGGGTCCAAGGTAGGTATTTAATTAACGTCACACTGGAGCAACACAGTGGGCTATTGGCGTAGGATTGGGATCAAACCCGAAGGGAAGCATCCTATGACAACACCACATAATTTTAAACCACGAAAGATCCAAGGAGAACGCCTCGTCATTTTGAGCCACGGATAATGTAATTGTAATTTTAGTTAACGTCGTACTAGAGCAACACAACGGGCTAATGACGACGGTCCGGGATCAATCCCGAAGTGAAGGGTCCAAGGTAGGTATTTAATTAACGTCACACTGGAGCAACACAGTGGGCTATTGGCGTAGGATTGGGATCAAACCCGAAGGGAAGTATCCTATGACAACACCACATAATTTTAAACCCCGAAAGATCCAAGGAGAACGCCTCGTCATTTTGAGCCACGGATAATGTAATTGTAATTTTAGTTAACGTCGTACTAGAGCAAGACAACGGGCTAATGACGACGGTCCGGGATCAATCCCGAAGTGAAGGGTCCAAGGTAGGTATTTAATTAACGTCACACTGGAGCAACACAGTGGGCTATTGGCGTAGGATTGGGATCAAACCCGAAGGGAAGTATCCTATGACAACACCACATAATTTTAAACCCCGAAAGATCCAAGGAGAACGCCTCGTCATTTTGAGCCACGGATAATGTAATTGTAATTTTAGTTAACGTCGTACTAGAGCAACACAACGGGCTATTGACGACGGTCCGAGATCAGTCCCTTAAGGGAAACATCCGAGGACAACACCTCGTAAATTTGAACCACGGTCAGATGACGAAGCCGCAACACCCGAGCTGGCACCCCACTCTCCAAACTTCCACACCAACCCAACGTGAGGAGAGCCACGGATAAAGGACAAGAACAAGAACAAAACCTGAACTGGCGCCCCACTCTCCAAACTTCCACACCATGCCAATTTGAGGACATTTGAGGCGACAGATTTAATGTGCACCAGCCCCCGTTTATGCGATGGTCTTCGATTCTAGCTAGTTTCGAACTCGCTAACCCCTGGGTTAACCCTGTGCTCATCCTACTGGTTCAGAAACAACCCGGAAAAGCAATATTAATGGATTTATAAAGATAATTGTCTATTTTAAATTCACACTGGTAGAAAGGCTTCGTTTTCCCAATCTGGGAACCATGTCAACTAAGGTCAACATAAGGAAAAGTCGTTATAAAATAAATTAAGTATTAACAATAAAATAGAAAATTTGTGGGAATACGTAATAGTTATTGCTTATCAATTCTGAATAGTTATTTTTCACTCTATTGTAAATTTTCTATAGAAAAAAAAAACAAAGCTGTGACAGCACTATTGGCCATCTCTCTCAAGTTCCGGGTCAGATGCCTCACTTACATGGAAGAGATGCACTACCTGTAAAAATCAGTTATTTTTAAAACATTAAAAGGTTTTTGTTGTATATAACATATTAAAACGATGTGATTTTAAGAATATACACTACCTTAGCATTAATTGATAAAGTATTGAAATACTATTTAACAACCAGACAAGATGTAAAAAGTTTTTAATAAAACACATTTAAAAAATAAAAATAATAAAAAAATATAGTAAAACACATTAAAACTATTAAAAATTCTATATATTTGCTAGAAAGTTACAAAATTCTTAATTTAAAAGGTATTAAAAGATTATTACGCTATTAAAGTATAACAAAATATATCGAAAATATTCAATTAATAGTTTTCTTTTTGTCCTCTCTAATTTTTCCGCAAATATTGCACAGATCCCCGTACATTATACATGATTTCGTGTAACCATTTAGTACACTTAAAACTTTTAATCCAATCTATCAGTTATTTTGTAGAATAATAGTTTTCCACACATTCGAGGCAGAGTTACACGTATGATAACTTTTGTTGTCTATCAGCTTTTTTGATACCTTGTTACTTTTATTAGCGGATTTTAACTGTTTTTCTTGGATGTGTTCTTGGGATGTAAGTATCTTAGCCGACTCTCTCTTTCTCTTTCTGGGTCTTTCTTCTAGCCTGGGTACAGACGAAATCTGATGCAATAATTTTGTCGGGGTTGTTGTCTGTTGAGCACAAAAACCTGATGATTGGGAACAATTTAGGGACTTTTCATCCGTCTTGTTCATTTCTTCATTGATGGCAAAGAAGTGGTTCGTAATCGCTGGTTAGTTTAGAGGGAAAATTCCCGTCTCCCGAAAACCATTGATAGCAGTGTCGACAAAAGCTGACCTTTTCCACACTCTACCAATCAATTCTGAAGCTTATATTATTCCAATTGTTCTTCCTAATTGATGAATAATCCATTTTCGTGGTATAATTTTTAAGAAATATTTTTATATGGCTTAAAAAAAGATCTGTCAAGAGGCTGAAGAGTTTGTGTGCTGTATGGCTTGGCAGGTATACAATTATAATCTGATTCTTGTCAGCAAAGCCCAGTAAATCATAACAATTTACGTAGGATGCGTGGCACCTCCTGAAAATGTATGTGGACCATGTCTCCCAAATATATGTGGGGCGTCTATCCTTTTGGTATGAGAGACATGCTTCGGTAACTGTCCAAAGTACAAGACAGCAAAGATGTCGGTAAACTGCCTAAAGTTGACTGATCAACTCCTGACTACAGGTTTTTATGCTTACATAAAAAATATCCATTCAAATTATCTAGTGCCTGCCTTACACTACAACATCAATCTTATAACGGAGTAGAAAAACATGGTACTTACTTAAAATGTTGTTGTGATAGCAGAAATCACAAGGTGATGTAACATAACTTTCACAGCACATCTAAATGAAACATTCATGGAACTAGTACAGCCACCTAGCGTAAAGTATATGTATATATATTTCCCTTAGAATTTGTGCTTTCTAGTAAATATAACAAACTGGAACTAAGGAGTTTTCTCTGGAAAAAAATCTATCGTTGTCTCAACATGATCGTGCCAATAACCTTCGAAAGTAATAGGTAGGTAGGTATTTTAGTTAACGTCGTACTGGAGCAACACAACGATTAAAGATGGTCCGATATCAATCCCAACGGGAAAGATTCGAGGACCACAACACGTAATTTTGATTCAAGGTCAGATGATCAAAAGCTTTAACTTTAATATAAACAGGTATGCAAATAAAGTTTTTTTTAGGGAAGCGTGCTTTAACGTACCTTTTTTTTTTACATGTCTCACAGTACCTTCATATTATTCGTTGGATCCTTTTATTTTCAACAAACTGAATTGTTTTACTTAGTTTCTCGCTTGCTGAATACCTCGATGCAATTTGTCTTTTAGAATCTATGTCCGAAAAATAAACAAAAACAATCAATGAGGTATGAAAACGACTGAAGAACTCCAAAAGTAAGGCGGGGAATATGTAGCCCGGTTGTGGACAGTTCGTAGGTATTTTAATTAACGTCGCACTGGAGCAACACAGTGGGTTATTGGCTACTGTCCGTGATCAAACACGAAAAGAAAGATTTGAGGACAATACCACGTAATTTTGAACGACGGTCATATGATGAAGTAGTCCGGTTGGAACTGGAACAGATTATCAAGCGGAGAGTAACATGTTCGAAACTCGGTTCACCCATCGTGTACACGGGGGCTGGTGCATGTTAAATCTGTAGTGACTGGTTGATTGGTAATTAATTACTGTCGCCCAGGTACAGCACTCGGGGAATTGTTGACTGTCCGAGATCAAACCTAAGGTAAAGATCCGAGGGCAACACCACGTAATTTTAACCCACTCACAGATGACGAGGCAACACCTGACCTGGCATCCCACTCTCCAAACTTCCACACCACTCCAACTTCAGGACATTTGAGACCACGACAGATTTAACGCGCACCAGCTTCCTTTGTACACGACGGTCTTTGGTTGAATTCAAACTCGCTACCCTCCGGTTGCTTGTCCGTTACCATTCCAACAGTGGATCAAAATGTTATCAATAAGTAACCGATTAAGTATTGCTTCAACTAAACATCCACTGCAGGGGTGCCAACTCCAATGGCCCGAACCCCTTGAGCCCTTTCAATAATTTTTATGGTAAAGACTAGCCTCTAAAATGGAGAGGAAATACTAAAATGTTACTAATGAGTGACCAAATAAGAGTGTGTGTGTGTTGCTTCAACCCAACATCAACTCCAGGGGTATCTATGTATTACTATGGTTCCAAACCGCATTGGGCCCCTTGAATAATCTTATGGAGGGGAAATATTAAAATGTTACCAATGAGTAATCAAATAAGAATGTTTGTGTTGCTTCAACCCAACATCAACTCCAGGATCAATGATACAACATCAATGAGTACCTATTACTATGGTTCCAAACCGCCTTGGGCCCCTTGAATAATCTTATGGTTGTTAAACATTAAAATGTTTCCAATGATTAACCAACTAAAATTGTGTGTTGCTTCAAGCAGACATCCACTCCAAACATCCACTATCACTATGACTCCGAACCGCATTTGGCCCTTTGAATAATCTTATGGAGGGGAAATGTTAAATGTTACCAATGAGTAATCAAATAAGAGTGTGTGTGTTGCTTCAACCCAACATTCCCTTTAGGTACATATTACTATGGCTCCAAACCACGTTGGGCTCCTTGAATAATCTTTTGGATTTCTTGGAACCCTCCTATAATTTTATGGAGGAGGCTAACTCCCCAAGTGAAAAAGGGAAATATTAAAATACCATCAATGAGTTACCGAATAAATTATTTCAACAATACCAAAATCCTCGAAACATTTTTCACTCCGCACAACTCAACTATTCTGCTTATTCACTAGACCTCATATAATTCCCCAAAGGAAAATCAGCGATAGATTCCAGACGAATATTTCACTAAACCCACTCTCCTTGTGAATCCGATGCTGCTATATATCAGATTCAGATCAATTTAAGTTTCGAAAGTAATTACACGATGAGGACATAAACCATAGATTGTGTGTGTGTTTTTTAAATCCTCAAGTTCCAAATCGCCAAGCCAAAACATAGATTAAACCTGTATTTCCACCAGGTCGGTTACTAATGGAAAGAAATAGTAACCAAAGAGACTCACGGCGATTTAATCGGGGTACAGATCCAAAAAGAGATTTGGTATCCGGAATTTTTTAGCATTCGGTTAGTTGGGTCTTATGGCGTAAAGGCCATATTAAGTCCTGCTGCGCCAAACACAGGACAGACTACATCAAGTAATGGCTATGCGAGCGTATACAAAGAAAGTTTTACTGACAAAGATGAGTGAAATACATACAATGAGGAATTTTCAACCTTAATTACCATACACTTTTAACTGCCCACTTTTAACTAACTATTATAGATGACCAAAATAAAAAAACGTTTCTCACGTTGCACAACTTTGCTCTCGTTTTTTCAGCAGAGAAATCTGTCCAGAGTCCACGAACAAAAATTAGCGATGAAATCCAGACTGAAATTTTACTAAACCTCTTTACGATTCCGATATATCAGATCAATGATACAAAAATTAATAACAACACAATAAGAACATAAAACATAGAATATGTGTCTTTTTGACAGTCCTAGTTCCTAATCACAAAGCCAGAACATAACGTAAACACTTATATCCATTAGTTTGGTAACTTACGGAAGGAATTAGTAACCAGTCTCATGGCAATTCAATCGTGGGATGGATTCAAAAAGAGGTTTTGTCACTCATGGAATGTTTCTTTATAGGGTTGGTTTGGTTTTGTGGTGCAAGCGTCATATTTGGCCATGCTAAGCTGTACACAAGACAGACAATATCAAGAAAAATTTACTCAAACAAGGAAAGTTTTTCTGCCACGTAATAGAGAAATACACCTAGGGAGGAGTCGAACCTGCACCGTCTACAACTCCTTTGAATCCTTTTGACATAGAGTGTTTGTTGTAATTTGGGCGGTGTAGGGAGGTTATTAGGTAGCTTAAGAAAAAAAAAGGCGTGAAAAAGAGCGCATTTTGCACTGCAGAACGTCGTAACTTATAATTTAAAAAAAATACACTATCGGAGGTGTTGATAAAGTTGATCAATACCTTACAGACTATCCCATTGCCAGAAAACGTGGAAAGAAATACTACGTAAAGATATTTTTCCATCTTCTGGATCAAGCACTTTGGAGTTCCTTTATTATTTATCAGTTGTCAGGCGGTGGAAAGTGTAATATGGACTACAGAATCTCAATTGCGGAACAAATTATTGAAGATAATAAGCCATACATTCAGCCGACAGGACCAGGGCGTCCTAATATGAACTTATTGCGACTTACGGGTCGACACTTTCCTGAACACATTCCACCAACGGAGAAAAAGACTACTCCAACCAGACAATGTTTCCTTTGTTGTCGTAAAACTGTTGAAAAGGGAAAGAGGATACGATTCGAGACTCGAGTTTATTGTAAAGACTGTGATATAGGCTTGTGTGCCGTACAATGTGTTCGTATATACCATACTGTAAAGGATTTGAGATTCAAAGGAATCTGAGGGACATAGAATTCATGACAGCTGATATAAATAAAATATTGTTGTGTTTGTTTATTGTATTTATCTTGAAAATTATGTCATTTGATTTATTTTGCTATAATTTGAGCAGAAATTACTGTAATCCATTAACATTTCCCATTGTGTGAAAATATTGAATATAGTAGTTATTTCGTTTAAAATTTTGTTTTTTTCAAAAATAATTTATTTCTAACATTTTGATGATAATAACGAACAAAATTAAAGAGAAAAAATTTTTTCCCCATTTTTGGCACGTTTTTTTTAAATATATTCCACAGGCTAGGGGTTAAAGTACCTACCTACCTTCGAGTTGTAGGCGGCGCTGGTTCGATTCCTGTCAGGTTCATTTCCCCCTGGGTGTAAGTCTCTAAAAACTCATTACGTGTGTCGATTACTTGATATTGTATTTCTTGTGTCTGGCGCAGCATGGCCAAATGTGGCCTTTAAACCACCAAACCAACTATCCCAAATCCTCAATACATCTTTCTCGTCGCACAACTCAACTCTGCCATTTCTCCTTCAGAGAAATCAGATCGAATTCCCAGAAAGAAAATTAGGGATAAATTCCACAACGAAATTTCATTAAAACCCACCACACGACATATAAGGTCAATCCAAACAGAAATAACAATAATTACTATGCGTGTACACAGGATTTGTGACACAGATTACTCACATCAGAAAAAAAAATTAGAAGCCTCGGCCAGAAGACAGACACCCGCTTCGAAGTCAAGAACACGCGGCGCAAAAATCGATTTAAAGCTATTTTTTCAATTACTAGCTTCTATTCCAATTTTCCCGGCTGTAAAGAAGAGACTGAAAATTAAGGGAAAGGTCACTTAACGCCTTCTAACCTAAAACCACATTCGTGGGAATCAGATATTGCCAGGAATATGCTGTTAGATGGGCTTTTTGAAAATGGGTATTGGAGCTACAGAATATGGAATTGCCAATGTTCTACTTTATATCGCATTTAGAAGAGAACACCCACATTGGAAAAATGAGTCTTGCGAAGATAATTATAGTTCATGATGGAATTCGTAGAAATGCGTATTATTTTCAAGTAGGTAGTTAACGTCGCACTGGAGCAACACAACAATGGCGACGGTTCGGGATCCATGGGAAAGATCCCGGGAAAACGTATAGTAATTTTCAACCACGGTGAGATGACGAACTGACGCCTCATTCTTTCTGGCTCCTCACATTTAATGAGCACTTGTCCCTGTATGCTCGGCGGTCTTTGGCTGGGCCGAGTTTTGAACTCGCAACTTTAAGTTTCTCTTCCAACTCGGCTACCAAGCGGGCCCTTATTATCTTCACAGGAAGTGTTGCGTATCTTACCAGCTCTTTTTAGCAAGAAATAAACTTTGACATTTGAAAACTTTCAAAAAAAATTTTGTGCTATAGGTAGGGGGTCCGGGACCCCATATGGTGCATTGACCCTAATGGCGTTGCTGGAATTTCATTTTACATGGAGCCCGAACTTTGAATAGAATTTTTTGTACATAAAGTTTTAACAAAATAACAAGTTTTAGGCGCCTTGAAAAATAGCTGTAGTTCTCGACCGGGTCATATTGAACCACAGACGTGAAGTAGAAGACTGAGCATTGCTGTTGAGAAGAGCTTCAAAAGGTGAGACCGACAGGTGGACTAGTAATCATGTGACTACTTTGCGAAAAATTGACTTGATTGGGTATCTTATCACCTCGTTTGGTGATGAAACAACTTATGACAAGGTCGATGGGTGAAAAAGCTTTTCTATAGTGGCGACAAAAATGGTGAAATTGCCCCCGTCTACTACTATGTCACGCGGACCAATCAGGTGGTGAATCAAGGGATTGTCGTCTTCTTTCGTCCCGTGGACCAGTTAGGTGATGAATGTTCGTTTCCACGCGGCAGATGAAAATAGTATAAGAATCACATTATTACTAGTTTGCTCGTATGATCCTTGGTACATCAAAAGGTTAGCATCGTTCACTCTACTTTTATATTTCCTCTGCTTTTAACCAACTCGTCCACACAAAGAAAACGTCCGCGTAGGATGAAGGACAGCACTCATGAGAAAAATAAGCTGTTGTAAATAGATTGATCTCAGGTCTGGAAACACCAGATACGGGCCTCGAAATAATTCTATCAGGCCCACACCAGATAGGGCCTTTCGAACAGATTTAACTGGTACACAGGTTTACCCGAACTGCAAACCGGATACGGCGATGCAACTATGTATTTTATCAGGTCGGGATAACAGATAGGGCTATACGGACTGACCCAGGTGCAGAATTATATTCATTGTCCTGCAACACAACTCCAAGGAATTGCAATTGTTCTGTAGGCATTTTGTCCGAATTTTGAAAACTACAGTAAAATCAAAAACAGACGTAAAATACAATTATCGGCTAAATATACAATGCACACATTTATTATAAAACATCAAAATTAATAACTTAATTTATTTAAAACGAAGGCATACTTTCAGAATTTGCAATTCTGTCGATAACTTTTGAAATTAAATATTTTGTCATCGACATAGAAGGTGTGTTAGGGTATAAAGTGTTTGTGGTAATTTGGGGCGGTGTATGGAGGTTATTCCGTAGCTAAAGAAAAAAAGTTGTGGCAAGGAGCATATTTTGCGCTGCAGAACATCGTAACTTATGATTTTTTTTAAATTGACCAAAATGTTTATAAATTTAAGGAAAAATTGTTCTTCAAAGACTTTATTTGTTCTACGACGTATGTCGCATTTTTAAGCCCGGGCTGACAGGATGAATATGTTCCTACGAATAGATTTAACCGGTCGCAATCCAGATATGACCCTCCATAGAGTTCTACCGGGTCTTCAGGCCAGATACGGTCCTCCAAATGTTTTGATGAAACTCGCAAACTAGATTATGTCCTCCAAATGCATTTACCCGAACGCAGAACAGATGCGTGTACCAAGTATTCATAGAGAAGATACTCATTCATAAAATATAAATATTTAATTAGTAACAAAAAGGCAGTTAATTAATGTCGCATTAGAGCAACAGAAAAGGCTATTGTCGACGGTCCGGGATCAATCCTGAAGGGAAAGACCCGAGAACAACGTCACGTGATTTGGAACCATGGTCAGAAGGCGAAGTAACAAATAGGAACCTACCATTATTTCAAATAAGAATAACTCTCACATTTATATACTACATTAGAAACCTTGATTCTAATATGCTTAAGGCCCTCAAGGAAACATCTCCTTTAAATATGGACGGGCTTCACGAACCCGAGGTACTCTTGTGATCTTTTCTTTTCCCATGGGATTTATACTGTGTTTGGTAAACAGTTTCTTGCTCCATAAAATCTAAGAACAACCAACCAAGAATTAGGATTAAGTTAAGTTATATATTAAGTTAAAGTTATAAATGTGTATATATATATGACGGCTAAACCATTTGATTGACATAGTGAGTTTGATTCCGAAATAAAGTTACAAGCTTTTCCCCAAAATCCCTCTTTTGTTTTCCCTTTCGCGATATTTTTTACTTGGCGTTGTCTTGTGTTGGGCGCATATTGGCTAAATATGGTCTTATTGCGAAATGAAACCTAAACACAACCAAACAAAATTAGATTTAAATTAAGTCACAGTTAATTATTGGACTGCTAGACATTTGATTGACACAGTGAGTTTTATTCCGAAATGGTTACAAGCTTTTCCCCAATCCCTCTTTATACCTTTCACGACTCTTTTTAAATGACTTTGTCTTGTTTTAGGCGCAACTTGACAAAATATGGCTCTTACGCCATAAAACCTTTAAAAAATGGCCAACCAAAAATTAGATTCAGTCAAAAGCCATAGTTAAGGTACACAATGGATGGCGTGTAACCATTTGCTTGACCCAGTACAAATGGTGTAACTTGAGTTTGATCTCAAAATTAAGTTACACCAAACATCGCTGAAATTTGACATACACGTTAACCTTTAAATATAGCCATGTCTATGATTCAATTTATTCGAAAATACCGTTGATATAAATGACTTATAATCAAATCACATTTGACGAAACTAGGGAGCAGCAGGGGATATCACGATCTGACCTCATTCAAGGCACAGAAATTACAAGCAACACTATGAATGCAATTATTGCCATGTCCTTGTCGTTGACTGTACTCAAACAACAGTAAAATATCAAATCATTATGCACACAATAAAAACTAGCAGAGCTGTTAACCGACGCCTTCGATGCGTCTACTATCTATGTAAATACAGCTTTCATTCTTTAATCGATGTCAGGATTTGATAGGGATTACAGACATGTGAGATGTCTGGACATTCAGGATACTTCCAAGTCCTTGACTCAGGATCAAAGTGTTGAGAATAGTAAAGTTACTAGTTAACCTCCTCATCTACTTTTGATTTTTGCTGTGCCGTAAAATATGGGATGATACGTGTCATCTTCGGTTTTAGTTCGTCCAGACGCTCGATTGATGTTAGACAGATAACAGCAACTCGAGAGCCGTTATCCGTCTGCCATTTAGTCAACTTTCATACTTTTTTCTCAACTATGTTCGTTATCAGAGAGTTGGTTGGGTACAGGTACTTGAAATGGAAAATGGGCGGTAGTTGATAGTTTCGGAGGCGTTTTTATTTTGCGTACTCACTTTGCAACAATCGGTTATGGCTTATAGCAAAAATCTAGAGTTTTGATTCGTTTTTCAAAAAATATATGCAACTATATGTAACAGAAAAATGCTCACTCGTAGCTGTTTATAGAAGCTAGATGTATCAAAGCATTAAGGGCTGTACTTACCATTAGGTGGTGGTGATTGGGTTTTATGGAGCAAAAACGATTTCTTACCAACCTGCTGGAAATACAAGACAGGAAACTTCGATATACAGACATCAGATTGGTTGGGTTTCTATGGCACAAGAGTCAACCTGCAACAAACACGAGACAGACAACTTCAAGTAATGGGCATACACACACCAGATTGGTTGGGTTGTTATGGTGCAACGGTCATATGACCACTCTACGTCAAACACATGACACACAACGTCGAGTAATAGACATCTACACAAGATTGGTTGAGTTTTTATGGTGTAGCCATCGGTCAAAATGCAACAAACACAAGATAGACGACTTCTAGAAATAGACATATACCATATAAAAAAAGTTTTACTGACACAGAATAGAGAAATACACACAGGGTAAGTAACAACTATCGAACCTGCCTCTTACTGTCAAGGATTCCAGTATTCACCTACAAAAATCTCCCTCTTACACAAGGACATGTTCGAGAGGAGGGCCCAAGAGTCGTAAGTCCTCCCCGAAATAGTTTTGGTGCTATAAAATATAATTCAAAATGTATTCTAAAGTAGTTTAGTCAAATATTTTCCAGCAAGATTGGCGTTGGTGAGAATGGTAATTGCGTGAGATTAGCGCAAGGAGCAATTTATGTTGAAATGTGTTCAGCCTTAGGCCTCACATTTATTGTGCGGGCTATATTTCTTGAGGTACTTTAAAGCATACTGACTACATTTGTTGCACCACCGTAGTCCATATTGAGATTTGCTGCACTGCATTCTGTGCTTGAGAAATGGAGATATTTCTATGCATATCGATTTTCGAAAATGTACTATGAAGTATCCCCATGCATAGATTGCAAAATATCTTCTATGCAATATCCTCATGCATGTATTGCAAAATATCTCTCCCATG
Organism: Metellina segmentata; assembly: GCA_947359465.1. Classification (NCBI taxonomy): domain Eukaryota; kingdom Metazoa; phylum Arthropoda; class Arachnida; order Araneae; family Tetragnathidae; genus Metellina; species Metellina segmentata. The sequence goes on from OX375872.1 coordinate 133,425,088, forward strand.
AAATATCTCCATAAGCGGATTACAGAATATATACCCTCCTATGCAACATCTTCAAGCACGGAGTTTAGAAAATTGCCATGGAAAATTCTCTCTAATAAATGCATTTCAAAATATCTCCTCCTATGTAGTTCCATCATGCATGGATTGCAAAATATCTCCTCCCATGGAATATCTCCACAAGCGAATTACAGAATATCTCCTATGAAATATCCTCATCCACAGATTTCAGAAAATCTCCTGTGAAATATTCTCAAGCTCGGATTGCACAATATCTTCTCCTAATATAAGTACCCTCATATACATAAAATGAAGAATACCTCCACATACGGAAATCCTCGTGATCGGATGCCAGAATATCTTCTCCAATGGAATATCCTCACGCGCGGATTGCAGAAAATCTATTCCTGTCGAATATCCTCATATACGGATAGCAAAATATCTTCTATTGAATATCTTCATACATAGATTACAGAATATCTCCACTTATGGATATCCTCATGATTGGATTTCAGAATACCTCCACCCATAGAACATACTCAAGTACAAATTTCAGAAATTCTCCTGTGGAATATCCTCATGTACGGATTACAACTAATTTCCTCCTATGGAATACTCTCATGCTCGGATTGCAGAATATCTCCACATTACGGAATATCCGTATGCATGGATAGCAGGATATTCTTATGGAATATATATATACTTGAGAACTTTCTCCATATTTCAAGTAGTGTTAAATATAATGTATTACACTCCAAAACGATCGTATATCCATTTCTACACCGTTTTGTAAAATTTACTTAAGGTAAGACAATTAAAAACTACACTATCGTATTTCTTCATAAGAACGACGTGTCATTGAAACAATGATGTCCATGCGATTTGTAATAACCAGCAATTTTCAGATAATTCTAGACATACATACAAAAGAGACATATATGCTTCCTTGCGGTTCACCACATCTTCTGTCGCAATTACTACCGGTAGAAATGATCCTACCCCCGTCTCCCTCTTTCATTGTGGATACCACATTAATATTTCCTGCTGTTAACGCACTTAGGCAGGTTAAGCTCCTTTACACAAGGTATTTTCAACATTTATGTACTCCCTTTTTTACATAAAAGTGTATTGTTCTCCGATTTTCGTATCAATCTAATTTCGTATATTATTTTTTAAATCATGATATTTCTAATAAAACAAACCAAAACAGAGTTCCGCGACAGTTGTTGGCGCTACTTAATTGACGTGACGAAGTTGGGAAGATCGTTGGTCGGATTTTATTGCGGAGGGTCGATCCTAAGCAAGCCGCGCTAAATAATTGTTATAGAGCTTTTAGAATTTGTTTGAAAATACTGGTAAAAGTGATAGTTATTTTACACTCACGAAATTAGGTAATGATCCCAGTCTCTCTAGCTTTCCACCGGAACTGTGTGGGTTGCCTTTCAAGTATAACCACGCAGAGGGAAAGATGGTTGGTTGCGTTTCATTGCGCAAGAGACGATTCTGAGCAAGCTGAGTCACGCAGTTGTTTTATTTAGCTTTTAGACTTTTTAGTTGGGATTTAAATTTTATTCGGTTGGTAAGTTAATTAATTTACAGTCAAATAGGTAATGATCTGCGTCACTTAGCTCTCCATAATGAGAGTGATTTTCGCTCTTAGACTTTTTAGTTGGGATTTAAATTTTATTCGGTTGGTAAGTTAATTAATTTACAATCAAATAGGTAATGATCTGCGTCGCTTAGCTCTCCATAATGAGAGTGGTTTTCGCTATTAGACTTTTTAGTTGGGATTTAAATTTTATTCGGTTGGTAAGTTAGTTAATGTACAGTCAAATAGGTAATGATCTGCGTCACTTAGCTCTCCATAATGAGAGCGGTTTTCGCTATTAGACTTTTTAGTTGGGATTTAAATTTTTTTCGGTTGGTAAGTTAGTTAATTTACATTCAAATAGGTAATGATCTGCGTCGCTTAACTCTCCATAATGACAGAGTGGACTGATTTTAAGTATAACCCCCAAAACATGGATTGGTGGTTAGTTTGTATAGGTACACACACAAAGGACACATTTGGCCAACCAACAGATGGTTTGTTAGGTTTTATTACGCAAAAAACGATTCTGAACAAAACGCGCCAAACAGTTGTTATAGAGATTTTAGTTTTTTAGTTAGCTTTTTTTTTTTTTTTTTAAGATTTTTTGTTTGAAGGTACTGGAAAGTATTAATTTATTCTCAAATAGGTAATGATCTGCGTCACCTAGCTCTTCACAATGAGTGGACTGATCTTCAAGCATAACCACGAAGAAATTGATTGGTTAGTCGATTTTATATATATAGGAGAACACACATACAAACACACACAAGGTATACATTTAGCAAGGCACGAAGAAATGGGAAAGATGGTTTGTTAGGTTTTATTGAGGAAGAGAGGATTCTGTGTGTGTGTGAACAAGCCGTCAAACAGTTGTTATAGAGATTTGTTTTTAGTTAGCCTTTATAGATTTTATGTTTAAGGTACAGGAAAGTGTTAATTTATACTCACATAGGTAATGATCTACGTCGCCTAGCTTTCCACAATGACAGTGATCTGCTCTTCAAGTATCACCACGAAAAAATGGTGGGTTGGTTAATTTGGTTTTTATGTGCAAGCACACAGACAAAGCCATATTTGGTCATATACAAATAAATGGGAATGATGGTTAGCATTTGTTATATAGCTTTCAAATTTTTAGTTAGCCTTTAGATTTTGTTTGAATGTATTTACCCTCAAATAATCAATGATCAGTGTCCCCTAACTTCCCAACTGAGCAATGGGGGATGTTTTTCAGGTATAACCACGATGAAATGGATTTTGGATTTTGTTTGATGGGTGATTGCTTGGGTTTTATGGCATATTCCACATCTGGGGGAGCAGTGCCAGAGACTAGACACACAACGTCGAGTAATGGACACACACATACCAGGAAGTTTAACTGACCCAGAGGAGAGAAATACACCTAACATACGTTATATGCATTGAAACTGCGCCGCCTGCAACGTGCAGTTTTCTACCGCTGCTTTTTGGTTGAAGGCAATGGTTTAGTTAAATGACAATAGTTATAGTAACATTACACTCATATCTATATCGGAGCTCAATTGAGAGCTTACTGAATGCTTGAACTGTCAGGGACACAATAAGCTTTGAAATTCTCGCTAAGCTCAAAAATATGCCGAAATATGTTGATATCCAATTTCATTGGATCCCTTACTCTATTAACACTGACCCTCCACGTTGCTTCTAGATGAGACATCTCGTCCTTTAAGATCTGGTCAGGTTTGGTAATGACGCGATATCTCGTTGAGGTAACCACCAGGAGGGTTAAAGAAAATGACAGTGGATGTGCAGTCTAAAAAAGGTTCCCTGGAGACTAACGTTAATGAACCAATTAACCTCCCAGGAAATTTCAGTCTAATATCTGCAGTAATACTATATGGAGAACTCCCCAACTCATAATTGGTATAGGGAAGCTTACCCAGTCTATGCTTTGGAGGTGTTATACGATGGAAAATCGCAGATGACTGTCGAAATTCAGAAGTGGCCATTCTAACATTCTAAAATTTCAAAATGTACAGACAAATATTTCTGTTTGTCCTAAATGCTCGAACTCACAGACTTTCCCGGCTCAAATACTTTTGTGTGTCGGTTTGGATTCCTGCTACCTTTTTAAAAATCCTTTGATGGATTTTAGCCTTTTGAAGATGAGTGGTCTCCACATACGTGAAATATAAGTAGACTGAGCATTTGTACTGAGAAGAGCTTCAAAAAGTGCGACTAGCAGTCCCGTGACTTCCCTGGAAATTTCGCTTGGTTGTCTTATCGCTTCGTTCGGCTATATAACATCTTATGACAGGATAGGTTGGTATTTAATTAACGTCGTGCTGGAGCAATACATTGGGCTATTGGCGACGGTCCGGGATCAACCCATGAAGGGAAATATCCGAGGACAACACCACGTAATTTTTAACCACGGTTAGATGACGACTTATGACAGGGTAGATGTGAGAATGTGCATTCCTATACAATGACAACAAAAGTGGTGAAATCGCCAGTCTACTACTATGTCGTATGGACCAATCAGACGATCAATCATTGGATGGGCGTTTTCTACAGTCCCGTGAACCAATAAGATGATGAATGTTCATTTCAACCCGCAGACGAAAGTAGTTTGAGGTTCACGTTACTTCTAGTTTTGGACACAAGATCCTGGGCACATAAAAAGGTTCTTCTTCCTTGCTCTACTTTTATGCTTCCTCTGTGGTGGTTTCGTGGACTTTGTCCAGCATGAGGTTGACCAAGTAGAACTGGAAAAAACACACTCAAATAGGTAATGGTCTGCGTCACCTAGCACTATACAAGGACAGTGTGTGGTGCTTTTCAGACTACGAAAACAAGAGAAGGGTGGTTGGCTGGGTTCTGTTGCGCAAGATACGGACCTGGACAAGCTGTGCCGAACATATCTTGTTTAGAAAAACTGTAGCTAACAAGAAATGCGAAAGAAGCTTCGAGAACAAAGTGCAAAGTCTGACCACAAGGCGTTGCTTGGACAGGATTGGGAAACTCTGGGCGGTTACCTGTGGCCACATGCCCTTTCTTTATTTTTAGGAGTTGGTGTAAATATGCTAATAACGACCTGAACCACTCCTTGAAACGAGGAAGATGAAATATGAAAACACACTCATCTCTGTTCCAGTTGACGCGTGTTTAGTGTAGTGCACGACTTGTGTTTGTTGGAATCGGGTGAATAGATGGGAGAATATAAAAGAAGTTTTGTGGAAAACGTTGTTGTGGTTTATTACCTTAAAACATTACCTTGTTGAATGTAAAAATTAAAGAAAAGTACTATTTTATCTCTCTCCTACGAAGATCAAAATCAATTCACCATTGAGCTGAAAATGACGCAAACTGTGGCGTCAGAGGTTTTTATGGAAACCTTTAAAAGGTTTTAAATTGCTTCTAATCACCTTGCGAGAGATCAGAATCGAAACAGAATGAAAAATAGGCGACTGCGGACGGACTTGTTGGTTGATAGAAGCAGTGCTTAAAAATTTGTTTGCCCTCATAGACAAAAATTAAAATTGTTTGACCATGAGGGCTTATAGTATAGACCACCACCGGATTTTTAAGGTATTAATCATAATTTTAAGTATACTAGAAAAAGGCTTAATATTGCTTTGAAATTTAAAATTGCCTCTATTGACTCGATTCCACGGTACTTAATGTACCATTTGATTGTTAGAATTAGAACGGTGAATCACTGTTTTACAGTGAATCAACGGGAAATTAAAGTATCGCAAAGTGCATTCCATTGCAACCCAAAAGATGGGGAGGAGATTTCTCTCTATATTAAAAAAAAGTTATCGCCGCAGCCGCTGCTGTCCCATGATTGAAAACTCGCTTTTTTCGCTCGATTCTTAGACTATTTAATGAGAAAGTACGGATCAGAAAATTACGAAATTAACATGTTTAGTTCAAAATTGTACAGGGAACAAGATGGAGAAAAAAATTTTCCGATGTGGCTATTAGTTTAGGGTTTATTAAGTGTCAAAGTCGAAAAAAGCGAAATTTCTAACAAGAGTCAGCAAAAGACGTAAAAATTTCAGTTTTCAGCCGTGAGGTTTTTTTTGTCTAGAGTACTTCTAAATGTTAATTTTTGCAGCTCATCGATTTTTTTAGAAATTTCAATTTGGTTCCTGATAACATTTTAAACATATAATGAAACATAATAACACATTTTGTAATGCCTGTTAAAATTTTATTCATTTATCGGTAACTGCTAATATCTTCGATAACAGTTGTTACAGAAAATAGAGAAACAGTCATTTTAAGCTATATCACCAATAACAGTCCCTCTCTAGTATCCACATTAACTATTGTATAAATCTTTGTTTACGAGATATACAGATACAACCAAAACTCGAGTGAAATTTACTTTACTTTAAAGAAAAATTCATTAGTGTATTAATAGGGAACAGTGGATGAAATGGACGAATGGTGGATCTTCTTTAAGCGTGTTAGGGCTTCACGAACCTGAGGGATCACTTCTATACCATACCATAGTGATCAATTCTTTTCACATGGGGTTTACTGCCTCTGGTAAATATGGGATCGTGATCCCAGGATGTCAAAACGATCTTTCTTTACTTTCCACTTTCCATCCTTTTCTCTCCCAATTGTTTGATATTGTGTGTCTTATGTTAAAAGCAGCTTAGCCAAATATGGTTCTTGCACCATAAAACCCAAAATCAGCCAACCTAACTTTGATCTCCCTCTAAAAAGAAATCCTGACCACTACTGTCGCTACGTATTGCTTTTCTGTTCCTTATTAATACACTAGTAAATTTTTCTTTAAATTAAAATCTTTTTCACTCGAGGTATGGTTGTACCTGTATATCATGTTTACAAAGATTTATACAAAAGCCAATGTGGAAACTACAGATGGGCTGTTATCGTTCATAGAGCTTAAAATTCCAACGTTTCTACAAAATAACAGCTAATTGCTGTTATTGAAGATATTAGCAGCTATCGATAATCATTATAATTAGCAGTTATCGATATGTTGGGATAGTGGCGTAGCCCTCCCCATTAAAAATTGAATTCAATCAAAAATTAAATAATTGAATTTCTATACAGGGTGTTTCAGTGAACCGTTTCAGAACTTCTAAGAGGGGTAAGGTACATCCTGACAACTCGAAATAATATAGCAATGTGGGGTCGGAAATGCTTTCCTGAAGCGGTGTTGTACACAGAAGCACCGTAAAGAAAAGAGACCGTAAGTGAGAAATCGTTTTAATAATACATGAAAAGAAGCAAAAGGTACATGGATTAAAGTAAGTGTTCGAAGTTTCTTCCACGGGCTACAATGCACGCCTCATATCTCCGACGCATGGACATCCGAACATTCTGGAATATTCCAGGCATATCTCGAATTTCTCCGGCAGCTACTGCAATTCTTGCAACCAGCTCCTCAACATTGTCAACAGGGGTGTCATAAACTAGCGATTTCAGATGACCCCAGAAATAAAAATCAAGACATGATAGGTCAGGTGAGCGAGCAGGCCAACGCACGGGACCACCACGTCCGATCCACTGCTGACCAAATGTGACATCCAGGTAGTTACGAACATCTCCGCTATAATGGGCAGGGGCTCCATCGTGTTGGAACCACGATGTCTGTTGCGTCGATGCAGAAATCTGTTCATCTCTCAAAAGTTGTGGCAATACTTGCTGCAGAAAGAGCAAGTAGTTAGGTCCGGTTAGACGAGACGGTAACAGGTAAGGTCCGATGAGGTGATCTCCCATAATACCGGCCCATACATTGACAGAAAATCGAATCTGTGCTGCACGACGTCGTATTGCATGCGGGTTCTCGACCGCCCAGATATGGTCGTTATGCGTGTTGAAAATTCCTTCCCTTGTGAAGGATGCCTCATCGGAAAACAACACTTCAGCAGGAAAAAGGGGATTTGTAGCACATTTTCCAAGGTACCACTGTGCGAAAGCAATTCGAGGTACATAATCCTCCGGTTGCTGTGTCTGGACACGCTACACGTGAAACGGATGCATGTCTTCTTCTCGGAGAATCCTCCAGACGCTGCAATGGGAAACCCCGACTGCGTTTGCTACACTTCGTGTACTCGTTCTTGGATTCCCCTGTACATGCTGCAGCACATTCTGTTCGACGTCTGCAGTCCGTGCTGTTCTTACCCTGTCCCGGTCAGCTCTTTCTAATGAACCTGTCTCAGCTAACCTCTGGTGCAGTCCGCGTACAAACGCTGTGCGGCTGGCCCACTACAATTTGCAGCCCCGTACGCCAAATGCATATCGGCTAACTCTGCGATAGTGTAATCATCCATCCTACTAACTTAGCGTTCTTGTGCGAAATGAAGATTCCCTACACGAAAGCTCGGGATTTTCGCACAACGCCATCTACCGCGTCAGGAAAGCATTTCTGACTGCCCATTGGTATATGATATTGGTTCGTCAGGATGTACCCTACCCCTCTTAGAAGTTCTGAAACGGTTCACTGAAACACCCTGTATATATATATATACATATGTAACAAAAAAATCGACGCACCATGAAGGAATCATCCGATTGCTTTGAAATTTCGTGTGCAAAAATGTTTTGACCAAATATGCAGATGATTAAAATTTGGTGTCCAATGAATGAATAGTGCGATCTCCAGCGCATCGGAACAGCGCATCCAGCAGATGTATATAAGGAGTTGTTCTTGAACTGTTGTTAAAAATTTCTGCTGCATTGCGATTTAGGATACCTTTCAACGACTGAAAAAATGTCTCGCCGCAGGATTCGAGCTCATTACGAGCAACTTTCAGAGTTTGAAAGAGGTCGTATCATTGGATTGAAAGAGGCAGGTTGGGCAAATCGGAGAATCAATCGTCATGTGAGTCGAAGCGATGCGGCGATTAGAAGATGCTGGCAAGAGTGGGTGGACAATGGTCATGATGGTAGCGGTCGACGTAGGGCCACAACAGATCGCGAGGACAGAGTGATTGTCAGATCAGCTGTCACAGCTCCTGATTCATCGCTATCAACCATCAGTCGTGCGACCCACACACGAGTGTCCACCATGACCATTCACAGACGGCTGAGAGAGCGAAATCTACGCTCGTACCGACCGTTACGCCACCTGCCACTCACGCCTGCACACTGTCGAGCTAGATTACAGTGGTGCTTGGCTCGATCAGGCTGGAATGATGCTGACTGGGGACGTATAGTCTTTAGCGACGAATCCCGCTTCCAACTGTGTCCTGCCGATCATCGAAGACGTGTCTGGAGACACCCAGGGCAGCGTGCCGATCCTGCTTTCACTATTGCACGCCACACGGGCCCTCAACAAGGAGTTATGGTCCGGGGTGTCATTTCCCTTGATAGCCGCTCCTTTGGTCGTCATTAGAGGTACACTTAGTGCACAGCGGTACGTTGACGACATTCTGAGACCTGTTTTGCTACCGTTCCTTTCGCAGTACCCTGGGCTTATTTTTCCTCTGGAGACGCCCAGGGCAGCGTGCCGATCCTGCTTTCACTATTGCACGCCACACGGGCCCTCAACAAGGAGTTATGGTCTGGGGTGTCATTTCCCTTGATAGCCGCTCCTTTGGTCGTCATTAGAGGTACACTTAGTGCACAGCGGTACGTTGACGACATTCTGAGACCTGTTTTGCTACCGTTCCTTTCGCAGTACCCTGGGCTTATTTTTCAGCAAGACAATGCCAGACCACATACGGCACGTGTTGCTATGAACTGTCTTCAAGCTTGTCAAATACTTCCTTGGCCAGCCAGATCACCAGATCTCTCTCTCATCGAGTATGTCTGGGATATGATGGGAAGGCGACTGCATCCGGTAGGGAATGTTGATGACGTAGTCCGACAATTGGAGCAAATTTGGCAAGAAATACCGCAGGAGACCATCCGGGAGCTTTATCGATCTATGCCACGCCGTGTGGCAGCTTGCATCCAGGCTAGAGGCAGGTCAACACCTTATTGAGCTCGTTACTGTAACTCTGAAATAAATTATTCAATTGTTCTGAAATTTTAATCATTTTCTATTCTGTACATAATTTTCCTATCCATCAATTTTTGTCTCCATCGGACAAATCTTTTTTGGTGCGTCGATTTTTTGTTATATATATAGTATATATATTATTAAAAAACCAATTTTTTTTAAATAGCTAAATGGGTTAATGTAAAGAGTTGGTAACTGTTAAGTAAAAATAAATTTTTAAACGCAAATAATAACAGTCAAATTCAGTTTCAAATTGTGCTCATTGATAGCAAAACTGTCAATATCAGCAGTTAACTTTCACCACAAAATAGCACAATACAGTAAATGTAAAAATAACAGTTTTCCTCTTCTCTAGTAAAAACCTAAGTTCGCTACAAAGAAAACGTGATATCTCCTGTTTGATAACTTACAAAACTCGCGTCCCTCAAAGCTCAAAGCCTCGTAGTTAATTAATGTTGCTGTCTAAGAAAAAGGGACACTTATTTGGAGTTGTAATTTGTCTAGCCTACGTAGTGGGAAAATCTTTGCAGTGTGCAATAACTAAACATAAATTTTCTGAGAAACCTGTTCCATAGATGCTCAAAAGAAATTAAAGTCGAATCTTCGGAATGATATATCAAATAGCACTTTTCTCCCCAGTTATTTTTATATCGCAGGTTTGAAGTCCTCCGATATTGAATTAATTGAAACCGTGTCAAGGACTCGATATTTTCTCACATAAGCCAGCGAATGCTCGGCTGACAAGGAACTGAAAATGCAGTTGTTTTCGTGGAAGTAAAAATTTCGCGCGATTTAAATTATTTTGCACAAAGCGATGAAAATAATTGAGCTATTACAAATTCGCTGGTGCTGTCGCTTCTTCCAAGACTGATGGCGCCGTGGTACTTAATTAAAACTTTTTGACATTTAACCGCAACGCGCGAATAGGATTAATCATGGGAATTATTAATTTAAAGACATCTGACAGCCTTAAAACGGGATTTTTAGTCAAAATGTTATGTTTTTTATTTTATTCCAGTATTAAAACTATTTCGGGGTTGGCGGGAGCCATTTCAAGGGCATACAACCTCCTTGAAATGGTTAATTATTTGATGTTTTCTCTCTTGAGTTTGGCACATCTTAGCCAAGTATGGCCATTGCGCCATAAAACCCAACCCAACCAGCCAACCTTGAAATGGTCAAGCAAAGACAGAAATATTCTAGGTATATTAAACCCTCTGAAGTGATAACTCGTCCATCAAGATGCGACAGTTTTGCTAATACTTGAAGAGATCTCATCAAGATATTGCCGATTTTTTTGACGATGATGAGATTAAGATCTAGTCAGTTTTCTTTTAGTGACGAGGTCCATCAAGATATAGCCAGCCTTACTAACGAAGAGATACCTCGTTCAAACAACCACCATGAATGGTAGGGCTTCTATTTATAAATATTCTGTCATTTGGTGTTCTGGTGTCTTGGCATGCTGTGGAAGGGTTGTGATATGAACCTCCACTTTAAAAATAAATTGTTGGGGCATATACATTCATGTCGGGTAACATGACCACCCAAAAATTTGACTTTTCTTAGCATAGTGCCTTTCAATGAATATTAGTTATTTATCTGAGGGACAAATTGTGTATACTAATTGACCTATCCCAACACACAAGTGCAGAGAAACACGAAATTCTTCTCATTAGTTACTCCCACTTTACCCTTCTAAATTAAGTGAGCTCATGTACTGTTAATTTCCTATTTGTTTTTTAAACTGGAAGTAACTCCCACTTTACTCTTGAAAAATTAAGTGGGCTCACTTACTCATTTCTCTTTCACTTAATTTTCTCTAATTAATTTCCTTTTCTTCTTTCTTGTAACTAGTTTTTTGGTAAGAGCTTATTTAGTAATTTTTATTATTTTTATATTTACAGCATAAAAATAATACTTTCCGATGTTTTGATACTTTCATAATGTGTTGACAGGGAGACGTTGGCAGTCTTCCCTATTATCCCATTATAACTTTCATTACCCTGAAGTGTTTAAATATATAAAGCTGGGGTTACTTTCAAAAGGTTTCGAGTTTTTTCTGTGCTAGTGATGAGGATTTGCCTTAGAACCAAACTCAAGTTACCCCCAAAAAATGTATATTTTTAACCTTTGACCTCCACACAACACAATTAAAACACAAAATATTTATCCTCAAAGTGACTTCCATTTTATTCTCGAAAAAGTAAACGGGCTCACATACTAATAATTTCCTTTTGTTTTTTTCTTTTAGTTTGAATTTTACTAGTGGTTAAAGAGTCTTTCCAGTACTCGTGATGAGGCTTATCTCAAGATTTAAACTCAAGATCCCCACAAAAACAACTATCTATATTGTTTGATCTTTTCTCCAACCACAAATACAGAAAAAAACACAAAATAAGTATCCTAAAAGGGACTACTACTTTGCTCTCGAAAAAAAAGTAAGTGGGATCACTTACTGTTCATTTCTCTTTATTTTTTCTTATAATTTGAATTTTGTTAGTAGTTAATGAGTCTTTTCTGTACTTGTGAGGCTTAGCCCTAGAAATACCCCAAAACCCGTAATAAAATCTTTTGGAGATCTATTTCTAGGACGTTGGACGCCAGACAAACCCCCTTTAAATTAAGGGGAGTGAAAGCTTTTTGGGGAAGT